>CAWUFW010012821.1:0-516564 GCA_963921515.1 Calotriton arnoldi
TGCTTCCGTTCAGTTACGTATTGCTAGTCTGGGCCTCTACTTCACCCCCACAACGTCAACTTTCTCCACCCAGCACATTTCTGCAGCAGCGGAGAACAAACATTCAAGGGGTGTCCCCACTGCCCTGGCAACCACCCCCTGTGACTCGCTCAGACTGAGCCTCAACCCGCTTCTCTCCCTTTCGTGGAGATGGCTGGGCCACACACTAGTGCCCGTGCGAGGCACCTGTCACCCCAGCAAACCCCTCTCCTCCCGGGCAGGTGGGCTTCTGTGGCTCCCAGGGGTGTTCCCATCAACGTCCAGCAGGTACAGCTAACCTGGTTGATCCTAACAGTGGCAACAGATGCTTGTCTCAAGGTCATGCTCGTGTAAGTACACATGGCTGGTACAGTAGAGCTATTGAATGGCTCATTGAATTTGTTATGGCTCCCTTTGATAAGCTCAATCTGTTACTTGGATAACTGTGGTAATTTGAGAGCTAATACATGTGCCGATGAGCGCAGACACTGCGGGATGCCTGCATTTATCAGACTCTAGATAACCTTTGGGCTGATTGCATGTCCCGTGACAGCTACAATACATTCAGATGCCTGCCCTATCAACTTTCAATGACCACCTTCTGTGCTTACCACGATGACCATGGATACCTGGGAATCAGGGTTCAATTCAGACACAGGGAGGTAATGACAACGCTGCTCTTATAGACACTCATGTAGCTATTCACAAACCCATGCAGCCACTTACACAGCAACAGACAGACGGATACAGACATTCACCCAGTTTAGTCACTAACCCATGCATTCAGTAAGATACGTTAAATCACTCACTTATAGAGTCAGTCACGCACCTACTAAATCATCCATACAGACACTTACACACCACTCATTCTTCAATACGTCTTTTCCTATATATATTAAAAATATTTAAACTTTACAGAAACACACAGTCACTGGATGATGTCATCAGTGATGTCATTTGAGATGTCATCAGTGATGTCATCAGTGATGTCACTGACCATGTCATGAGTGATGTAATATGTGACGTCATCAGCAGTGCATTGCGGGGCGCGAGTTATAGTTAGCTGAACTAACTATAACGGGGAATTTCACGGGTTTTGTACGAGTAAAATGTCCAACTAACTATAACTGTCCCTAAAACCTATGGTTTTTCCAGTGAATTTCAAAGGTTTTTAAATGCTAATTTCTAACTATAACATATCTGAAACCTATGGTTTTTTCAGTGAATATATATATATATATATATTCACTGAAAAAACCATAGGTTTCAGGCACGTTATAGTTAGAAATTAGCATTTAAAAACCTTTCAAATTCACAAAAACCATAGGTTTTAGGGACAGTTATAGTTAGTTGGACATTTCACTCGTACAAAACCATAGAAATTCCCCGTTATAGTTAGTTTAGCTAACTATAACTCGCGCCCCCGCAATGCACTGCTGATGACGTCACATATTACATCACTCATGACATGGTCAGTGACATCACTGATGACATCTCAAATGACATCATCCAGTGACTGTGTGTTTCTGCAAAGTTTAAATATGTTTAATATATATAGGGAAAGGTGTATTGAAGAATGAGTGGGTGTATAAGTGTGTGGATGAAGGATTTAGTAGGTGCGTGACTGACTCTATAAGTGAGTGATTAAACGTATCTTACTGAATGCAAGGGTTAGTGACTAAACTGTGTGAATGCCTATCCGTCTGTCAGTTGGTGTGTAAGCGGCTGCATGAGTTTGCGAATAGCTACATGAGTGTCTACATGGGTTATTGATTGGTTGTCTGAGTATCTGTATGGGTGCCTGAGTGTTTGTGTGGGTGGGGTGTGTGTGACTGTGCATAGATGTGTGAGTGGGTGATTCACTGGGTGCATGGTTTTAAGAGTGCATCTGTTATGGACTGTATTGGTGGGTGAGTGTGTGTATGGGTGTGTTAGTGAGTGAATGTATATCTCAGTGGTACATGTGTGAGTAACTACATATGTGAAAGGCAGTATATATGTGTGTTGGAGTATATAAATGGCTATAAGTGAGAGTGTGTGATTGTGAGAGTGGCTGTATGGATGAGTGTGTACTTGTATCAGTGATTGTATAAGAGCGTAAGAATGTGCTAGTATTTGTATGAGTAAGTGACCTGGTGTGTGTATAACTGTATAGGTGAGTAAATGGCAGTGTGATTAATTATTTGCATGACTGACTAGGTGTGTGAGTACCTCTATGGATGAGTGGCGGTGTGTGAGTGTCTATGTAGGTGTATGAGTGCATATGATAGTCCTGTACTGAGTGACTGTAAGTATGAGTGACTGTACGGGTGAGTGAGTGGATGTGTGTGTAGACCTAAGAATCAGTGAGTGGGTATGTAGTTATTGGTGTTGGAGTGTCTATGGTTTTGAGAATGGCAGTCTGTAATTTAGAGTGGGTGTTTCAAAGGCTATATTAGGGTGTGAGAAGATGCATCAAATGATCACATGGATGATGTCATCAGTGATGTCATTTGAGATGTCATCAGTGATGTCACTGACCATGTCATGAGTGATGTAATATGTGACGTCATCAGCAGTGCATTATGGGGCGCGAGTTATAGTTAGCTAAACTAACTATAACGGGGAATTTCTATGGTTTTGTACGAGTGAAATGTCCAACTAACTATAACTGTCCCTAAAACCTATGGTTTTTTCAGTGAATTTGAAAGGTTTTTTTAAATGCTAATTTCTAACTATAACGTGCCTGAAACCTATGGTTTTTCAGTGAATTTCAAAGGTTTTTTAAATGCTAATTCCTAACTATAACATGTCTGAAACCTATGGTTTTTTTCAGTGAATTTCAAAGGTCTTGTAAATGACAATTTTTAAATGTATTAATTGTTATATTTATTTTTTGATAGTGATTTACTACATTTTTTAAACTATTTATTTTTAGATATTTTATTTTTTAAATTACATTGTAATTACATTATACATTACATTACAAAATATACTTTCTCAGAATGAATTACTTTAGTTTAAATACTTTGCAAATAGGCAATAGACTTTAAGTACAGTAGTTACAGTTGTTGCAATGGGCAACACAATTTCAAACACAATGCAACATTGAGTTCAATGTGAATTTCTAGTTAAATGCAATAAGTTACTTTATGGATTACTTTTCTAACCACAGGACTGGATCCTAGATTCAGTCCTGTGACATCTCCTGTAAACAGTTGAGTAAAAGCGTTTTGTTTACAGTAGTGATTTTTAAGAAATATTATTGTATTTTAAAAGTGGGCACTTAGAAACTTTTTCACATAGAATCACCAATGTTATCCTATGGGAGGAAATTCACTTAGCAGGTAAGTAGTGTTATCGTTACTTTTTCTTACTCAGTGGTGGATCCTGGATCCAGCACTGGTGCATCTCCTGTAAACAGTTGAAAGAATGCGTTTAAATCATACAGGCGATTTTTAGGAATATTTGTAGTTTGTGAAAATCGACACTTTGAAACTTTTCTGCTGAAAACCAGACAATGGATTCCTATGGAAGGAAATACAAGTTACTGGTAAGTGCGGTTAGAATTACTTTTCAGGATCAGTACTGGGCTCAAAGATGCAGCACTGAGGTCTCTCCTGATAACAGGTGAGTAAATCGGAATTCGTAGTTGTGCTGATTTTAGAGGAATATTTGTATGTTTCAAAAATCGACAGAAACTTTTTCAGCAAAAAAGCAGGCAATGATATCCTATGGAAGGAAATTCAAGTTACTGGTAAGTATGGTTAAAATTACTTTTCAGGATCAGTACTGGGCTGAAAGATGCAGCACTGAGGTCTCTCCTGATAACAGGTGAGTAAATCAGAATTCGTAGTTCGGCTGATTTTTGAGGAATATTATAAAGTTCCAAAACTCCACACTTAGAAGAATTTCCAAGTGAAACCAGTCCATGTTAGCCTATGGAAGGAAATTCAAGTTACTGGTAAGTACGGTTAAAATTACTTTTCAGGATCAGTACTGAACTCAAAGATGCAGCACTGAGGTCTCTCCTGATAACAGGTGAGTAAATCGGAATTCGTAGTAAGGCTGATTTTAGAGGAATATTTGCACAATGGTGAAGGAAGGGGGTGGGGCCAGAGGTGACATGTCTGCAAACACGCCCTGTGGCGCGTATTAAGTTGGAGAATTAATTCCTCCTCAATCCCGAGGGTCCCTAGGGGCCAACTAGCCCACCAGGTACCTCCAGTATGCGCCAGAGAGCTGCGTTGCAGAGAGGTGTTCAGAGGCCACGCCCCTTTTTACAACACTGCAACGCAGCTCCGTGGCGCTTACTGGAGGTACCTGGTGGGCTAGTTGGCCCCCAGGGACCCTCAGGATTGAAGGGGATTTAAATCCCCAGCTTAAAACGCGCCACAGGGCCTGTTTGCACACATGCCTCCTGAAGCCCCGCCCCCTCCCTTCACCACTGTGCAAACGCTCCCCGTGGCGCGTTTTAAGTTGGGGGATTAAGTCCCCTTGAATCCTGAGGGTTCCTGGGGACCAACTAGCCCACCATGTACCTCCAAAAAGCGCCACAGAGCTGCGTTGCAGAGAGGTGTAAAAAGGGGCGTGGCCTCTGAACACCTCTCTGCAATGCAGCTGCCTGGCGCATACTGGAGGTTCCTGGTGGGCTAGTTGGCCCCCAGGGACCCCCAGTATTCAAGGGGAATTACTTCCCCTTCTTACAACGCGCCAGGGGGCGCATTTGCAGAGTGCTGCAGGGAGGGGGCGGGGCCTCTGGCACAATGCCGTTTTTTTTTTTTTTGCTTTCTTTTTTTTTTATGGGAGGGGGGCTGCGTGGCCCCCCTTCCCTCGTCCACTTTTGTCCCCGGGGACCCCATCCCCCGGGGCCTGAGGCTGTTCTTTTATTTATTTATTTATTTTTTAAACGGGAAGGGGGCCGCGTGGCCCCCCTTCCCTGGGCCTGTATTTGCCCCGGGGACCCCATCCCCCGGGGCATGCCCTCTTTTTTTAAAATAAATAAATATTTGGAGGGGGGCTGCGTGGCCCCCCTCCTCAGGCCATTAAAGGCCCCGGGGACCCCATCCCCCGGGGCCGGCCTTTGCGTCCTTTTTTTATTTTTATTTTTTTAAAGTCCTTTTTTTGGGAGGGGGGCTGCGTGGCCCCCCTCCCGGGCCACTAATGGCCCCGGAGACCCCATCCCCGGGGCCTGGCCACACGTTGGGGACCGTGGGGGTCCCCAATCCCCGCACGGTCTCGCCGGCTCCCCGCGTCCTGCGGGAGCCGGCATTGCTTTTCCATAAGGGAGCTGCTGACATGCAGCTCCCCTTATGGAAAAGCAATCTGCTTGCTTCATTGAAGCGAGAGCAGGTTTCCCTGCTCTCGCTTCCAATGAAGCAAGCAAGTTTGCAATGGCAGGACGGGAGCCGCGAGGCTCCCGTCCTGCTCATTGCAAACAGCAGTGTCCCGGGGTAGGCACCCCGGGACACTGCAGGAGCCGTCCCTGGGGGTGGCGGTCCCCAGGGCCACCACAGGCTCCAGGAGGGGCCGTGCGGCCCCCCTCCCATGTCTTTAAAGCCCCGGGAGGTGGTGATCCTCGGGGCTCGGGGTCCGTTACGGACCCCCGCATTTACATTATTAGTGCCCCGGGAGGTGGCGGTCCCGGGGCGTGTGGGGGGCTCGAGCCCCCACACAGGAAATGTTTTTTTTAAAAAAAAAGAAGCCCCGGGGAGGTGGTGGTCCCCGGGGCTGCGGGAGGGCCGAGTGCCCTCCCACACCATTTTAAATTGAAAGCCCCGGGGGGTGGCGGTCCCCAGGGCTTGGGGGGCCCTTAGAGGCCTCCCCAGCATTATTTAAATAAACCCTGCATGCCCCCGGGACTTGGGCCACCCGGGGGCAAAATAACATCGAAGCGATTTTTTTTTTTTTATCGGCGGGATCCGCGCACCCTAAGCGCATCCCGCCGATTTAAAAAAAAAAAAAGAATGCTTTTTTCTGCCCAGGGGGTCCTTGTGGGACCCCCTGAGCAGACCTAGGGGGTCAGGGTGTTTCTACCCTGCCCCCTTTGTGCGTTTTGCGCTCTTGTTTCTGTGCCTCGGTTCTACCGAGGGACAAAATGTCTGCCAACACTTCCTGATTTGGAGTGTTGACAGCCAATTAGCATGCAGCTCGTGATCGGGAGGGTACGCGGACCCTACGCGGCCATAGATATATATGTGATTTTCCTTTTGATTTTCTCAGGAACTACTGAACGGATTTACACCATTTAACAAAAAGGGTTCTTTCTGAACCAAGAACTACCTCTTTGCCAAATTTGGTGTAATTCCGTTCAGCAGTTCGGGCTGTAGCCGTGGCTAAAGTTTCCTATGGGAAAATGAATGGGGAAAACACGTTTTGGGACCCCCCTTTTTTCTCGGCCCCCGCTTGACGAATCACCCCGAGACTTTCAGGGTAGGAGCGGACCGGAGCGGGCCATAAAGTTTGAAAATTTCGCGAAGATTCGTCAACCTGCGCAATGAGTTATTTCAAATAGAATGTTGCGGATTTCCTATGGAAAATAGGTCCTAACTATAACTATCTACTGGCGACCGCCAGTAGATAATATATATATATATATATATATATATATATATATATATATATATATAATGTATTTGTGGGGGGAGATCCCCCACACCCACGAACTTACCTTCAATGCGTGATAAAGGCATACGTTCTAAAAGCATATGCGTTCTAAAACCATGCGTGGTAAAGATACAACGTGGTAAAAACCTGGCTTTAAAGGCTGTTTCCCTTTTCATTGTGCTGCACATGTGTAGGAAGTTTGCCTTGTTCCATGTGTAATTATTGGAACCGTGCACCACTACTACTACTACGCGTACAGTACAAAATATGAGCAGTAAAACCTCACACTGCAGATGCCCATGTGAGCCCTCTTCTGTGTCTTTCTGCATCTTCAGGAGGCTTTCACTATAAAAAGGGAAACCTGGAATTCCCATTGCTTTTTATCTATGGTGTATTACAGTGGATGATCTGGATTCAAGGTCAGCCGAGGCTCTTGTATGTTGTTTATAAAACACACCTGCACAGCATCCACATGTATTCTTTGGAGGGGCGATAATTTCCTATATGTTCGGTAACTGCTCAATTTGTAAAATATTAACTGCCAGGGCCCTTCTTGGGCCACTGCAGCTTGCACAACATATTATCCCTGCCAGCGCTGCCAATGACAGTACCAACATAACACCTAACCATCTCACTCCTACAAGTGTGACAATTCAGACTATTTCAGGCCACACAAAGCTATAATAATGGCGTGCGAGGCTGGTATTATTCATTTTCAATGTATATTGTCTTAATAAACACGGTTGTTGTGTTCATATCAAACTTAGAGCACCACCATGTGATGGACTGTCACTAGATCCTATGCTGACATTTGAGTGCTAGTGCCGAGCACCGGAAACCACTGGCTCAAATTAAGCACTGCTCTTACCACACATTTGGGAATTATGAGTTTTAAGGTTTTTATCGTACCTAGTATATACTGGGTGCGAAAACAAAACGCATCCACCATATAAATGTTGGCAGGTCAAACCTGCTGATATCTATTTGGTAAGAGATCCCCGGTAAACACCAGGATATTCGGATTTTGGTGCGGTAAGCATCAAACTCCACATATTATTCCCCATTCAAGGGAAAAAACATCTAATAGGTGCTATTTACCACACCCAACAAATAACATACCTAATGGTGGGCCACATTATACATGTGGCGCATTTTCCTTCATTGCGTTGGCGCACCTTTTAAAAGGTGCGCCCAGCCGCAATAAAGGAAAATGCACTGTATTATGATGAATGCTCTGCCCTCAGGGCAGCTGCGAACTCGCTCTGCCCTGGGGGCAGCACATTCATGTGGAAAACGGAGCAGCTGCTTTGAAGCCGCTCCGTGTTTTCACAGTGCAGGTGGCAACCTGCCTGCACTTTTAAAGGGGATTAGAGATCCCCTTGCAGGCGGGTGCAGTCAATGACTGCACCCGCCTGCAAGGAGAGGTCTGGGGGGTCCATAGGACCCCCGTTTCCCCCCTTCAGAGGGCTGCTCTCAGGGGGCGCACCGACAGTGCGCCTCCTGAGAGCTTCTTTGCCTCTGCACCCACGTCTAATAGGGCGCGGGCGCAGAGGCAAAGGGATTCCTTATTTGCATGGGGCACGTCCCCATGCATATGAGGGAGCGCCCCCAAAAGATAGTGCTGGTGCTTTATGTGCGCCAGCACTATTGGTATTACAAAAGGGGCCGCACAAGCGTCTGCGGCCGCTTCTGTAATACCAAAGTGCCCCGGGGCGCGCAAAGCGAGAAAAACACCTGTTGCGCCCCCAGGGCACTTTGTGTAATACAGCCCCTAATAGTATTGTTATTTATCAGGTGCAATCAATTTCAGCATGTTAGACCTGCTAACGTCTAGTGGCATAAAATGACATGCAGATTTTTACCCGCAGTACCTACGCGACCTTGCCTGCCATATATCTGTTCTTGATATTAATAAAAAGATGTGGGATATAACAAAAGAAAACCGTAAAACTGTTGCACTTATTCATTTTTTTCATTTTTGCTTGAGTGTAAGAAATGTTTTAATTCCATACTTTACTTTGTCTTTTTCTATGGACTAGGCTCTTTGGTGGAATAAATTGCTCCCCGAGCTTTGCAAACGAATCCGATTAAACGGAGGTCAAGGTCAGGTTCTGAACTCTTGTTTGAAAGGTAAAAAATTAAATATGAATACATATTGCGCTGATGACAGTCTGTATCCACGTTGCGTATATTTGTCAAGTAAAGGCTTTATTGGTTGACTTTATTTTCTGACCCAGCTATTTGTTTTGTAACACAACAACACTGCATGTGAAGGAACCTGTTTCTTTGCTTTGTTTATCTCTCTCGGTTGTACTTGTATTTCCAGTATTCGTACAAAGTTAGAAGCCTAAGAATATGCAGCATTGTTCACCTTTCCTCCAGCTTTGATGTCTCAGCAGGACAAGAGGACCAGAGAGGATTTCTAACCAGCATAAAAAGAAAGGGTTGAATATCGGGTGCACCGGAAGTCCTCCCTGTGTTATAGATCTACCCACATTGGTTTCTTTGGGCTTCAGTTTTCAGTCCATTCTCTCTACGAATTTACATCATAATTTTTTTTCGCTAAACTCTGAATTCTTGATTTATGGCCAGCATTTTTCTATTTCTGTTCTTTTCTTCAGCTCCCTTTGTTTTCAGGTCTTCTAGTTTAATCGTGCACTTTCCTGAACCCCCTCACGCCCCAGTTAACCTGTCTCAGGGGACATTGGATTTTCAGTCATCCACTTTCCAAGTTGATCTGAATGGGCTTTTTATGGCTCTACAGTCATCCATTTTCTACGGCTGATCTGGAAAGGCTGTTTTTAGAATGCTCTGGCAGGCAGCATTCTTTTCCAAAGTAACGTTAATGAACTAACCAGATACACCTTCTAGAGCTTAAGGATACTGGAACTTTCTCTGAATTGCTCTTGTGATCTGAGCCCCTGCCTAGGGTTCCTAAGGTGTAAGCGAGGACCAACACAACTGAATTCTACTTCAAGAGTCTCCCGTCGACCTAATGACATGGATTCCTTGCTTTCAGACAAATGTATAGGTGTGTGTCGGGCCAAAGGCCCCAAGGGCGTGTAGCAAGGAGCGCCAGGGCAAGGCTACTCTAGGAGCTTTTGTGGTCAACAAAGAGCCCAAAGCTGCTTTTGCTTTGAAACACCAGTGATCCTGACCTTGTCAGCTTGGCAAATCACTGGAAATCGCCAGATTGCCAAAACAAATGAGAAGGGGTAAAGCTTGGTGTTCACCGTCTCTAGTAACAACTTGCCATTCAGTCTCTCCAATTATGGTCCTGCTGGTGAGCAACCGAGTAGTAGGCCGAGATAAGAACCGGTGGCCGCAGTGTTTGCAACTTTGCCAGCTGCTGTGGGAGCTATCTCTGGTTCACCAGATGGTACTCTGGTGCTGGAGATGCAGGGATTTTCCACCCAGCTCAGCAAAATAATTCTCTGTCAATGTCTTGTCATGTTATATATGCATATTTTCGTACAGATGCCAAAATCACACTGCTGCAAATTGACTCTCTAATAGTGTGGGAAAACATCAATTGCCATGGCAACGTGTACAGAGACACCTTAGAAATGTAACCAGGCTATCAATGGCGTGGTAACACAAGAAATAGCAATGCAGTGTAGGAACTAAATCCGAGGTGCTTCTTCAAAGTTGACCCAATGAAATGTTTCTCCTGAGAGGACCTCTCCTGAAAGTTAGCTAGTGTTATACGCAAAGAGAGGAGGGGAGAGGATGTGGTCTAACGGCTAGGTCAGTCGACCTCAAATCTGGGGAACCGGGTTCGAGTCTCGGCAATTACGCTCAACATCCTGTGTTTCTGGGCAAATCACTTAATCTCCCCGTGCCTAACAAAAATGAATGTGTCCTTGTGTAAAGCAACTGGTGCTCATGTAAAGCGCTCTGATACCTTCGGGTCAAGTTTGCGCTATATAAAACTCAGAGGGAAAAAAAATGAAAAAAAAAGTGACCAAATGTCAGCCAAAGGAATGACCAACCAAGAGTGGGAACATTCAATTGTGACAATAGGCAGATGCAAAGGAAAGATCTTGATTAGATCGAAATTGCATCTTCACACAGATGTGAGAAACTTACCGAACAACAAAGAAGAGCATTGCAAAGAGTTGCACTGACATGCAGAGGCAGCCCCTCCATTAGGGCAGAGGAGCGCCGCCCCCCCTGCCACCAGTCTCTGCCACCAGCCGCAAATAAAACGGGTTTCTAGCCCGTTCTATTTTCGTTTTATTTTAATCCCCCTGGACACGCGCCCAGGACTCTGATGAGTCTTGGGGGCGGGTCCAGGGGATAACACTGTGGTGGGGAGTGCTAGTGCACTCCCTTGTCCCTTCACTGCGCATGAGGTGTTTGGCCGGCCGCTTTACGCCGGCCAAACACCTCATGCGCAGTGAAGCTTTCTCTAGCCCCAGCTGCGTTGCTCGGGCTGGAATAAGCAGGCACCGGCTCCCAGTCTGCCTGGGAGCGCAAAGTTGTAGCGCTCAGGCCAATCCTGACGCTGCTTTCCTGCAGCGTCCTGATTGGCCGCAGTGCAGTCTGGGAGCCTGTCCCAGAAGCCGGAAGAGCAGGATGGAGCAGACGGCGGGGGCGGCGGCGATCAGGTTAGTTTATTTCTGTTATTTTTTTTTATTTTGCCCCCAAGTTCCCCCCTCCCCCAGCTCCCTCCTCCAGCCCACCCAGCCACCTTGGCAGGGGACGGGCCGTGACTGCTGACATGGATCTAAAATAGAGTGAAGTATTAAGACTTAATATATCTATATTGTTCCAGGATCCTACAGAAGCATGGCCAACAAGGTAACATGGAAAAAGTCTGTTGGATTCAGGGATGGAGGCTGAGAACATGAAACGGATTGTGTGAAATCAGAGGAAGAAACTTTACTGTCTTCAAGAATTAGCTACTTCTCACAAATGTATTATAATTTGTGATGCTGGATATTAATTTATCGAGTTTTGTATAGCACAAACTCGACCTGAGGTATCAGAGTGCTTCACAGAGTTGGCGTAGCAGCAATTACATGAGTTACATTTGGAGTAAATATAAATACATAGTGACAGTATGTAAACGAAGTATATGAAGGATATCTGGATATGTTGCAGCGAGTGCACGTATTACATATGGAGTAAATAAAAATACAATATATAAAGGAAAATTGACAACGGACAGTGGTATAGATGAACGATATTAGAGGTACAGTGTGTGTGTGTGTGTGTGTGTGTGTATATATATATATATTCACTGAAAAACCATAGGTTTTAGGGACAGTTATAGTTACTTGGACATTGCACTCGTACAAAACCCGTGAAATTCCCCCGTTATAGTTAGTTCAGCTAACTATAACTCGCGCCCAGCAATGCACTGCTGATGACGTCACATATTACATCACTCATGACATGGTCAGTGACATCACTGATGACATCACTGATGACATCTCAAATGACATCACTGATGACATCATCCAGTGACTGTGTGTTTCTGTAAAGTTTAAATATTTTTAAAATATATAGGAAAAGACGTATTGAAGAATGAGTGGGTGTGTAAGTGTCTGTATGGATGATTTAGTAGGTGCGTGACTGACTCTATAAGTGAGTGATTTAACGTATCTTACTGAATGCATGGGTTAGTGACTAAACTGGGTGTATGTCTGTATCCGTCTGTCTGTTGCTGTGTAAGTGGCTGCATGTGTTTGTGAATAGCTAAATGATTTTCTATATGAGTTATTGAATGCTTGTCTGAGTATCTGTATGGGTGCCTGAGTGTTTGTGTGGGAGGGGTGTGTGCAACTCTGTGCATAGATGTGTGAGTGGGTGATTCACTGGGTGGATGGTTTCAAGAGTGCATCTGTGATAGACTGTATGGGTGGGTAAGTGTGTGTAAGAGTGTGTTAGTGAGTGAATGTATGTCCCAGTGGTACATGTGTGAGTAACTACATATGTGAAAGGCAGTATATATGTGTGTTGGAGTATATAAATAGCTATAAGCAAGAGTGAGTGATTGTGATAGTGGCTGTATGGATGATTGTGTGCTTGTATCAGTGATTGTATAAGAGCGTAACAATGTGCTACTATTTGTATGAGTAAGTGAGCTGGTGTGTGTGTATAACTGTATAGGTGAGTAAATGGCAGTGTGTTTAATTATTTGCATGACTGACTAGGTGTGTGAGTATCTCTATGGATGAGTGGCGTTGTTTGAGTGTCTATATAGGAGTAAGAGTGCATATGATAGTCCTGTACTGAGTGACCGTAAGTATGAGTGACTGTACGGGTGAGTGAGTGGATGTGTGTGTGTAGACCTAAGAATCAGTGAGTGGGTATGTAGTTATTGGTGTTGGAGTGTCTATGGTTTTGCGAATGGCAGTCTGTAATTTAGAGTGGGTGTATCAAAGGTTATATTAGGGTGTGAGGAGGTGCATCAGATTATCACGTGGATGATGTCATCAGTGATGTCATTTGAGATGTCATCAGTGATGTCATCAGTGATGTCACTGACCATGTCATGAGTGATGTAATATGTGACGTCATCAGCAGTGCATTGCGGGGCGCGAGTTATAGTTAGCTGAACTAACTATAACGGGGGAATTTCACGGGTTTTGTACGAGTGCAATGTCCAAGTAACTATAACTGTCCCTAAAACCTATGGTTTTTTCAGTGAATTTCAAAGGTTTTTTAAATGCTAATTTGTAACTATAACGTGTCTGAAACCTATGGTTTTTTCAGTGAATTTCAAAGGTTTTTTAAATGCTAATTTGTAACTATAACGTGTCTGAAACCTATGGTTTTTTCAGTGAATTTCAAAGGTTTTTTAAATGCTAATTTCTAACTATAACGTGCCTGAAACCTACGTTTTTTCAGTGAATTTCAAAGGTTTTGTAAATGACAATTTTTAAATGTATTAATTGTTATATTAATTTTTTTCATACTGATTTACTACATTTTTAGAAACAATTTTTTTTTACATATTTTATTTGTCAAATTACATTGTAATTACATTATACATGACATTACAAAAATACTTTCTCAGAATGAATTACTTTAGTTTAAATACTTTGCAGATAGGCAATAGACTTAAGTACAGTAGTTACAGTTGTTGCAATGGGCAACACATTTTCAAACACAATGCAACATTCAGCTCAATGTGAATTTCTAGTTAAATGCAATTAGTTACTTTATGGATTACTTTTGTAACCACAGGACTGGATCCTAGATTCAGTCCTGGTACATCTCCTGTAAACAGTTGAGTAAAAGCGTTTTGGTTACAGTCGTGATTTTTAAGGAATATTATTGTATTTTAAAAGTTGACACTTTGAAACTTTTTCTCATAGAATCACCAATGTTATCCTATGGAAGGAAATTCACTTAGCAGGTAAAAACTGTTATCGTTACTTTTTTCTTACTCAGTGTTGGATCCTGGATCCAGCACTGGTGCATCTCCTGTAAACAGTTGAAAGAATGCGTTTAAGTCATACAGGCGATTTTTAAGGAATATTTGTAGTTTGTGAAAATCAACACTTTGAAACTTTTTTGCTGAAAACCAGTCAATGTTAGCCTATGAAGGAAATTCAAGTTACCGGTAAGTACGGTTAAAATTACTTTTGAGGATCAGTACTGGGCTGAAACATGCAGCACTGAGGTCTCTCCTGATAACAGGTGAGTAAATCGGAATTCGTATTTCGGCTGATTTTAGAGGAATATTTTAAAGTTCCAAAACTCCACACTTAGAAGAATTTCCAAGTGAAACCAGTCAATGTTAGCCTATGGAAGGAAATTCAAGTTACTGGTAAGTACGGTTAAAATTACTTTTCAGGACCAGTACTGGGCTGAAAGATGCAGCACTGAGGTCTCTCCTGATAACAGGTGAGTAAATCAGAATTCGGATTTCGGCTGATTTTAGAGGAATATTTGTATGTTTCAAAAATCAACACTTAGAAGAATTTCCAAGTGAAACCAGTCAATGTTAGCCTATGAAGGAAATTCAAGTTACCGGTAAGTACGGTTCAAATTACTTTTCAGGATCAGTACTGGGCTGAAAGATGCAGCACTGAGGTCTCTCCTGATAACAGGTGAGTAAATCGGAATTCGTATTTCGGCTGATTTTAGAGGAATATTTTAAAGTTCCAAAACTCCACACTTAGAAGAATTTCCAAGTGAAACCAGTCAATGTTAGCCTATGAAGGAAATTCAACTTACTGGTAAGTACGGTTAAAATTACTTTTCAGGATCAGTACTGGGCTGAAAGATGCAGCACTGAGGTCTCTCCTGATAACAGGTGAGTAAATCGGAATTCGTATTTCGGCTGATTTTAGAGGAATATTTTAAAGTTCCAAAACTCCACACTTAGAAGAATTTCCAAGTGAAACCAGTCAATGTTAGCCTATGAAGGAAATTCAAGTTACCGGTAAGTACGGTTAAAATTACTTTTCAGGATCAGTACTGGGCTGAAAGATGCAGCACTGAGGTCTCTCCTGATAACAGGTGAGTAAATCGGAATTCGTATTTCGGCTGATTTTAGAGGAATATTTTAAAGTTCCAAAACTCCACACTTAGAAGAATTTCCAAGTGAAACCAGTCAATGTTAGCCTATGAAGGAAATTCAAATTACCGGTAAGTACGGTTAAAATTACTTTTGAGGATCAGTACTGGGCTGAAAGATGCAGCACTGAGGTCTCTCCTGATAACAGGTGAGTAAATCGGAATTCGTATTTCGGCTGATTTTAGAGGAATATTTGCACAATGGTGAAGGGAGGGGGCGGGGCCTGAGGTGACATCTTTGCAAACGCGCCCCGTGGCGCGTTTAAGTTGGGGGATTAAGTTCCCTTGAATCCTGAGGGTCCCTAGGGGCCAACTAGACCACCAGGAACCTCCAATATGCGCCAGGGGCTGCGTTGCAGAGACGTGTAGAGAGGCCACACCCCTTTTACACCTCTCTGCAACGCAGCTCTGTGGCGCTTTCTGGATGTACCTGTTGGGCTAGTTGGCCCCCAGGGACCCTCAGGATTGAAGGGGATTTAATTCCCCATCTTAAAACGCGCCACGGGGCCTGTTTGCACACATGTCACCTGAAGCCCCGCCCCTCCCTTCACCACTGTGCAAACGCGCCCCGTGGCGCGTTTTAAGTTGGGGGATTAAGTCCCTTGAATCCTGAGGGTCCCCGGAGTCCAACTAGCCCACCATATACCTCCAAAAGCGCCACAGAGCTGCGTTGCAGAGAGGTGTAAAAGGGGTGTGGCCTCTCTACACCTCTCTGCAACGCAGCCCCTGGCGCATACTGGAGGTTCCTGGTGGGCTAGTTGGCCCCCAGGGACCCCCAGTATTCAAGGGGATTCGTTCCCTCTCTGCAAACGCGCCAGGGGCGCGTTTGCAGAGTGGTGAAGGAAGGGGGCGGGGCCTGCGGGCCGATCGTTTTAAAAAAAAAAAGCTGACAGCCAATTAACATGCAGCTCGTGATCGGGACGGTGCGCGCAGGGTGCGCTCAGGGTGCGCGAATCCTCCGTGCCCATAGATATATATGTACTTTTACTTTTTGATTTTCTCAGCAACTACTGAACGGATTTACACCATTTAACAAAAAGGGTTCTTTCTGAACCAAGAACTACCTCTTTGCCAAATTTGGTGTAATTCCGTTCAGCAGTTCGGGCTGTAGCCGTGTCTAAAGTTTCCTATGGGAAAATGCATGGGGAAAACGCGTTTTGGGACCCCCTTTTTCTCGGCCCCCGCTTGACGTATCACCCCGAGACTTTCAGGGTAGGAGCGGACCGGAGCGCCCCACGAAGTTTGAAAATTTCGCGAAGATACGTCAACCGGCAAGAGAGTTATTTCAAATAGAATGTCGCGGATTTCCTATGGATAATAGGTTGTAACTATAACTATCTACTGGCGACCGCCAGTAGATAATGTGTGTGTATATATATATATATATATATATATTCACTGAAAAAACCATAGGTTTCAGGAACGTTATAGTTAGAAATTAGCATTTAAAAAACCTTAGAAATTCACTGAAAAAACCATAGGTTTCAGGGGCGTTATAGTTAGTTGGACATTTCACTCGTACAAAACTATAGAAATTCCCCCGTTATAGTTAGTTCAGCTAACTATAACTCGCGCGCCCGCAATGCACTGCTGATGACGTCACATATTACATCACTCATGAGATGGTCAGTGACATCACTCATGACATCACTGATGACATCTCAAATGACATCACTGATGACATCATCCTTGTGATAGAGTGGCAGACCTCCTCTCACCCTAATATAACCTTTGATACACACACTCAAAAATACAAACTAACATTTTCAATACAATGGACATACCAATACCAGTTACAACACACCTATTCATTAATTCCAAGATCTACACACACACATCCACTCATTCACCAACAGTCCCTATACAGTCACTCATACATGTACTCACTCATCATATGTACTCATACACCTATACATCCTGTTACACACCGCCACTCATCCATAGTTACTCACACACATAGTCACACATGCAAACAAAGTATCAAACATCCATTTACTTGCATATACAGTTATACACACACTACCACACTTACTTCTACAGAAACTTACACATACTTACTCTCTTAAACAATCACTTATAGAAACACCTACTTATTTGTACAGGAACTCTTCCAATCTCTCACTCTCACATATACTCACTTATATACACCAATACTCACATATACTAGTTTAAAACATATGTAGTTACTCATAAAGACACTATTGAGACAGTCATTCACTCACTAACACACCCATACACATACTCATCCACCTATACAGTCCTGCACACATGTTGTCTTCAACACATACAAACAGTGAGTCACTCATTCATGCATCTATGCACTAAGTAATACCCCCACCGAACCATGCAGACACTCGTACTGATACTCAAAAAACCAACTAATAACCCATATAGACACTCATGTAGCTACTCACCAACCCATGCAGCCACTTATACACAAAGTGAGAGACTGATACAGATATTTTCATATTTAAACATTACTCACTAACCCATGTATTCACTAAGATACACTTAGTCAGTTATACAATCAATTTTACAAAAAAAATCATCCATTTAGACACTTATATACCCATTTATTCTTCCATCGACCTTGAGATATACATATATAAAACATATTTAATTTTCAGAAAAACAAACATTCACTGGATGATGTCATCAGTGATGTCATGAGTGATGTCACTGACCATGTCATGAGTGATGTAATATGTGACGTCATCAGCAGTGCATTGCGGGCGCACGAGTTATAGTTAGCTGAACTAACTATAACGGGGAATTTCTATGGTTTTGTACGAGTGAAATGTCCAACTAACTATAACGCCCCTGAAACCTATGGTTTTTTCAGTGAATTTCTAAGGTTTTTTAAATGCTAATTTCTAACTATAACGTGCCTGAAACCTATGGTTTTTTCAGTGAATATATATATATTTATTATACTATGTATACATGTGAAAATGTCTCGGTCCCCTGTTTGCCTCGGTGGCACGGAAAAAATGGGTGGAACTGACGTCAGCACGCCGACGAGGTCCTCTTATGGCTCCGATGACGTCATACGGTGTCGCGAGCGGAGCCGTGCTCGTTGACGTGGGAGAGCTAGGAAAGAATTTCCGTGGAATGCTGGTGCAGGGGATATTCACCTAGGTGTTCAGGCTAGTCCTTTGGGAGCAACTGTTTATGTTGCCACTCCAGAAACCGAAACCAGTGATCCGAGGGCAGAGACCCTGCAGATGGCACACGAGGTGGGGTGCCCAGTCGTGTGCACCGGCGGGGCAGCGAAGTGACGAGCACCACAACCCACAAAAAAGGTAACGAGGGCACTGAATAACACAGGATCTTCTCTTTGTATCTGGCAGGAACAACGAAGTTAAAATGCCCTAGTACCAAAATGTAGAATTAGTGCTACAACGGTCTACAAAAGGACCTGCGATGCCGCTTCTGTCTCCCGTATCCTGGAGGCGGCACATGGGTCACGCGGTACGGTCATACTGCGGTGGGACGCACACTCGTTGACCTCTCATGGCACTGCTCCACACTTCAGGGAGGACGCTTTCCATTAGCTATGTTTTCTGATGACATGTCGCGCCGGCCCCGTCCAACAACAGAACTCCTTTAGATCCAAACAGACTCTTCCACTCTCTCACCGGAAGTGAAACCAGGACACGCGGACACTTTCACAATACAACAGCCGGGCATGCACTTTTCGGTAAAAACCACATTCCTTCCTCCTAATTAATCAAATAAACGTCTCACTGAAGAACAGGGGCCAGCTTCGATCGGTAAACAGCCGTTACAACGACTTTTTACTTTGCGATACCATTACAATGCAAGCATTACCACGCATGCGTTGTACATCACGAAGTCATTACTACGCATTTTTAGAATGCATGGTCATTTACCACGCATGCCTTTACAACGAATTTTGTTGTAAAGGTATGTATGGTAAATGACCATGCATTCTAAAAAACATGTAGATGATCCATGTCGTTGTAAGGAAACAGAGGCTGTTCTGTTTCCTCACAACGACGTGCACCGCCCCTCAGAGATGACGTGAAGCAGGAACCACGAGGAGAGAGGAACCATGAGGAGTGAGAGGTAAGGGGGATTGGGCATGGGGTGGGGGTTTCTTTTCTAGGGTTTAGGGTAGTGCAGTGGTGTTTGGGTGGTGTAGGGGGTCGTGCTGGGGGTAGTGTTTTAGGGTTTAGGGTAGAGCAGTGGTGTTTGGGTAGTGTAGGGGGTCGTGTTTTAGGGTTTAGGGTAGTGCAGTAGTGTAGGGGGTCGTGCTGGTGGTAGTGTTTTAGGGTTTAGGGTAGTGCAGTGGTGTATGGGTAGTGTAGGGGGTCGTGCTGGGGTAGTGTTTTAGGGTTTAGGGTAGTGCAGTGGTGTTTGAGTAGTGTAGGGGGTCATGCTGGTGGAAGTGTTTTAGGGTTTAGGGTAGTGCAGTGGTGTTTGTGTAGTGTAGGGGGTCATGCTGGGGGTAGTGTAGGGTTTTATGGTTTAGGGTAGTGCAGTGGTGTTTGGGTAGTGTAGGGGTCGTGCTGGGGGTAGATTTAGGGTTTAGGGTAGTGCAGTGGTGTTTGGGTAGTGTAGGGAGTCGTGCTGGGGGTAGTGTTTTAGGGTTTAGGGTAGTGCAGTTATGTTTGGGTAGTGTAGGGGTCGTGCTGGGGGTAGATTTAGGGTTTAGGGTAGTGCAGTGGTGTTTGTGTAGTGTAGGGGGTTGTGCTGGGGGTAGTGTTTTAGGGTTTGTTAGTGCAGTGGTGTTTGGGTAGTGTAGGGGGTAGTGCTGGGGTAGTGTTTTAGGGTTTAGGGCAGTGCAGTGGTGTTTGTGTAGTGAAGGGGTCATGCTGTGGGTAGTGTTTTAGGGTTTAGGGTAGTGCAGTGGTGTTTGTGTAGTGTGGGAGGTCATGCTGGGGGTATATTTAGGGTTTAGTGTAGTGCAGTGGTGTTTGGGTAGTGTAGGGAGTCGTGCTGTTGGTAGTGTTTTAGGGTTTAGGGTAGTGCAGTTATGTTTGGGTAGTGTAGGGTGTCGTGCTGGGGGTAGTGTTTTGGCACTTATTTTTCTTTCTACAGCACTAACTATAATTTCTATGGCAAAATGAACCCCCTCATTTTGTTCCTTTTTAAATTAAATGTTTTAACTGTTACCAGTTTATTCCAATCAAGATGGCTTCAGGTGTGCCATACTTTTGTCATAAGTAAGACTGTTAGCGCTCTAGTTGTTCTTTGGAACACTCTGGGAAGCTGCAGTAGAACACAAAGGCATCAACTGACAGGCTGCTCCTGTTGAAATATAACAGGAAGATATTTGAGATCACACTTAAAACATGTCCTAATTTTTCTTTCTACAGCACTAACCATAATTTCTATGACAAAATGAACCCCATCATTTTGTTCCTTTTTAAATTAAATGTTTTAAGTGTTACCAGTTTATTCCAATCAAGATGGCTTCAGGTGTGCCATAATTTTGTCATAAGTAAGGCTGTTAGCACTCTAGTTGTTCTTTAGAACACTCTGGGAAGCTGCAGTAGAACACCAAGGCATCAACTGACAGGCTGCTCCTGTTGAAATATAACAGGAAGATATTTGAGATCTCACTTAAAACATGTCCTAATTTTTCTTTCTACAGCACTAACCATAATTTCTATGGCAAAATGAACCCCATCATTTTGTTCCTTTTTAAATTAAATGTTTTAAGTGTTACCATTTTATTCCAATCAAGATGGCTTCAGGTGTGCCTTAATTTTGTCATAAGTAAGACTGTTAGCGCTCTAGTTGTTCTTTAGAACACTCTGGGAAGCTGCAGTAGAACACAAAGGAATCAACTGACAGTCTCTGCCCTTGTTGGATGTACATGTTTTACTGAGAATGTCAGACTTCATTCTCACATGACTGAGAAAGATAATGTGAATTTACAGAAAATATGCTCTCATTTTAGCTTCTGGAGCACCTTCCAAAACTGTATGGGACAAGCATGTGAAAATAGTTTTCTCTCAAACATGATTCATGATATCCCAGCAGAAGTTTTTCACAGGGTAAAATCACCTTAGAACACACCACAATTCCTGAAATTAGTATGGTACCATCAACAAATGAATTCTAATGTAACTAAAGTCTGTTATCACCCTTTATAGTTCTCCTTTTGGTAACCCTCAAAATCTTCGATTCACTACAATGCATTTCAATGGGGTACTATCATTTATATTGGTCCCAAGATGGCTGCCAGCAATTCCAGGATGAAGTGCTGACAGCCAATCAGATCTCACGATGACATGTGTGGTTAGGCTCCGCCCAGATATATATGTGTTTTCTTTTTCAAATTTCTCAGGAACTACTGAACGGATTTACACCATTTAAGCAAAAGGCACGACCCTGAACCAAGGGCTACCTTTTGGCAAATTTGGTGTAATTCCGTTCAGCAGTTCGGGCTGTAGCTGCGACTAAAGGTTCCTATGGAAAATTGCATGGGGAAAACACGTTTTGGGACCCCCCTTTTTTCTCGGCCCCCGTTTGCCGAATCACCCCGAGACTTTCAGGATAGGAGCGGATCGGAGCGCCCCAACATGTTGGAAAATTTCGCGAACATTCATCAACCGGCGCCAAAGTTATTTCAAATAGAATGGTGCGGATTTCCTATGGAAAATAGGTCCTAACTATAACTATCTACTGGCGACCGCCAGTAGATAATATATATATATATATTCACTGAAAAAACCATAGGTTTCAGGCACGTTATAGTTAGAAATTAGCATTTAAAAAACCTTAGAAATCCACTGAAAAAACCATAGGTTTCAGGGGCGTTATAGTTAGTTGGACATTTCACTCGTACAAAACCATAGAAATTCCCCCGTTATAGTTAGTTCAGCTAACTATAACTCGCGCGCCCGCAATGCACTGCTGATGACGTCACATATTACATCACTCATGACATCACTGATTACATCATCCTTGTGATAGAGTGGCAGACCTCCTCTCACCCTAATATAACCTTTGATACACACACTCAAAAATACAAACTAACATTTTCAAAACAATGGACATACCAATACCAGTTACAACACACCTATTCAGTAATTCCAAGATCTACACACACATCCACTCATTCACCAACAGTCACTCATACATGTACTCCCTCATCATATGTACTCATACACCTATACATCCTGTTACACACCGCCACTCATCCATAGAGTTACTCACACACATAGTCACACATGCAAACAAAGTATCAAACATCCATTTACTTGCATATACAGTTATACACACACTACCACACTTACTTCTACAGAAACTTACACAGACTTACTCTCTTAAACAATCACGTATAGAAACACCTACTTATTTGTACAGGAACTCTTCCAATCTCTCACTCTCGCATATACTCACTTATATACACCAATACTCACATATACTAGTTTAAAACATATGTAGTTACTCATAAAGACACTATTGAGACAGTCATTCACTCACTAACACACCCATACACATACTCATCCACCTATACAGTCCTGCACACATGCTGTCTTCAACACATACAAACAGTGAATCACTCATTCATGCATCTATGCACTAAGTAATACCCCCACCGAACCATACAGACACTCAGACACTCATACTGATACTCAAAAAACCAACTAATAACCCATATAGACACTCATGTAGCTACTCACCAACCCATGCAGCCACTTATACACAAAGTGAGAGACTGATACAGATATTTTCATATTTAAACATTACTCACTAACCCATGTATTCACTAAGATACACTTAGTCAGTTATACAATCAATTTTACAAAACAAAATCATCCATTTAGACACTTATATACCCATTTATTCCTCCATCGACCTTGAGATATACATATATAAAACATATTTAATTTTCAGAAAAACACACATTCACTGGATGATGTCATCAGTGATGTCATTTGAGATGTCATCAGTGATGTCATGAGTGATGTCACTGACCATGTCATGAGTGATGTAATATGTGACGTCATCAGCAGTG
This sequence comes from Calotriton arnoldi, assembly GCA_963921515.1. Taxonomy (NCBI): domain Eukaryota; kingdom Metazoa; phylum Chordata; class Amphibia; order Caudata; family Salamandridae; genus Calotriton; species Calotriton arnoldi. The sequence continues at coordinate 23,135 of CAWUFW010012821.1, forward strand.
CATTGCGGGCGCAGCGAGTTATAGTTAGCTGAACTAACTATAACGGAGGAATTTCTATGGTTTTGTACGAGTGAAATGTCCAACTAACTAGAACGCCCCTGAAACCTATGGTTTTTTCAGTGAATTTCTAAGGTTTTTTAAATGCTAATTTCTAACTATAACGTGCCTGAAACCTATGGTTTTTTCAGTGAATATATATATATTTATTATACTATGTATACATGTGAAAATGTCTCGGTCTCCTGTTTGCCTCGGTGGCACGGAAAAAATGGGTGGAACTGACGTCAGCACGCCGACGAGGTCCTCTTATGGCTCCGATGACGTCATACGGTGTCGCGAGCGGAGCCGTGCTCGTTGACGTGGGAGAGCTAGGAAAGAATTTCCGTGGAATGCTGGTGCAGGGGATATTCACCTAAGTGTTCAGGCTAGTCCTTTGGGAGCAACTGTTTATGTTGCCACTCCAGAAACCGAAAGCAGTGATCCGAGGGCAGAGGCCCTGCAGATGGCACACGAGGAGGGGTGCCCAGTCGTGTGCACCGGCGGGGCAGCGAAGTGACAAGCACCACAACCCACAAAAAAGGTAACGAGGGCACTGAATAACTCAGGATCTTCTCTTTGTATCTGGCAGGAACAACGGAGTTAAAATGCCCTAGTACCAAAATGTAGAATTAGTGCTACAACGGTCCTCAAGAGGACCTGCGATGCCGCTTCTGCCTCCCGTACCCTGGAGGCGGCACATGGGTCACGCGTTACGGTCATACTGCGGTGGGACGCACACTCGTTGACCTCTCATGGCACTGCTCCACACTTCAGGGAGGACGCTTTCCATTAGCTATGTTTTCTGATGACATGTCGCGCCGGCCCCGTCCAACAACAGAACTCCTTTAGATCCAAACAGACTCTTCCACTCTCTCACCGGAAGTGAAACCAGGCCACGCGGACACTTTCACAATACAACAGCCGGGAATGCACTTTTCGGTAAAAAAACACATTCCTTCCTCCTAATTAATCAAATAAACGTCTCACTGAAGAACAGGGGCCAGCTTCGATCGGTAACCAGCCGTTACAACGACTTTTGTACTTTGCGATACCATTACAACGCATGCATTACCACGCATGCGTTGTACATCACGAAGTCATTACTACGCATTTTTTTAGAACGCATGGTCATTTACCACGCATGCCTTTACAACGAATTTTGTTGTAAAGGTATGTATGGTAAATGACCATGCGTTCTAAAAAACATGTAGACGATCCATGTCGTTGTAAGGAAACAGAGGCTGTTTCGTTTCCTCACAACGACGTGCACCGCCCCTCAGAGATGACGTGAAGCAGGAACCATGAGGAGAGAGGAACCAGGAGTGAGAGGTAAGGGGGATTGGGCATGGGGTGGGGGTTTCTTTTCTAGGGTTTAGGGTAGTGCAGTGGTGTTTGGGTGGTGTAGGGGGTCGTGCTGGGGGTAGTGTTTTAGGGTTTATGGTAGTGCAGTGGTGTTTGGGTAGTGTAGGGGGTCGTGCTGGGGGTTGTGTTTTAGGGTTTAGGGTAGTGCAGTAGTGTAGGGGGTCGTGCTGGGTGTAGTGTTTTAGGGTTTAGGGTAGTGCAGTGGTGTATGGGTAGTGTAGGGGGTCGTGCTGGGGTAGTGTTTTAGGGTAGTGCAGTGGTGTTTGAGTAGTGTAGGTGGTCATGCTGGTGGTAGTGTTTTAGGGTTTAGGGTAGTGCAGTGGTGTTTGTGTAGTGTAGGGGGTCATGCTGGGGTAGATTTAGGGTTTAGGGTAGTGCAGTGGTGTTTGGGTAGTATAGGGAGTCGTGCTGGGGGTAGTGTTTTAGGGTTTAGGGTAGTGCAGTGGTGTTTGGGTAGTGTAGGGGGTCGTGCTGGGGGTAGATTTAGGGTTTAGGGTAGTGCAGTGGTGTTTGGGTAGTATAGGGAGTCGTGCTGGGGGTAGTGTTTTAGGGTTTAGGGTAGTGCAGTGGTGTTTGTGTAGTGTAGGGGTTGTGCTGGGGGTAGTGTTTTAGGGTTTGTTAGTGTAGTGGTGTTTGGGTAGTGTAGGGGTAGTGCTGGGGTAGTGTTTTAGGGTTTAGGGCAGTGCAGTGGTGTTTGTGTAGTGAAGGGGTCATGCTGTGGGTAGTGTTTTAGGGTTTAGGGTAGTGCAGTCGTGTTTGTGTAGTGTAGGGGGTCGTGTTTTAGGGTATAGGGTAGTGCAGTGGTGTTTGGGTAGTGTAGGGGTCATGCTGGGGTTAGTGTTTTAGGGTTTAGGGTAGTGCAGTGGTGTTTGGGTAGTGTAGGGGGTCGTGCTGGGGGTAGTGTTTTAGGGTTTAGGGTAGTGCAGTGGTGTTTGTGTAGTGTGGGAGGTCATGCTGGGGGTATATTTAGGGTTTAGTGTAGTGCAGTGGTGTTTGGGTAGTGTAGGGAGTCGTGCTGGGGGTAGTGTTTTAGGGTTTAGGGTAGTGCAGTGGTGTTTGGGTAGTGTAGGGAGTCGTGCTGATGGTAGTGTTTTAGGGTTTAGGGTAGTGCAGTTATGTTTGGGTAGTGTAGGGTGTCGTGCTGGGGGTAGTGTTTTAGGGTTTAGGGTAGTGCAGTGGTGTTTGGGTAGTGGAGGGGGTAGTGTTTTAGGGTTTAGGGTAGTGCGCCCAACCAGCCACAATATCCGTGGACAAAGGGGATCCTGACTCTTTGGAACGCTCCGTCAATTGAATAATTTGGGTCAAGGGCCCTACCACGTCCAAGACCTATCAATTCCTTTCTTGGGATCCCTCATATACTTGGAGAAAAAGGTGCATAGTTTCTCATCAGTTTCAGGCGTGTGTGCCACCTTCCCCTTCAGTGAGGGCCTGGGGCATTCTCCCCTCATCCTATTCCTGACCTCCCTTTCAAGGGGTTGATGGATTTTCCCCACCACATACTCTGCCACTTTGGCGTCAGGTGTCCACTCTGCCGACCTAGGATGGTAAATTTGGGTAGGCTCGAACATGTCCGAGTGGACCCCGTCCCCAACCGGGGACTGAGAGGAGTGGGACTCTGGACGCCAGGGACGCCCGAGTCCTTATCCTCATCGGAGGAGAAATCGTCCTCCGATACACCCTCTCCCTCTAAGGGAAACCCGCCGTCGGGGTCTACAATAGTGGTGACAGTGTCGCAATTTTCTCCGGGCCCTCCTCCTCCCGGCAGGGTGCATGTTTTAGCATTCGCGCACTCTTGAGGAAGGTCTCCGTAAGTTTATCCAATCCTTCCAAGTGCCCCGCGTTATGCTTAACGGCCCTTTTATTCCCCATCTGGGAGCTACTTGGACCCGCCACCACCAGATCTGGGTCACTGAACACCCCAGGGATGCTTTTCGCCAGCTTATCAACCTCATCCCTAAGAGGAGCCAGCGCCCTAGAAATAGCCAGAGAGAGTGCTTGGTCCACTGCTGGAGGGAGAAGTTGGGGGGCCATTCCTCCTCCACTTCCTGGTAGGAGGAGTAACAAGCATTGGCATAGCTAGTAGGTCTCGCTTTTGGGACCTTATAAGTATTTAGTTATGCAGCACAATATCCTTGGTGCAACAACATCACCTGTTGCATGGCTAAACACTTAAAAGGGCCCAAAGGCGAGACCTATTGGCAAGTGAGAGAACAGATACACACTGCATGGGAAAGAAGTCAGAGAGGAGACACTGCATGAGGAAGCAGAGAGAAGCAACACACCACAGTGCCAGCTCAGCCGTCACTTTTCCACAGAATCACTGCACCGTTCTCTTTTGTTCACTCATTCCACCCCTCAACTAGGGCAGCAGCCCACCTCCCACCTATGCAGCATCTGGCACCTCACCTCCATCTTCTGAGCCGTGCACGTCCAGGTGACACTAAGACCCCTCTAATGGAGGTGAACCCCTCCCCTGCGCCTCATTAGAAAGGTCACTGAAATGCCAGCCGTAGGTAAGCAACTTCTATCTCTCGCCTTGCCCATCTCCCCTCACCTCTGAAGCACCCTTTGCGCACCAATAATTACCTCTCTCCACTAATTTAAGTTAAAGAGGATGGTTGCTATGGCGATTCTTTCAGCAAAAGTCAGGAGATCTTTTTTCTAGCTTTTCTCCAAGAGACAATTTATTAGACTTTGTGGCATGATTACTCAGGCATAGCTGTGTGGTAAGGACCGCAGGACTTCACACCTCTTTAATCAGACTCCATTAATAGCAGATCTAAAGATGCACTTGACTCCTACCCTTACACGCCCTGCCCTTCCCCCATCACCCAGCCGCAGTAGTCGCTTAGTTTGTTTAATGTTTCTTAACATTAGCGCGACCTTTCGTTCACAGGAAAGTGTCACTGTCTTAAACTCAAATCCAGCCATGGCCTGCTAACACGAAGAGGGACTTTTCTCTAAGTCTGGCTAGATGAATCATTAGCCATTTAAAATGGATCATTGTAAGCAGTGACGTAGCAAGAGCGCAAAAGGCGCTAATGCGAGCAAGGAAAATGCCCCTGTAATACAAGATAACCTAAACTGGTGTGTAGGGGGACTCTCACACGCCAAGGACCCGGTGCCACTGCACCTGCTGTCCCATTGATAGCTATGCCCCTGATTGCAAGGGGAAGAGGGTGAGACAGGAAGAGTCCTGTGTCCTGTCACAAGAAGTTAGTAGTTACCGATAGAATCCTGTGTGGATATTGTCGTCACCATCCATAACCCAATGGCACAAACCAATGCGCTCCAACTGGATTTCCTAGCTCTGCCCCTATGAGCACGTGGTTTTCTCTAGATAGCAAGGGCCAGGAGTGCTCACTTAAGAGAGTAGTAGGCATAACTCGGATTCAGCATGGCGCCGTAAACAACACTCGGTCCCTTCAATATCCAGCCAGTGCTTTATCTTAGAAGAAGGAGATCTTTTATGTACAGGCCGGCAAAAAGAATGGTTAAAACTATTATCTGAAAAGGTACGATGTTAGCACCTTCCATGGCCGAGAACAAACACAAACATTTCTATAGGTGCTAGGTCGGCTCCTGTATTGTATAGCGCCGCGCTATATGGCGTCTCCTAGTTTTGAATTTTGTGTTTGCCTACAATGCAATGAAGAGAATAGCCTTCTTTCTTAAGCCAAGAAATGCGAAAACAACGGCTTGCCTCACAGTTTGTAGAGCAGCAGAGCCTTTTGACCCCCCCTGTGTTCAAGTGTGCAGTTTTTCCCCTAAAATATTTTGTGTCTTAGGTTTAAATCTACGGCAGAGATTGTGTAACCATCAAGATTCACAATGGACTTGCAACAGTGCCGGAATGTTAAGGAATCTGATAGTTCTGCGCTGTTGAAATCACCGTAACCACAGGGGGTGATGGTAACCTTTAATACCAGATATCGATTGAAGGTGTCACTGTCTAGCTGAGTTTGGTACAGGTCATTTGCATTTTGCACCACCGCATAAAATAGGTAGCTGTTTCTATTGGCTGTATGCGGTCTTTGGTGTCCAAGAGCAGGAGAGAAGGAATATGGTGGTAGAAAAGGAGGAAAGCAGTGAGAGGTGGAGAAGAATAACATATGGATGATATAGCGCAGGGATGTCCAACAAAGGTCCAGAAGTGATGGATCAATGCCTATTTTCGGAATTATCCCTCACCATATAAAATAATGTAATTTACAATTCTTATTTTACATATTTATCTCACATGGATATCCTGAAAATCTAGCATGCACTCGGCCCTCCTGAGACACACTGGGCAAGACACCCCGATACAGACAGCAGCAGGAATCGGGTTTTGAGAGGACAAGAAGTGAAATGATGAGGAGAAAAGGAGGGTGACAGAACGAGGGGAGAAACAGCATAACAAGGGACATTGAAGGGTGAGAGGGAGGAATGAATGATGCATAAGAGAAAGTGAGGAGGTAAGGAGTGCGTAGAGTCACGGAGGAGCAGAAGAAGGAAGGCTTGAATAAAATAGAGGTTTGGAAACAGTGAGAAACAAAGGAGTGATTCCAGTGTTAGAGAGACAGTGGAAGATGCGACACGACAGCCTAAATGGAAAAGACGCAGGCAATGAGGATTTTTTTTTTTTAAACAATTGATGCATTTCTTATCTCCCCCTGTCAGTGCCGGGCAGGAGCCGTGAACAGAGCTCACGCTCTCTCGAAGTAGGAGTTTGGCACCGGGTGCTGACAGAGAGACAAAGGTGCCAACGAGAGTGCATCAGGGCGAGAGGAGCTCTCAACGCTCAGCCGAACCTGCCTGATGTACGTAGGCAGGACGGCGCAGACACCAAATGTGAAGAATGACGGGAAAAGAAAGGAAACGGAGGTGACGGATCACCTCTGAAATGGCAGGACCGTCAGCTGGGCGTGCCCGCCCGTTGCCCCTGGGAAAGGTACGCAGCGCCAGTGTCACTCACGAGTCCATGATTTCCATCGTCGTCAGAGCTCGCCAGTGCCCTGCCCGGACTCCAGATGCAGCGCGCGCCACCGTTATCTTCTGCAAAGAGCCCTGCCGTCAGATTGTCAATTATTTTGCGGCCTCTCTCCTCAACAAGAGAGGAGCGGGGGCGAGCGGGCGCGGCAGCCTGCAGAGCTGACCAGACGCTTGTGCGTCATGGGCTTTTGACTGCGATTACGCGCGCGGCAGACGTGTTTCCAATTATTGCGCACGCGTCTGGGCACGATAATGGGAAACAGATGTCGGCCCTGCGCGCGTAACCGCCCGAAAAAGGCCACGACGCACGAGCGTGTGGTCAGCTTTCGAAACCTCTTACTTAAAGTCTCGCCAGAGCAGCGCTTGCGCGCTACTCGAGGCTCGACCTAAAAATGGTCTTCTGGAGAAGACATGATAGCAGAGGGTGTGAGCACAGCCTTAAAATCCTTAAGACAGCCCCCTCGCCGGTGCTCCAACAGCTGGGCTTTCCCCGAAGCTGTTATAAGAATAGACTGGGGCGTAATACCAATTACCACCACCAGGTGGCGCTGGTCACTAACGTGGCCGTGTGGGGAAATCACCGCGTAGTGGTGTCAAAATTAGGCGAGGGTTGGTCGGGAATCAAGCGGACACTAAAGGAGGGACCGGATTCCCAAACGCACGTAAAGACCAGCGGGAGCGCTCGACTGAACTGCCTCGCTCGGACCAGACGTGCCTGACAGGATCTCACCGCGCGCAGAGCACACAGCGGGAGAAACTGCGAGGGGGAGAACGGGCTCGGGCAAGATCCTGATGCGCAGGGAATATGAAACAATACCAAGGCAATAATGCTAATAACGTGCACAAGAAACCGCTATACAAACAGCAACAATGTCAGATTAAGCCAAGAATGTAAGGAATGCACTTAACTGACGAGCAGTGAAGAAAGAGGAAGCGGAAGGGACGTCACGATATTATATACGATGGACTGTGATATGATTGGACTATAGTTGCCTTGGAGACTACCCCCTAATGGTTCATGGGTTGTGTAGTCTTTTGTTTAATGATTGTTGTGTTACGTTTTCTTTGAACTGCTAGGCAAATAAAGTGAGGAAAGATATGCATAATCCTCGCCTCCGTCCTGCCATAGAATTCATTAAACTTTATTTGATCTGATTTAGAAACATAGATCATAAAAGTGTACATAAAAACAGTAAATCCTCTTTCCTAATACAATACAGTGAGAATTAATTAAAACCAGTAGGTAAAAACGGGTGTTACAAAGCCCGGTTCAGAGCAACTTCAGGTTAACAGAATCGTAAAGTTCAATGTTTCGCAAGATCAATCTCATGTACTTCGTGCAAAATACGCAATAAGGGGTCCAAGTAAGATGTAACGCTCCAATACCTGACCAGTTTGCACTATATAAAACTGCAGAAAAACTAAAAATAAAAAGTGTTTTGCACACTTCTGTCATTGAGCTATATGTGGGCTACATCTGGGTGATATTTGTGCTACATTTGGGCTCTTTTTTTCTCTGGTGGCCATCTTGGGAGACTTATTTGTTATGAAGTTTCCTAATTTCGTCATTTACTGCAGTCTCCTCAGTAGGAAATGCTTTCAGTTTTTTACTTTGATTCCATCAAGAAGGCATTCAGATGTGTCACACATTTGCCATAAATTCAGAATGTTAGCACTCTAGTTGTTCATTAGATCACTGTAGTAAAGCTACTGCTCACCAGGGAGTTAACTGGAAGTCTACTGCTGGTATTGAAAGTGATTGTTTCAGTCTGCATGTCAGAATTTTCTAATGAAATAGAAGAGGATTTGAGATCTCACTTAAAACATGCCCTAAATTTTCTTTCTGCAGCACTAACCATAATTTCTATGGCAAAATGAACCCCCTCATTTTGTTCCTTTTTAAATTAAATGTTTTAAGTGTTACCAGTTTATTCCAATCAAGATGGCTTCAGGTGTGCCATACTTTTGTCATAAGTAAGACTGTTAGCGCTCTAGTTGTTCTTTAGAACACTGGGAAGCTGCAGTAGAACACAAAGGCATCAACTGACAGGCTGCTCCTGTTGAAATATAACCGGAAGATATTTGAGATCTCACTTAAAACATGTCCTAATTTTTCTTTCTACAGCACTAACCATAATTTCTATGACAAAATGAACCCCATCATTTTGTTCCTTTTTAAATTAAATGTTTTAAGTGTTACCAGTTTATTCCAATCAAGATGGCTTCAGGTGTGCCATACTTTTGTCATAAGTAAGGCTGTTAGCACTCTAGTTGTTCTTTAGAACACTCTGGGAAGCTGCAGTAGAACACAAAGGAATCAACTGACAGTCTCTGCCCTTGTTGGATGTACATGTTTTACTGAGAATGTCAGACTTCATTCTCACATGACTGAGAAAGATAATGTGAATTTACAGAAAATATGCTCTCATTTTAGCTTCTAGATCACCTTCCAAACCTCAATGGGAAAAGTATGAGAAAATAGTTTTCTCTCAAACATGATTCATGATATCCCAGCAGAAAGATTTTTCACAGGGTAAAATCACCTTAGAACACACCACAATTCCTAAAATTAGTATGGTACCATCAACAAATGAATTCTAATGTAACTAAATTCTGTTATCACCCTTTATAGTTCTCCTTTTGGTAACCCTCAAAATCTTCGATTCACTACAATGCATTTCAATGGGGTACTATCATTTATATTGGTCCCAAGATGGCTGCCAGCAATTCCAGGATGAAGTGCTGACAGCCAATCAGATCTCACGATGACGTGTGGTTAGGCTCCGCCCAGATATATATGTGTTTTCTTTTTCAAATTTCTCAGGAACTACTGAACGGATTTACACCATTTAAGCAAAAGGCACGACTCTGAACCAAGGGCTACCTTTTTGCCAAATTTGGTGTAATTCCGTTCAGCAGTTCGGGCTGTAGCTGCGATGAAAGGTTCCTATGGAAAATTGCATGGGGAAAACACGTTTTGGGACCCCCCTTTTTTCTCGGCCCCCACTTGACGAATCACCCCGAGACTTTCAGGATAGGAGCGGACCGGAGCGGGCCACGGTTTTTGAAAAGTTCACGAAGATTCGTCAACCGGCGCCAAAGTTATTTCAAATAGAATGTTGTGGATTTCATATGGAAAATAGGTCCTAACTATAACTATCTACTGGCGACCGCCAGTAGATTATATATATATATATATATATATATAACGGCATTTGAGGTAGCTATAAGGCCTGATTACATGTGCGGCGATCCTACAACGCCGCACTGACGATGGTGCACCAGTGGGGGTCCACCGTCCGCCAGATTATGACTCTGAGTCGTTTCGGCGGTGGACCGTCGGTGGTTCCCTGGCGGCGAAGGGGCAATGCAGTATGCTGAGCAGGACTGGCACAGTCCCGCCCAGCATATTACGAGTTTCTCCACCTCCAGCCTTTTCATGGGCGTGAGTCCGCCATGAAAAGGCTGGCGGTGGGGAAACAAAGGGCCACCATGCCCCCCACCATGGGGATGCATTCAGGGGGGCACAACATGTGCCCCCCCTGTCTGCTTGCACCCCCAGTTCCAGCACAGCATGGCCTTCACAGCCCATGCCGTGCTTGAACATTTTGGCCGTTCCCATTGCGGTGCCTGTTTTTCAGGCACCGCCGTGGGAAAGTCAAAAAGTCTGCCCACCTGCACGAGTTGAACTTGTGATCAGGCGAGAGGCATTTGCGCAGCTTGGGTGCTGCGCCAAAGTCGTAATACAAATATATATATATATTACCTACTGGCGGTTGCCAGTAGGCAGCGGCGGCTTGCATAGGGCGTGCTGCGGGGCGGGGGGGTAGTAAACGCGGACATACGACGGAACGGAGCATAGTAATTATTACTTTCCTCTGTTCCGTTGTATGTCCGAGTTTACTACCCCACCGCCCCGCAGCACGCCCTATGCGAGCCACCACTGCCAGTAGGTGGTTATAGTTAGGACCTCTTTTCTATTCAAAAAGCGTTTTTTCTTTTGCCAATATCTTTGGCGCCGTTTGACAAATCTACGCGAAATTTTCAAAACTAATGGTTCACTCAGGCCAGCTCCTGTCTTGAAAATTTCGGGGTGATTCGTCGAGCGGGGGCTGAGAAAAAGGGGGTCCCAAACGCGTTTTCTCCATGTTAATTTCCATAGGAACTTTAGACAAAGCTACAGCCTGAACTGATGAACGTAATTACAGCAAATTTGGCAAAAAGGTAGCTCTTGGTTCAGAAAGCGACCTTTTTTTTTTTAAATGGTGTAAATCCGTTCAGTAGTTCCTGAGAAATTCAAAAATAAAAAATATCGATATCTGGTGGCCGAGGACGATTTGCGAACCCTCCCGACCACGAGCTTCATTTTGATTGGCTGTCAACACTCCAAACCAGGAAGTGTTGGCAGCCATCTTGTGACTCGGTACCGAGTCAGAAGAAAAAAGGTGAAAAAAGGATACAAAACAAGAAAAGGGGGCAGGGTAGAAACACCCTGACCCCCTAGGCCTGCTCAGGGGGTCCCACAAGGACCCCCAGGGCCCAAAAAAGCATTTTTCAAAAATATTCTCGGCCGGATTCGCGCTGGGTACGCAAATCCGGCCGATTTTTAATTTTTTTTCAAAACGATGCGCAGAGTCCCGTGCTTCGTTTCTTTGAGCCCCCGCGTGGGCCAGGTCCCGGGGGGCAATGTGCTATATATATGCTGGGGCTGAGCGGGCCCCCGCAGCCCTGGGGACCACCACCTCCCCGGGGCTTTATTTATTATGCGCGGGGGCACGCGCCCCTGCAGCCCCAGGGACCACCACCTCCCCGAGGCTTCATTCTTAAATACAAAATTGCGTGGCGAGGGCTCCTGCCCCCACCACGCAGCCCCGGGAACCGCCACCTCCCCGGGCTTGTTTTAAAATTATAGTGTGGGAGCCCCTCCACACTGCCCCGGGCACCAACAACTCCCCGGGGCACCAATTATTTAAATATGGGGGTCCGTTGCAGACCCCTGGCCCCGGCCCCCCTCCTTGGCCCTGGGGACCGCCACCCCCCAGGGCCGGCTCCAGCAATGTCCCGGGGTGCTTTGCAGAGTTAGCACAGCAGCAAGTGCACGTGTAGAGTAAATAAAATACATAAAACAATATATAAAGGGATTTTGCGCCAGACAGTGGTATAGATGGGCGATATATATTCTGAGGCAGCTAAGGTAGGGTATTGTGAAGCTGGGGAGAGGAGGCACAGTTTTCCCCGAGGTAGTGATGCTCAGATTTATTTAGAAGGTGCGTGTGGGTGAAAACAGACCAGTTGGATCGTTTAAGGCAGAGGGTTTAGATATTTGTTGAAGAGAAGTTGTTCCAGTTTTTCTTGAAGTGAGGAAATGATTTATTGTCACGTAAATCCTGAGGCAGCGAGTTACAGGAGCATTCCTGGGGACGGAGTGGGTGCAAGATTTCTCTTTCTTAAATTTTGGCTCAATCAAAAGTAGACTGAAAGAGCTTTGAAGAGGTCTCTTTTGGCCAGCTTTTGATAATTTATTTGCAAGGTAGGCTATTTTTTCCTTGTAGAGAGCTTTGTTGGTTATGCATGCAGTTTTGAGTATAACTCTTGCCTTGATTGGTAGCCAGTTGAGAGTGGCATTGATGTGGTCAAAGCAACTCTCCCCCTGCGGTAGTCTAGCCGCTGTGTGGAGTGTGGCTTTAACAGGGGCTAGGTGTGTTTTTGGGGCACCCGTAATCATTGCTTTACTGTAGTCTAGCTTGGAGAGGAGCTTGACTTTTTTTAGGTGTTTCCGCGTATAGAGGGTGCTTTTAGTAGAGGCATTGATATGTTCTTTCATGCCCAGGTGTCTGTCAAGTGTAATCCCCAGGGATTTAACAGAGTTGGAGATATTTTGCAGTTTAAGGTGGTGAGGTTGTCGAGCCAGATATCTACGGCAAAGGATTTTTGTTTGGGTTGGATTAAAAGGAGTTGGGTTTTGTCTGGGTTCGGCTTAAGATGGTTGCTGGTCAGCCAGGATTGAACCGAGGAGAGAGTGCTATTTAAGGGTTCACTGACAAAATATTGAGTACAAAATATCTGCTTAAAAAATATTGAGTCAAAAATATTGAGTTTAAAAATATCGACTCCTTATAATTAAAACCACAAAAATATCGGAAAAATTATCGTTTTCACTAATATAGTTGTCTAAAATATCTATTTTTAAATATTTATAAATTTAAATATTAAACATTAATTAAATTAAATATTAATACTAATATCAAGATAAATAATATTTAATACTTTTTGAAAAATATAACAATTAATTAAAAAATGTAAAAAAAACATTAATATATATATTTGTATTTGCATATATCTAATTTATAAATATTATTACATTAATATATTTTTATATTATTTTTAATCCTTTTTAAATGTAATAAAATAAAAAAGAAATATATATATACATAGATCCATTAACAAAATATTTAAAAAGCAAACCATTTTAATTACAAATAAATAACTCAAAAATAAAAAATTTCAATTTACTAAAAATAAATAAAATATTAAAAGCATTAATAATTATGAATGTTACATATACTATTTCCACTACAACTTATAAATAGTACACAATGGGGCCGATTCCGATGTCGTTAGGTAGGGCTCCGGATGGGATTCAGTATTGTCGAATCCGATTCAGAACCCTTGCTTACTACCGGAATAGTACAGTTTTCCCAATGACCGATTACGATGCTTGGAAACCGTTCGAGCAGACCGAATAGGTTCCGAAAGGCATCCGGACAGTCGAAGTCTTTCAGAGCCAATTCGTACAGCTCCATGGACACGGTTTCCGGACGAGCGATTACAATGACCGATTCTGACAGCTGTTCCGATTTGGTTTGCCCGAGGCAAAACGGCTGCCGGAATCTGTCTTTTGTTTCGGGCCCCCCTTCACCCGGAGATGTCCGAATGTGGCCCGTGGGGGTACCCAAGGGACCCCTCTTCCCAACCATGCACAATGTGGTAGGCACCAAGCGGTGCCCGCCACAGGATGCAAGGTTTTCCCCAACCACCCCTTTTTTCAATGGGAGCCTGTGTTCGCTTTCGGGACACAGGCTCCCATTGAAGTCAATGCTAGTCCGACCGAACGATGCTGGAAGGCATCGTAATCGGTCATCCGGACTCACAGGAACCGATTCGTTTGGAAACTAGTCCAGAACCGATTTGTTCGGGACAGTTTCCTAACTACATCGGAATCGGCCCCAAAGTGTCGTACGCAGGAGGTGTAAAATTTAAAAGTCCCACTACAGTCAATGCAACAGTAGGGAAAGTGTTGAATTGCAGAGGGTAAAATTTACTATTACCACTGCAATCAACACAACAGTAGAGGAAGTATTGGATTGCGGAGCGGTAAAATTTACCAATCCCACTCCATTCAAGATAACAGTAGGGAAAGTGTTGGATTGCGGAGGGGTAACATTTACTATTCCCACTCCAATGATTGCAACAGTAGGGAAAGTGTTGGATTGCGGTCGGGTAAAATTTGCTATTCCCACTCGAGTCGGTTCAACAGTAGGGAAAGTGTTGGATGTCAGAGGGATAAAATGTACTATTCCCACTCCAGTCAGTACTACAGTAGGAAAAGTGTTGGATGTCGGAGGGGTAAAATATACTATTCCCACTCCAGTCAGTACTACAGTAGGGAAAGTGTTGAATTGCGGAGGGGTAAGATTTACTATTCCCACTCCAGTTATTGTAACAGTAGGGAAAATGTTGGATTGCAGAGGGTTAAAGTTTAGAAACAGACTATTTCACTTCAGGAAAATAAATAATTTCAAAACTATAGTAAATAAAAAATAAAAATATTTAAATATAAAAATCTATATTTTTTTAAATGAACAAATTACCATATTTTTACAGTGTTTAATACATATTATAAATTAATACAAATTATTTTTGTCAAAGTACCAAAATCTATTGTCAAAATAACAACCAATAAATGCAATATTATTTACAATTAAAAAGCCTAACACAATTAACAAACACAATAATAATTTACTATTTAAAAAAAATACTTTTTAATGTTATTACTTACATAACTTTATACTCAATACCTCTACAAGCTACACACCACACATCTAAAATGTATATTTAAATTTATAATATTTACACATTTTACATAATTAAATATCTATTAAACTATTAATGCTAATTAACTACTAATAAAACAATTACATTAAATTACCTTTCCACCCATTATCCATTTAAAACAAACAGCCCACACCTAATATATAAATTAAAACAAATAACGAATTTACATAATTAATAATCAATTAAACAATTAATATTACTAATTAACTAAGAATACATTAATTATATTTAATGAACTTACCATCCTTTACCCCTACAAATAAAACTTACACATATAATCTAAACAATATTTTAATTACAAATGTACATAATTATCATTTAAACATTTTTTTAAATTAACAATAATTATTATAATTTCCTACACATCCTTTACCCATACAAAAACCACAAAACACCCCCCCAAAAAATGTATATACTTCCCACCCTATACCCATACAAAACCCACAACCCGCACATCAAATGTAACTTTAAATAAGTATTTATACAGTTACCATAATGATCAAATAAATAGTTAAAAATTAATAATAAATTATAATTAACTTCCCACCCTAAACCCCTACAAAACACAAAAGCCACACCTCAAACTTAAAAAAATAAAAATTAGACTTTACATAAATAATTCATTTAAATAATTAAAAATTAATTAAAAAATAATTATAACTAATTTACTTCCCACCCTATAGCCCTACAAAACCCACGACCCGCACCTAAAACTTAAAAACTAAAACTATTAATTATACAATTAACATAAATAATTAACAAATACATAATTGATATTAATTTAAAAATTTTTATTAATGGTAGTTAATTTACTTCCCATCCTATACCCCTACAAAACCCAAATCCCGCACCTAAAACGTAACTAAAAAAAAATAATTATACACTTAACATAAATAATTATCAATCCAATAATTACTATTATACACATTTTATTATTTTTAATTAATTTCCTTCCCACCATATTCCCCTATAAATCCCACAACCCGCTACGGCACTAAAGTTAACAATAAATTATTATATTAAATTTAAAAACTACTTTTAATTTACAAACTATATTAGAAAACGAACAATATTTAAACAAACATTTTAAAACATAAACAATTATCATATATAATAAAATACACAAAAATGGGGGGCGTGGCCAGGCAAGATGGCTGGGTGGACGTGATCCACATCAGCTCCGGAGCCTCGCAACGGTCGGACGAAGCTATTCTTAAGATAGAGGACCCAAACCCGCCGGATTTGGTCCAGGAGCGACGTGATGTTGTGGAGTGTCCGGGGGCACGTAACCAGCACCTCCGCAGGCAGAATCTGAGCTTTTTAAGTTGCGACTCAGAGCGGAGAGCAGAGCCAAGATGGCGCAGACGACTGCCCCCATGAAATGTCCGAGGTCTAAATAGACCCGAGCGGCCCTCACAGGACTTCAACAGGGAGCAGAGGCGACGGAAATCACGCGGCGGGCGCTGTGCGGCGGGGAGAGTGAGGCGGGGAACGTGAGCCGGTTGGGAGTCTCCCCCCGGCGACGCTGTACACAAACGAGCGAGGGGGCGCCCGGCCTCGGGATAATGCAACGCGCTGAGGCGGCACCCGAACAGCTCCCAGGTGGCACAGAGGTGAGCGGGCCTGACGAAAGCAGCGGGATGGAGCGCTGAGACGGCCCGGGTGGGACCCCTCTCAAGATAACTTGCACCGGAGCTAGCAGCATCTGGGCCCCAAGCTGGGCTAAAAGTTTGGAAGCAGTGCCTGACTTTAAGATGGCGCCCGAACCGGGGCTGCTATAAAGCGGAGGGACTTCATTGACATCAGCAGCTGGATGGAGGAGCAGAGACTTTCAGGCCATCGCGCTGAGGCACCCTCACACTAAACCATAAGCAACAAAGCTGCAGAGTACTGCACTGCCACACGCAGAGCCATACCACATGCCTGACCCCAAGATGGTCACCGCGGGCTGCAACATGTGAAATACTTCATTGACCCAGTCCCTGCATAGCAGTTGATCAGTTCTCCATATTCTTCTCCACGAAGAGCCCGCAAAACGGAGGGGGAGTTACCCGCCCCAGAGAGGAAGGCTCCCACTACTGCCCATATGCCACCAAAAAAAGCGACGTATAAGGTCTCCACCTATTTCGTTTCAGCAGAGAAAAGACAAACCCAGGACGAAGGGGGGCAGGCAAACACAATGGCGCTCACCAGAGAGGATTTGGTGGCCACGCTCAGAGACTTCAAATCGGAGTTGCGCGCAGGGATCAAGCAAGATCTCCGGTCTTCTAAAGAGCAATTAAAGACGGACCTCACTGACCGCATGTCAGCCCTCCAACAAGATGTGGACGCTGTGGGTTCCAGGGTCCTGGAGATAGAGGAGCAATCACAAGATTTAGACAGTCGCACTACAAAGATACAGGAAAAGCAACGAGATCTCCAGGCGCAATTACACCAGGTGCTCCTGAAGGCGGAAGATTTAGAAAACAGATCCCGGAGGGAGAACATTCAAATAAGAGATCTGGAGGAGGGCGCAGAGGGACCGGATTTAGAGGCCTTTGTGGAAGGGCTCTTCTCAGAGATTCTGAGCCCGCGTCAGTTGAAGATCAAGATCGACAGGGTACACCGCGTCGGAAACCAACCGATAGGTGAACAAAGACGCATGCGGGATGTTCTTCTCAAGCTACACTCTTTTAAAACGAAAGAAGCGATCCTGCAAGCCGCAAGGAAAAAGGAAGAGACCTCTTTTCAAGGATACAAATGCCTGCTGTTTCAGGACCTGGCCCCCTCCACGCTGGCACGTAGGCAGCAACTCAGGCCGATAACGACAAAACTCCGAGACGACAACATACGCTACAGATGGACTTTTTCCTTCGGTCTCTCTTTTGAACTTAATAACAGACTACAGCATGTCTCAGACTTGGAAGAGGGTCTTCGCATTCTAGGTCTCCCTATCCCCGAAGATGAAGGCAGCCAAGATCTTAAGAAAGGAGCGAATGCGACAACAAGATCGAAGCAGCAATGACGCACAATATCAAAAGGCAAGCCCAACTTAAAATGAAGGTTCAGAGTAGCTGAACAGGCTTCAGGAGAGAGGCACTCTCGGGCTCTGGGGCAGGCCTACAAAGGGACCAATGCGATAATGGGCGCACTGTTGGCGAGAGAACTTATGGCCCTCCTTCACGAGTGGCGTGACGCAAGGGACCAAAGCCCAAGACATTTCTAGCTGATATCCTCTAAAAGGAAGCGACCGACAGTCGGGGTTTCGGGCACTGTCCGAATCGCCCATGCCTGTTGGCTACTCAGCGCATGGTTTCTGTTTTTCTTACTTGGGGGGGGGGGGGGGACCTGGTGGGGTCGAGGGACTGTGGGGTAATTCATATAGGCGGGGGGTACAGGGATTCTCGTCATGGCCAGCCTGGGTGACTGCAGAACTAGATCGAGGGGTGCCAGAGGGGGATCAGGGGTTGAGGTCGGAAGGCGGGAGAGGTAGATGGTACAGAGGTCCATAATATGGTCTCAATAGCTTCATGGAACGTAAAAGGCTTAAATTCGTCCCTCAAAAGGCAAAAAATCTGGAAGTACCTTACCGACCACCAGTTCGAAGTAGTTGCGCTGCAGGAAACACACCTTAAAAAATCCGAAGAGTTACGACTTTGTCATAAAAGCTACCCCTTAATCTACAGATCATCCGCTACTACCAAACAGAAGGGTGTCGCTTTGTTGTTTCACAGCTCGGCAAAATTCCAAACTGAGGCCATAAAGGCAGACCGTGAGGGCAGGATAATTATAGTAAAGGGAAGACTGAGAGGCAGACTCTGCACGTTCATATTCGCGTACGTTCCCAATACAGGGCAAACAGTGTTTCTGACCTCCCTATTAGACCTGATAGGCGAGTTCGCAGAGGGGTCTACGGCACTAATGGGTGACTTTAACTTGACCTGGCACGCCGAGATGGACAGCACACACCCTCATAGGGCGGCCACAAGCAACTTTCCCAAGGTAATCAAACAGAGAATACAAGCTCTAGGTTTACGCGATGCCTGGCGCATGCTCTACCCGACCACCAAAGACTACATCTTTTTCTCACAGGTGCGCTTGATTGATTCTAGATTGGACCACATTCTTATAAGCCAATCCTTACTAGGCTCACTACAGGCAGCAAAGATACTCCCAATCACCATCTCAGACCACAGCCTAGTAACCATTAACCTGTCATGGGGATGTAACGGGGCAGGCACTCACAGATGGTACTTCCCAGTCTCAGTGACCAGGGACAGACTTCTACGTGACGAGCTGAGGGAATTCATTTCTGAATTAAATCAACCCCAGGCCACATCACCCCAGAACAATTGGGATGCGTTCAAGGCAGTCCTTAGAGGCAAATGTATTGAACTGAATTTCACACTGAATAAACGGAGGGCTAAGAAAAGATTAGAGCTGGAGGAGGAACTTGAGAAAGTAGAAAGGGATCACAAGAAAGCGCCATCCCGGGTACTGCAGCGACAACTTAGTGCATTGAAGGGGAAAATCAAAGCGATTTATACAAATAGGGCTGAATATACGCTGCAGAGGCTCCGGCAGATATCTTATGCCCAGGGAGGTATGGTATGGACGCACCTAAAACGACAGTTACACGAAAAAAGGGAGCGGGAATACATAGGGGGCATCCGGGATGGAGATGGTTCTCTAGCCCCCAAAGACGATGCAAAAGCGTGCATTTTCGGAGGGTTCAATAGGGATCTCTACACAGGTACACCTCCAGATACAGATTTACAACAACAATACTTAGACTCTCTAGAACTCCCCCAAGTCCCGCCATCGGAGAGCGATCGGCTAAACGGCCCAATCACCAATGAAGAGGTAGGGAAAGCAATTGCAAGACTTAAGCCACACAAGTCCCCGGGCCGGATGGCTTGACGGCACACTTTTATAAAATATTCGCGTTGGAGCTTACACCTCATCTCACCTCGTTATTCAGCGCAATAGCAGAGGACTCCACGGTCTCGAATTCTATGGCCGAGGCAATGGTCACCGTTATTCCCAAACCGGGGAAAACCCCCCATAGTTGTGCCTACTATAGGCCCATTGCGTTGCTGAACCTGGACGCCAACATTTTCTCTGCAATACTAGGAGCTAGACTAGACAACTTAATGCCCGCACTAATCCACCCTGATCAATCGGGCTTTATAAAAGGAAGACAGACACATGACAATATTCGAAGGACTATACATTTGATTGAAAAAGTTAAATATTCCGGCAATGCTGGTGGGCCTGGACGCCGAGAAGGCCGTTGTCAGGGTGGATTGGTCTTTCCTCTTTCTTACCATGCAAAGGTTCGGCTTTGGAGACAGATTCATCAATATGGTCCGGGCTAACTATGAACACCCTCACTCTGGAGTGCAGGTCAACGGGTCTCAGTCACTCCCATTCGCACTGAGTAGAGGCACAAGACAGGGCTGCCCGCTCTCCCCTCTCTTATTTGCTCTAAGCATCGAACCCTTAGCAATCCAGTTCAGAGCTAACCCGGAGATCAAAGGTATACGATTTGGAGGTATAGAACACAAGACCTCCCTCTTCGTGGATGACATCCTGATGACACTCACAGACCCAGGCCCCTCACTACAGGAATTGCAGGCAGAACTTTGTAAATTTGAAGCAGTAGCGGGCTTTAAAGTCAACCTATTGAAATCTATTATCCTAAATCTCACCATCCCTGAAGAAGAGGCCCAGCAGCTCCGGGGGTCAGACCACCTTCCAATGAGCCAAACGCTCCATTCAATACTTGGGCATTCAGCTCACCCGAGGGTAGAAGATCTGTACAGAGCCAACTATCCCTTCACTGTTGTCCCATCTCCAACAAGACCTCAAACGCTGGAAACCGTTATACATCTCTTGGCTCGTACGGATAAATGCTGTGAAAATAACATTACTCCCAAAGCTACTTTATTTGTTCCAGGCGCTCCTGATTGACCTGGATCGCGATCTACTGCCTAAGCTTCGCTCTCTCATTACTAATGTCATATGGCAGGGGGGAAGGGCTCGCCTCCCGTTTCACGTCTTACGGCATCCGAAGAAGGAGGGGGGAGTGGCACTACCGGATCTCTCACTCTTATTTCAAGGCAACCCAACTAAGGGTGGTGGTAGAGTGGTCCATGAGGGAATCCGATAAACACTGGCTCCACATGGACAGGGCGATAGTGGGCAGGTCGATTTGGGACGTGCTTTGGAAGCCGAAAAAAGATAGGCCAGCCATTGCATACATTAGCACCCTGACACGAACCACCCTTAAGGTATGGGACGAGGTCACGAGGGATGGGGGGTTGACATCCTTTCCTTCGCCATACACCCCCATCCACTTCAATCCCGATTTTCCCCCCAGCCTTGCGAGAGGGCCCATTCGATGCATGGCGGGGTTGTTTGATGGTTTCAGACCTGTTTCACAATTTCGACATGCTTACATTAGAGAACTGCCAGAGGGAGTTTCATGTTCCAAGTAACGAGCATTTTCATTATCTCCAACTCACTGGGTATCCCAGCCTCGATTAAGGGAAGCCGCCACCAGAGAACGCACCCCGATAGAGCGGTGGGTACAGAGGGCGGGCACCGTGAAAGGGCCGATCTCCTCTCTCTATGCTCTGTTGCTATCGACAGTACACGCCCCACGGGCACGCTACATGTCCTTTTGGGAACAGGTGGTCGGGAGAGATATTTCAGAAGAGGAATGGAAACACTTGTGGTCGGACATAACCAAGAGCAATCACTGAGTGACCTTAAGGGAGGCCCATTACAAGACCCTTTTTGATTGGTGCCTGTATCCTGCTAAACTCAAAAAGATATTCCCTGACTCCTCCGACCTCTGCTGGCGTGGCTGTGGCCTACTCGGGGATTTCCGTCACATATGGTGGGACTGCCCTACTATCTGGCCTTTCTGGGAGGAGATCTTAGCCCACATTAAAGACATGCTAGGCTACCCCATACCGACATCTATAGAGGATGTCCTTTTGGGCATCAGGGATCCTGATCTAGAGCACCAGACAAAAGCAGATAAGGCAATAATGTGGGCTTATCTAGGGGCGACCAAAACAACGATAGCAGCAGCCTGGAAAAAGAGGGAAGCACCGGCCCTATCGCTATGGCACTCATGTCTCTGGAGAATCCTCACTATGGAACGACTTGCAGATATTTTTAGGGATGATTACAAAAACATTGAATACAAGTGGGGCCCGCTGGTTTCCATTCTCTCCCGTGGCCTCCCCTCTGCGGTATGTCCACCCTCCGTAAGAGCCATGCACCTTTTTCAGCTCTAAGCTGACTACAGCACAGGGCCGAATATTCCCATGTGCACTATGTGATGCAGAAGACCAGTTAAGCTAAAGAAGAGTAACGCCCTACTTTTTGACGTAATGCCGACTACCCAACTGTGTTTATTAAGATGAATCACCACCACCAGGGAAGGGGTGGGGGGGGGTGTTCACACTGTTGTTTGGGGTGTTATTCCTAATGTTTGTTTTACCAAAACGGGCATGACTCGAAGTATAAGAGGGTTGCGCGGGGACTCCGCATAAAGAGAAACTGAATATCTTCTAGACGCAAATGTTAGCACGAAGTCCTGTATGCTTTTCAATGCATAACATGTCAAGCTAGAGTCATGTTGAATAAAAAGAATTTTGACAAAAAAATACACAAAAATAATTAAAAATCGATATTATTAATAACAATATTTTTAACATTGATATTACTTACCTTTAAATCGATATTGTTGTCCACGATATTCTTGCTCACGATATTTCTGTTTCACATTATTTCCAAATTGATAATTGTGTTAGTCGATATTATTGACTTGATATTTTGTCTGAACACCCTATTTAAGTGCTGAATGTCTTTGATGAGTTTTTCAAGTAGAGTTGGGTGTCATCAGTATTAAGTTGATAGGCAATTCCGGCTTGCTTCAGAATCATTGCAAGGGGTTCTATATAGAGGTTGTATAGGGCAGGAGACAGGATTGACCCTTGAGGGACTCCTTGGGAGGCTGGCGTTGCATTTGAGATCGAGTTGTTTAGTTTGATTAGCTGTGAGCGTTGTTTCAGGAAAAAAGCGAACCACTGAAGGACTATTCCATTGGCGTCTGCACCCTGCAAGAGGGTGTTTGGTAGGATGTCATGGTTGACAGCATCAAAGGCAGCCGAGAGGTATAGGAGGCAGGCCTGTCCATCATCCAGAGGTCTGTGTAGGTTGTCTTTGATTTTCAGCATTGCACTCTCTGCACTGCAGCCTTTCCTGAACCCAGATTGGAAGGTGTCGTGCATGTTGTATTTTTCAATGTGTGGGTGTTAACAGAAGATTAGTGTAGACAAACTGAGAATGTAAATGTGTACTTTCAATAATCAACTTCAGATACTGTGGGATAACTTCATGCTAGGTTTTGTTTTTATTAAAATGAGTGTATTGACAAAGGTCAAAAGCAAAATCCCAATATTAAACTACTTGCTTTCACAACAGTTGTACAGGTGAAGTGGGACATGTAGGGTTGCTACAACAAAAATATGTATGAAAAAGTGTTCTTGGTTGCCATGCTGCTACGAAGTTGTCTCCTAGCCATTGACCAGTGCGAATGGGAAACAACACAGTTTGGGAATGTTGACCTCCTACCATCCCAATAATGAACTGCAGTGAATATTTTGACCTTAATTGCAGTTGGGCCAGCAAATCAAGATCACCTGATTGCACATGGATCAGAATTCCGAGTACTACACCATTTACCACAGCTCCTGCAATTTCCCTCTTGTGAATATCAGCAGGTCAGGTCTGCCTGAAATTAAATGTAGTATTCCCTGCTAAATCTGGAATTTGGTGCTTAAAGCAACAATTCTGAATGAAATTCTGTATTTTCCTGAGAGAACTCAGAAGATATTTACCGCACTCGGTAAATACCTAACCCCCATAGTGTTGGTTTTTACTGTGGTCAGTAAATACCTTATCTTTTTCCAGCCTCCTTTGAATCAGGGCCTAAAGCTCATATTCAGGGTTTTTTTCTGACCTGATTTCTTAAGGCCTAGGAATGCCTTACTCCTAAATTTACACGGTTAAGTCCAACTTTATGAATATGGTCCTCAGAGATCTAGGGGTGTCAGTCTGCTACTTTCTGTTGTATAATGCATGCTCATAATGTGCTGTGAATGAATTCCTAGTTCTCTTGTTAATTTAGAAAATTAATTATGATTTAAATTTAAATGTTTTATTTTACTCAAACAATACAAGTTGTTAGTAGAGTATGATTTTTCTGAATCTACTGTATTTCCCTCCAGGAACAGATGGATCCTTGGTTTCAGTTTTAATACTGTTTTTTTTCTGTTTACAGAAACCTTGTCGGTTGTTGCCATGGAATTGGATCTCCGAGACTTTCTTAGTGTTTGTCCAGATGATGGGAATGCAGCATTTTTCCTTCCTTATGCTATGCACCACAGTGCAGAAAGATTGGGTACTTAGAATATCAGCAAGGATACAAATACATCAAAGCACAACATCTGAACATAAGCTGAACGGCATGCAGCAGCTGGCCCTTCAGTGCTGAACCATGCTGTGAATTGCAGGGCCAAATGTAGCATTGGCCGGGCCCAATCAGTGTGCTGGGTTTGCATAGCATCTCAGGTCTGACCTGGCGTGTTCTTTGCAGTAAGCCAGTTGTATCAATACAGCACAGCACATCGACAGGTGGATGGGTTTTCAGCAATTCTGCCTCATGAATATACACGAAGCAGAGTTTATTCTGCAGAAGATTACAACCAGCTGGCAATCGGTGGATGAAGGCTTGTTTGGGATTGCAGACGTCTACATCTCATTGTAAAGTGGTGGTGTTGCTCTTTTCCATTCAATGGGATTGCTTTACCAGGAGAATGGCAAATTGCAAAAAGGATACACCTTTGGGAGGTCAGCGGTCCCTGAGGCTATTGTCTACACCATCCCTGCTGCCCCGTGATGCTCATAACTCTTATTGCCATACTGGATGTCCAGCATAGACATTGCATTTTTGTTTTTCTCCCGCAGAAAGCCGCCTATTTTATAACAAGCAAAATTTGCAAAAATATACAAACAGACATATGTCAGGCAAATTATTGATTATTTGCAGCATAAACATATTGGAAATACAGTAAGAGAATGTGTTGATTGTTACTTACTCTATGTACCTGGCCATTCGCATTGTATAACGCAACTTTCACTGAAACAAGCACAAATGCACCTAATTAAGCTGTACAGACTTTCTAATGCAGATCTGCCCAGTTGTATGGTATGTAATTTCTTCCAAGTATTATAACATCTCAAAAGTAGAATAATTAAATACAGAAAAAAGTATTATTTGAAAACTATGTAAAGTATCAATGCAAATACTATTTCATATAAATACGTGGTTGACTGAACTGCCTTAAACCTTATCATTTTTTTTTATACATTTTGTTGTGTTAATGTGATACAAGAAAAATAAACAAAGAACAATCAAACAATTACAATTCATACGGATATTTTTTATCAACAGCAAGAAAACAATATGAAAAGTTAATGGAAAGGTCATGGACATAGAGGGAAAAGGAATGGGAAATGATGGAAGAACAAGGGTTTGAATGGTTTAAGAATGAGAGAGCGGTTTATTTCCCAATATGTTTTTCCCTTTCTCTATAACAGACCAAATCCAGAAATCATTTCCACATATGTGTCACTCTTATCCTGAAGCATATTTCCAATGTTTTTCTAAGCAGCAAGTATATCCTTACTCTTAAGTTGTTCTTCCGTTTTAGTACATTTCCTACCACCACTTATATATTTGTCCATACGTTTTCTGCAATACTTTTAAAACATCTTCCTAAAAAATAAAGAGCAGCAAATGCATTATAATTGTTACCATACGTATGATTTATTGACATAAGACAAACAACAGGCGAAAAGGATAGAGAGTATTTTCTATTAACAAATCCAAGAAGTTATTCGCCCATACATTTGGGTTCCAAATGACTTTGGAAATATGGTTGAGATTCTAAAACCCTTCACCAAATAAATGCACCTCCCATCTGTTTCCACAGTAACCTAACACATCCGTCCTGTCTGTGTCCACGAAAGGCAGACACAATAGTAAATCAAGGATAAAGATTAATCTTGGAAGTGGACAAAGGATATTCATGTCACATATTCCTCCAAATGTCTAAGCAAACACTGCTTCTTTCTCAGTTGCCTAGGTCTCCACCCTTTTCATCCACTTACTCCTCACTCTTGGCACAGTCCTCTCATAAATATTTCCATTCCATTTCCTTCACTGCCTCAGAACATTGAACAATTTGCTTTTATTTCACTCCTTGCCATCCTTCAATTTTATCACAACATTCTAGAATTTTTCCAATATCCTTGGTTTTGTTTGAAATCTTTATTTCGGCTCAGACGGCCATAAAAGAACATAAATTCTAGGAGAATAACAATGACAATTTAAAAGAACAAACAATTATTACCGTAACTGATATAAAAAAATTATTTCTTTTTCTTTTTTTTTTTTAAATTTATCAAAAACATTTCTTTTCTGTAAATAAATATATTTTCTATATATGTATGATTTTTTTTTAATAGTTTAAAGAGGTTTTATGTTGTCATACTTCTCAGTGAACACATGCAATACAGTGATATGTGATACAAGCATGTATGCAATACTGGTAATTCATTACACCATAAAATACAAAAATCATTGATCAATCATGATATACTATCACAATAACAAAACGATGTGCAGAGACTGGCGGTTTGTTGTCAAGCTACGCGCGTTTCGGCAAAGCCTTCGTCAGGACTCCGTAGCAGTAGAAACTGAATGGAATAACAGACAACATAAGGAAACTAGAATTTTGATGCCCGCTGTTTTTAAGAAATGAAAACTTCTTATGAAAAAGACAAATAACAAACCAGAAATATAAATCTGAAGCTCTGAAGGACAATCACATATGTGAAAAAGAATGGACATATCTAAATGTTCAGCATCCAAAAATGACCAGTATATATGGAGTACCACAAATACACAAAAATGAAGTAGATCCTCCATATAGACCGATTGTGACCACCATAGGCACCATTACTGAACCACTTTCAAAATAAATCGATGCAATCATACGTCCACATGTACCCCGTACACCTGCGTATGTCCAAGATACCAGGCACATCATTAATTTGATTGAAGATACCATCTTCTGTTCACAACTTATGGTCACATTGGACATATAAGCATTATAGAGTAACATACCCATACAAGGGGCTTTGGAAGCAGTCATTTGGTTCATCACCACATACAACATCACATGTCCAAAAATCTTCATTCTGGAATGTCTCAAAATTGTACTCGAAGACAATGTCTTCGAATTTAACAACCAGCTATACAAACAGACCAAAGGCGTAAGCATGGGGGTATCATGCGCCCCAACGGTAGCTAACATATATATGTCCCAATTTGAGAAGAGGTTAATCTACAATGAGTTAGCACCGTTTTATGAATCCGTGACCAAATGGTCACGATACATAGATGACATCTTCTTCATTTGGACCGACACGGCGGAGTATTTGGAACAATTTTTGGACTGGTTAAATCTTTGTGACAACAATATACGTTTCACTAGTAATGCCAGCAACAATCAGGTCGAATTCTTAGATGTGATCATTAAAAATGTGGCAGGAATATTAGCTGTAGATCTTTATAACAAACCTACAGCAAGCAACACTTTGTTGCATTATGAGAGTTTTCACCCTCCTGCGCAAAAGAATAGCATACCGTTTGGCTAATTTTTACGCCTACGGCGTAATTGCACAAGCATCAATGATTTTGATTCAAAATCAATAATCATGAAAGAAAAATTTCTGGCACGTGGCTATCCCAAGAGATTAGTGAGGGACTCAATGAAAAAAGCCCGTTATTATGATAGACAACATCTGCTGAACAAAATCACTACTAAAACCAACTCTTCGGTATTCTTCGTCACACGCCATTCTATGCTTAATGAAAGAATACGACAAGCAGTGTGCTCCAGTTGGCACATCCTTAACATCAACAAAGAAAACTCCGAAAAAATACCGAAGCCCCTATTCGCCTATAAAAATCTGAAGGATCATGTAGTACACTCCAGAATGAAAACTAAAAACACCTTTTTGCAAAGAACTATTGATGGTTCACAGCCATTGATTGGAAATCACAAATGCAATACTTGTAAAGTATGCGCATAAGCAATCGAAGCACCTACCTTACAATTTAAAGGTCACAATATCAAATCCACTTGCTTTACTAATTGTAAGACGAAAGACGTGGTCTATTTGCTGATATGCCCATGTAATCTGGGATATGTGGGTGAAACTGCGAGGGCCATCAATACGCGTCTAACTGAGCATAGATCAGCTATAAGAACTAAAAGAACTGCGGCCCCGCTAGTGCAACATTACATTGAAAAGAATCATACCCCGGATGATATTCAGTGGTACATCTTAGAGAAAATTCAAAACAAACCCGGGACGAACAGTGAGGCAGTAAGAAAACGTAGGGAGGTCTACTGGATTTTTATTCTTCGGACATCTACAGTGGGCTTGAACCAGGAGATTCCGTGGGATCAAGCAATCAAATTTAACATCTGAACAGACCTTCTTTTCTGCTCTACTGTAATTTGTCTGCTGCACCCATTGAACCACACTTGTCCACATCCAACCAGACAGGTTAACCTGTTCCAGGTTGTGACTTGTAGTATGTCCTTGGTCACTACCTTGCGCATACGAACTAGTATTAAAATGAAGTTTGTCCATTTCATAGTAGCCATTCTTGTACACATATAGGTACTGTTTCCTTACCACACCCATCTGGGTTCATGTACATATTTTGGAAATTGGGCTCAATTCCCAGTATATTGACATCATCCAAGTGCAGTCTTCCTTTTTCATCTCTACTATCTTTCTCATTTTTTGATTTGTGTTTTTATTTTTTTATTCTTTTCATTAGTTCGTATTTTGTGTATTTAGGCACGAATTAACCTTAGCCATTATTATATTAGGTTAATTGTAGATACATCACGCTAGATTGATGGCAGTATCACAATTTTCCAAATCTTCAGCAAGTATAAATGCTCGCGTATCTCTTTATTTCAAAAGCATTAATGCTGGAAAGGTTTATCCACTCCAACATGGCGCACGCGAGTCTAGTCCTCTTTCAATATCTATGTACTTGAAGAGGACACCAGAAGGAAACACCCCACAGAGGTCAGCATACGCTGAACATTTAAATAGCTCGGTCTAAGTGCCGTCGCGTACAGCCATCGGTGAGGGAAGCGCGAAGCATCGGTTACGGACGGTAAGAAGGAAGGAAATGACTCATTGTAAGTTTATGATTCCTCTATCTAGGAGCCAGATTAGACGCTTTTTACTAAAAGTATTTTTGAGGACAGAGGGTCTATCTATGTAAGCAGTGCATGGATGTAGTCCACCATTTGCTGATATCATGACCTATTTGGACTTCTTAATAGCATGCATAAGGCTTTATCGTTCGACAATGTAATTATGTACATATTATCAGGGCAACTGATGGAGCAAGCCCTTAAGCATGGGTGCAAGCCTGCTTTCTTAACCTTACATTGGGAAGCCACATAACGGTATCTTTGAAGCATCCTGCTGGGATAATTTTTTGCCTATCATACCGCCGCATTCAGTACCCTGTCTTTGCAGGCACTAATATATCGGGTGAGAGTGTGCCCTTTGAGTCATGACTTAATGGTTTATACTGTGGCATAACATTGAATAAACACTAGAGTGTCCTCTATTTGTATTAAGATCGCCATGGCATTCTATAACAATAGCATGTTTGGACCCTAAAGACCACGAAATGTTATATAATCAGGCATACCCCCTTAAGACTAACAGTCGTTTATCAGTTTTAATTCGATACTACTGTTGCCATCAGCCAGCTCAACTCACTTCCATCGATTAACTGGCGCCAGGGCTTATATTTAGCCCATACCAATCACAGGGCGCTAAGGCTATATATATCCTCATGTGAGCTATTGACTATAACATCGAGCTATACATGGTCTATGAGGGCATGTGGTTATATTTAGATGCAGACTATTAACACCAGCGCCTTTCTATCTTTTCAGCTGCATGGCTTTGTAAGCCCCTCCATGGGGTCCGTATAGAGGTTGCACTAACTGTTGGGACACTAATGCGTGAACCACACAAGTATTGGAGAAATCACATAGATGTTGGACAAATCGCCAGAAATAAAAAAATTGTACAGGTTAGTACTGGTACCACTATTCCCTTTATGGAGGGGCCCCAGGTTTAAATAACACTTCTACAGATACCTCTTTATTTATTATAGGGAATAGCTGCTCATCCCCTCTTGGTCCAGAATCAAGAATCATCTTTTACAGTCAACTATTTTGTTGATATTTATTCTCTTCCTCAGGCAGGTAATGATTGAACCTATTGCAATGAACTTTTCACTAAAATGTGGTGTAGGAATAGGAACTCATCATCCTCATCATTTTTTCTCTTTCTCTCTTTTAATTTATAGTGTCTTCAAGATTAATTCATCATATCTAGTTCATCCTTAGACAGTGGGCCATTGACTTTTAACATCCATTCATAGATCTTAAAGGTAACCTCACCAGTTAATCCTCATTCTATCACCACAGAAGTATTTAATATTTGGCATTGATACAAATCTCTCCTTCTGGATTTAGGAGTGGTATCTTTTGACAATCTTCGCAGCATCCCTCCTGCGCTCAGTCAATTTTATCTCTTCCCGTTGAGTTATATGTGTACTATAAGATAAAGGTATGTCTCTGCTTTGCTTTAATTATTGGTAACCTTTCTGGCAATTAGTGGGACATCCTTTTCATCTGAGCACAGGCTATATATACCCTTAGATACTATCTACATTCCTATATATAAAGGTACAAGCTTGGTTTGTCACTCTGGGAGCAATGAGCATGCTTCACTGTCTTCTATGTTTGTATTTCGGCTGTATTTATAAAAAAACATCACGCATGCTTGGATTGGTTGTACGTCTGGTATATTTCTTTTCTCTCAAGGTATCTTTTCACTGATGCATGCAAATTTCAAAAATCTTTGGGTCTTTGGACTGCCACCACTGTTTTGGCATCACTAACAAGAGACACAACTCTTTGATTTATATTTCTGGTTTGTCATTTGTCTTTTTCATAAGAAGTTTTCATTTCTTAAAAACAGCGGGCATCAAAATTCTAGTTTCCTTATGTTGTCTCATATTCCATTCAGTGACTACTGTGACGGAGTCCTGACGAAGGCTTTGCCGAAACGCGCGTAGCTTGACAACAAACCGTCAGTCTCTGCACATCGTTTTGATATTGTGATAGTATATCATGATTGATCAATGATTCTTGTATTTTATGGTGTAATGAATTACCAGTATTGCATAGATGCTTGTATCACATATCACTGTATTGCATGTGTTCACTGAGAAGTATGACAACATAAAACCTTTTTAAACTATTAAAAAAAAAAAAAATCATACATATATAAAAAATATATTTATTTACAGAAAAGAAATGTTTTTGATAAATTTAAAGGAAAAAATGAAAAATAAATAATTTTTTGATATCAGTTACGGTAATAATTGTTTGTTCTTTTAAATTGTCATTGTTATTGTCCTAGGGTTTTTTTGCCCGCGTAATTTGTAAAATACCATGCCCAGGTGTGTCTTTACATTTTATGTATATTCCTGTTATGGGCTAATTTATCCTACAATACAGTTCTTTTCCAGACATAAAAGAACATAATACATAAAACAATTCAACAGCAATAAAACATCAATTGTGTTCAACAATCAACAGAATCCAATCAATCCATATGATTAAAAAGAAAATAAATATTAAATCATTAAAAAACAAGGTACAGAAAAATTATAAAAAGTTAAAAACAAGCAGCAAGATAAAAGAATCTAAATCCATCAGGTGGGCATCCTCTTCTGCCTAAGCCTCCACATAAACATCAGGAACCTTGATACAGCATAGATGACACATTGTCTTGAGTCGCTTCTTAAGATTGTGTGCTGTCCTATAGTCCCTCAGCCCCAGGTAACGACAAGCTGGTAGAATCCTCTTTTTCCTTAATTCCTGGTAAATTGAACAAAAAAATACGTGTTCTGTCGATTCTACAACTCGGGCGATCTAATAGGATCGCGATTGCCTCTATTCCATGCAGCCATAAAGGAGCGAATGGGAACGGTTCCTAAGCAAAATTTAATGTATAAAGTCTTCGCCATGGGGGGGGCTCAACCTTGTCCAAAAATGATTCTAGACTGTAATCATCTTTAAAGCCCAAGCATGAAATAGTTAAGGGGCCCAGCCTACAAGAGCCTAAGGTGAGACGGTCAATATAACATAAATAGTCAGTCTTTAATTCCTGCTTCGGGACCAACATTCACTGGAGTGGACCAAAGGTTCTCGAACTCAATCTGCCTCAGAGAGTCCCTAACCGTCCTAAGCCAAGGGATCTTAGTAGCCCCAGCCTGTCCCTTTACGTCTTCTAAGGCTCTACAAAGGGGTCTGAGCTCAGGGACTGGCCATAGCCTCCACCAATACAAGAATGGTGTCAAACCAACCACGTCATTAATGCACCTTATATCATATTCTAACCGCAAAGGACACAATGGAGTGTTATTTGGGAGATTACTAGGGCTCCTCTTAAATCGATTCTCTACTTGCTCAAGAGCCCTAGTATCTAGATGGCCTCACAGTTTTCCGTCTACAATGCAGCCCCCAATACCTGGGCCCTATAAATCTCAAGAGCTAGGGAGATTGGACGGAAAAAGGAGCTACGCTGGGCCCTCAGTATTCCTCCCCAATACTGTTCAAGCTTGAGCCTGCGCCTCTGGACGTGGAATGACCAATCAAAGTGATCCAAGAGAGTGATCCCTAAATAATGAAATACCCGAAAACGTTCCAAGCTTTCACCATTAAGAGTTGGATTTGGACATGATATTGGGCAAGGGTTGAGCACCATGTATTTGGTCTTACCGAGATTGATCTCTAGTCCCCGCTGTCTGTAGAAGACCCCAAAGCAGTCCAAGAACTTGTACACTCATGGGAGATTTGGTTAGCAGAAGGGTATCATCCGCATACAGTAGGGCTGGAATCGTATTTCCGGCTAAGCATGGGACATCACCCTTGCATTTCACTTGTTCAGATATTAGATCGTTGATATAAAGGAGAAATAGGGCTGAAACCAACACACACCCTTATCTCACTCCCCGATTAGCCATATTTGGTCAGTTAGCTCGCTCTGGGGCCCACATTTGACCTGAGCAAAATTCTTCATATGTAATCTGACGATAACCTGGAGAAAATAGAGAGGGCCCCCACAACCCCAGTAACACCCACCATAGGGACTCACTAGGGACGAAGTCAAAGGCAGATCTAAGATCCACAAATATAACAAAGTCTGCCATCCCTCAAAGAAACATACTTCCAATATAGTAATTGCAGGTGAAAACCTGATCAATTGTTCCCACCCCGTCTCTAAAGCCAGCTTGGGCGGTAGTCAAGATATGAGTTGATCATCCACTCACTCAGCCTATTCAAAATTATACGTCTTGAACAGTTTTTGGGAACTGTAGATGTGACTGATTGGCCTATAGTTAGCAGGTGAAGACCTACAGCCCTTCTTTAAAATTGGGACAATCTCAGCCCCAGTTCAAGTAGAGGGCTGAGGCGCACCAGGCCATTAGAGCGTTAAAAAAACAGGACAAAATAAGGGCTTCATAAAAACCTTAAATAGCTTAAACAAGTCTCAAAGGCAGTTTATCCAGCCCTGGTGCCTTATTGGGTGCAATCAATTCCAGGGCTTTAAGAACCTCTAGCCTAGGCTGAACCTCGACCACATGCTGAGCTGAATCAACCGTATATTCCCTGGGCAGTTCCCAGACTACATCTCCAGAACATAGCGGGGAAAAATGCTCAACCCATGCATCCGCCGCAAAATTAGTGTTGAGCGGTGCGTGGGTTCCCAAATCATCACCAGCGACTATACCCCCAAAAGGTACGATAATCTTTGCCTTTAATGGCATACAGCATTGTGACCCATTTAATGTACTCCTAGTCTCTTTTTGTTTTTAAGATGGTTGCTTTGTAGAGTAACCTCTTTGCCCGAATAGCATCACTGGACCCTGCTTTAATGGCCCTTGACAATGCCCGCCTGGCATTCCTGCATGATTTAGTGTACCATTTGGCCACCTTGTTCTTTTCATGCTACCTTTCAACTCTTTAGTAAGTAAATTCCTAAGGGAGTCAAACATGGAGTTATGAATTGCGCACAAGTTTATCAAGGAATCTGGGTGCTCATTTGTCACGTTTCCAGCAACCACAGCAACTAATCCAACAACCACAACCTCTACCACTTTCACCAGGGCTGCTTATGACTCGGCAACCCCACTGCACTTAAGCTATGCCGGTTATTACTGGGGACCAGCCTTCGATCTAACACCTCATTTTGGGCTCTTTGAAGGGAACCTCCCATGTCTAACAATGTTAAGTCCAGGGCATTATGATCACTATCATGCCTTGGAATTACTGCCATATCTAGCAAATCTGCCACAACCTAACATCCAAAAGGATGTAATCGATTAGGCTTGTGCACTGGGGGTGATGATACGTATCACTCCCCTTCCTGTCTTATTTGGTTCTTCCATTACAAGCCCTAAGACCATTGTTAAGGTTGAACACATTCAGCTGCAATACAGCTGCAGCCCACCTTTTCACTGGGAGAGATTAATACCAGGACCCCCCCCCCCCGACGCTATTCTCATCACTACCAAGATCCTCTTTGGAGGTAAGTGGTTGAAATCTGCAGTTGAAATCCCCAGCCACTATTTTAAAGACATCCTTATTTAAGCCTGTTAAATGACTACTCATTCCACTCATTCCTACTTACATCTCCACACTACTGCCTCCTGGTATACAATTCACATTATACAAATAGTATACCCCACCACCCAGGAATGATAGCGAGACACATTGGGTTATCAGGACTGCCCACATCAATTTCCTTAAGCATACATCGCAAGGTAGTATTTACCCAAATTGTTAATCCACCCAGAGGGCCTAGCTTTCCCTGCGGTAGTGGCAGCCAAAAAAGGTTAACAAACCGAGCATGTAATTGCTGAACTAGCGCCCACATCACTTGGAACATGCAGATATCAAATCCATCCACAAACATGCCCCAATTGAGGCACGCAAGCTTGGGGGCTAGGACCGCAACATTCCACAAAACTAACTTGGTAACATTAGGAAGAGGAACACTGATCATGCAGGCCTGGCACTACCAATGACAAGGGAGATTGGTTGAGGGTGTCCTTGGTACAATTCGGTATTCAGTCAATGACTAAATAGCCCCAGAGGATTGGGTTGAAATCACCTGAGGGCAGCAGGGCACAAGAGATGACACAGATGATACATATGAAGGCCCAAAACTATCCTCACCCAGGGAAGAAACCAGGGGAGTAAAAAGAGAAGAAGAATATGTTGGCAGAGGTGTCAAATGAGGGATATCTATAGGGGGAATTATCATAGTGGCTGGAACCCTCTCTCCTTGTCAATCAGTGTCCTCGAGACTGGTAAGTGCTGCAAACCTATTTCCAATCAAGGGCTGGCTCCGCGATTGTTGTTGGGACTCAACTCTAGGAGACCATGGGGGGCCAAGGTCCAGATGCCTTAAAAAAAAAAAAAAAAAAAAGCCGAAGGCAGCACCTTGACCGCTCCTGATTTAAATGGTCCAAACTTAGCCTGAAACAAAAGATCACCCACAACAGATGGATCCCAGAAATTGACAATAATGCATTTGCCCTGGAACTCCCTTGCTAACGGTCCAATCCCCCCACCTTGTGTACAAAAATAATCTCTTCATTCAAGTTACGTGGTGAACCAACATTACTATAGATCCAATGGATCACCTTATTTTTCAGTATTGGGTTCAGTTCAGTAGCCCCAGGTGTTAAGCATGTGACATTTGCTAAAACAAGTACATATGGGCATGAGGTTTATCACTGGGAGTGGGCTCATAGAAAGTTGAGGCCCAGTTACAGAAGCTGGGCTACCGCCCTTAATTAAATGCCCATCCTGCATTACTTTGTGTCCTAGGGCAGATGTTGGGTGAGAACCCTCAGATAGTGTACTTGCGTGATACCCTCCCTGTAGGCCCCTGGCATCTGGTCCAATGCCTGATCCAGAAGCATTTGAAGGTTTTTGAACTCCACTCTGGCCACCAGAGAACACCTTGGAAGGAGCCGATGTCCACCGTTCAGCCTTATTAATAAGGGTGCTCAAATTGCCTTCTACAGCTGTCAAACGCTCATACAAAGGACATAGTTTAAGATCTGTGAGTTCTGATAGTCTCCCACGGGTCTGTGTTAAGTTCTTGGGGACTGTGGATGACTTTAATTTTCCGGGCTGGGCATTTTTTAGGGTAACTTACTTTAGTCTTGGACTGCGCTCTCCTGCGCTTTCGTGCCGGCCCATGTGTGGGGGACTATGTAGAGCAGAGGTCTTCAAACTGTGGGGCGCACCCCCCTGGGGGGGCGTGAATGAGTTCCCAGGGGGCGCAAAGGCCTCTGCAAGTACATGTAGATGAAGATGGCCTGGAAGTGCAGCAATGTTTATTTGCTGCATTTCCAGGCTGTCTTCATTTACGTGGGGCCGGAGGTCAGTGAGTGAGCTGCTGGGGGCTCGACTGGGCAGTGTCTGGAGTCTTATCTCAGGCACGCCTAGTTTTTCACAGGTCTTTAAAGACCATTTGCATACCTTTGTAAACTGGTTACAGAGGCTTAGTTTTTTCTGTTTCCAGACCCCTCTGGGCCCCCACTCTGCCTATTCCTTACATTTGTATTTTACATTTACTGCTGTAGTGTGAAAATGCATTTCATGAAAAGGAATATAAAGTAGTTTTGACAATAGAAAAAATGCCAGCCATGTATGTTTAAAGAGCCTGCAAAAACCTTGTCTTGACACTAAATAGGGTTATAAATAAAAAAGTATTTATTCATTTGTATTGTGACTTTTCTGTCTGTTCCCTTTAATTATCAGTCATGAATCATTCAGGCCACCCTAGAACACAATTAAAAGTGCTTTCTATTTATATTTGCTGTTCGAAGTATGCACAGATAAGTGCTGAAAATAGGGCTTTAGGTGACTGTTTATTTTTGTACTGTCTGCGACATCAGAATAATGAACTGGCAATCCTAATCATAAAACTGGAAGTTTGTTGCAGGATCAGCACATTATTTATTTCCTTCACCCTCAATCCCTGATGAATGCCATAATAGCAATAGTTTAACTTATATCTGAAACCCTCGCCGCCGTCAAAAACATGCTGATTTACTTTGTGTCTGGGAATGCACCCTGCATTCAGACAACTCACTCCTCATTCTCACCCTTCACTTTCACACTCACCCTGCACTCGCAGCGCATAGTTATGGATTTCCCGCATTTGCCACATAATCCATCATCTGCTGCATAATTTGCAGACTAAAAAAAAACTTGTTTCTGGCTCAAACGGTTCAAAAGTTACTGAAAATGCAGCAACACATGTTACCTCGCAGTAGAAGGCCCTTTCTAAAGGTTGACTGGTCACCTTTCTGTTACTTATTGCTATATGTGGGTGTTAATGTGGTACTTATGAGGGGCAATAAAAGCCAGGACAGTGTTAAGTGTAAAAATAGCAAAATAATGCAGTAAATCTATCACAAAATATGCAGCATAATTCGCCTTTGCTTGCTGCAGAATTTAGTCAACCATGCTGCATAATTTGGCCTTCTCCTGCCGCATAATTCCAATGGCCCTGTTTATAGTGCTATGAGGTCCCAGCCTGTGACAGAAAGCACTGTGAATATGTAAGTCATTATTTTAAAACAGTATTTACTTACTCTAAGCTAGGCTGCTGCAAAATGATGCAGTGATTGAGATAAAACAAGTTCTTACAAAATATACTTTTTAGTAATAAGTAATCAAACTGTATCTAATGCAAGCATTTTTGTAAGTGTCTCCACTATTCCAGATCTCAGCTGATAACACCCTTACATTACATCTCAAAAAGAATAGATCCTTTCCACCATGAAGCTTTAAGCAGAGCCACTGGAATTATTCAGCAGAAGAGGACAACATTATGCGGCAGGTTTGACTAAATTATGCAGCAAGAAAAGGTAAATTATGCGGCACAATGCGCCACATTTTGTGGTTAGCATTACTTCATTATTTTGTCATTTTAACTCAAGGTAACGATGTCAGGGGAAATATTTCACCTCATTAGTACCAGTTTAACACCCAAATACAGCAGTAAGCAACTACAAGATTACCAGTCAATCTTTGCAAAGGGCCTTCCACTGCTCCAGAACATTTTGTCACGTTTTAAGTAACTTTTGTTCCGTTTGAGCTAGAATCAAGTTTTTTTTGTTGAAATCTGCAGATTATGTAGCAAATGCAGTAAACTGATAATTATGTGGAAAACGCTGCTGCTGCAGAAACTCATAATTCCAGTGGCCCTGGCTTTAAGGGACTCAATCAATTAATGGCTGGTAAGAAGGCTGGTTTCTTTTTTAACTTTCTGCACTACCACCACACCCTTCGATTTCAGGCAGAGGCATCTCAAAGTCAGTATTAACCATTCAGGGGCATTGTGAAAGCTGAGTCCATGGGGTGGCAGGTAGAAGGCCAGCAGGGTTGCATTCAGATGCAGAGCCCTAATCCTCTCGATCCCTGGGGCTTCACAGTAATGGTCTAGGAGACAGAGGAAAGGAACAAGATTCATAGATATTGTCAAAGAGAAGGCCCAGAATAGGGAGCACTGAATGCTGACTCATGTTTGTGTTTACAAATAGCCAGAGACCGCTTCTTCAGAGAGATACCCAAAAGAAGGGGACAATATAAGTGTTTAAAAAAAAAAAAGGGACATTCAGTAGTGACACTGGTACTGCTGCCAAGTGTGTAAGTGGCCACTGCTGGTTATCGCTTTGGTCGCCCTAAGTTGGCGGGGGTATGCCCAGACGTGGGTCCCTTGCTCACTTTGCCACTGGATTCAAGCAAGCCTGGCAGATGACGGCTGAAATGCCAGAAACCGGTCCTAGGATGCTTGTTTCCGGTCCAGGGAAGACATGGCTTGGCAGTTCGGGCTGGACTGTTCCCATGAGGCACAGGGTCAGACTGATTTGCATATGGCCATGTCTGAACTGCGGTGGTGGAGTGAGCTAAAGAATGATGATGGATTAAACCCAGATCAGTTGACTGGGGGTGAGTGTTTGATTGGCTCAAGCGTTCCGTCCATCATCCCCTTTTGTATCGCTTTAGTCGCCCTAAGTTGGCGGGGTATGCCCAGACGTGGGTCCCTTGCTCACTTTGCCACTGGATTCAAGCAAGCCTGGCTGATGACGGCTGAAATGCCAGAAACCGGTCCTAGGATGCTTGTTTCCGGTCCAGGGAAGACATGGCTTGGCAGTTCGGGCTGGACTGTTCCCATGAGGCACAGGGTCAGACTGATTTGCATATGGCCATGTGAAGGTCCAGAATAGGGAGCACTGAATGCTGACTCATTTTTGTGTTTACAAATAGCCAGAGACCGCTTCTTCAGAGATACCCAAAAGAAGGGGACAATATAAGTGTTTTAAAAAAAAAAAAAAAGGGACATTCAGTAGTGACACTGGTACTGCTGCCAAGTGTGTAAGTGGCCACTGCTGGTTATCGCTGAACTGGGGTGGTGGAGTGAGCTAAAGAATGATGATGGATTAAACCCAGATCAGTTGACTGGGGGTGAGTGTTTGATTGGCTCAAACGTTCCGTCCATCATCCCCTTTTGTATCGCTTTGGTCGCCCTAAGTTGGCGGGGGTATGCCCAGACGTGGGTCCCTTGCTCACTTTGCCACTGGATTCAAGCAAGCCTGGCTGATGACGGCTGAAATGCCAGAAACCGGTCCTAGGATGCTTGTTTCCAGTCCAGGGAAGACATGGCTTAGCAGTTCGGGCTGGACTGTTCCCATGAGGCACAGGGTCAGACTGATTTGCATATGGCCATGTCTGAACTGGGGTGGTGGAGTGAGCTAAAGAATGATGATGGATTAAACCCAGATCAGTTGACTGGGGGTGAGTGTTTGATTGGCTCAAACGTTCCGTCCATCATCCCCTTTTGTATCGCTTTGGTCGCCCTAAGTTGGCGGGGGTATGCCCAGACGTGGGTCCCTTGCTCACTTTGCCACTGGATTCAAGCAAGCCTGGCTGATGACGGCTGAAATGCCAGAAACCGATCCTAGGATGCTTGTTTCCAGTCCAGGGAAGACATGGCTTGTCAGTTCGGGCTGGACTGTTCCCATGAGGCACAGGGTCAGACTGATTTGCATATGGCCATGTCTGAACTGGGGTGGTGGAGTGAGCTAAAGAATGATGATGGAATAAACCCAGATCAGTTGACTGGGGGTGAGTGTTTGATTGGCTCAAGCGTTCCGTCCATCATCCCCTTTTGTATCGCTTTGGTCGCCCTAAGTTGGCGGGGGTATGCCCAGACGTGGGTCCCTTGCTCACTTTGCCACTGGATTCAAGCAAGCCTGGCAGATGACGGCTGAAATGCCAGAAACCGGTCCTAGGATGCTTGTTTCCGGTCCAGGGAAGACATGGCTTGGCAGTTCGGGCTGGACTGTTCCCATGAGGCACAAGGTCAGACTGATTTGCATATGGCCATGTCTGAACTGGGGTGGTGGAGTGAGCTAAAGAATGATGATGGATTAAACCCAGATCAGTTGACTGGGGGTGAGTGTTTGATTGGCTCAAACGTTCCGTCCATCATCCCCTTTTGTATCGGGTTATCATTAAGGAAGCAGATGCAGCAGGACTGGTGCCCAGGGATTTGAGGGGCCCACTGCATCACAGTTATGACTGTCTACCTTTAAAAAAGGGGCATCGAACCTTATTTTCCTTTCAAGCATTAGGACCGAGGTGATGATCCGTCATGGTGGGGAACAGGTAAAAGATACAGAGGAGATAGCCTGCTACTCAGGACTGCAGTTATCATTAGTGCAGCAGGTATAGTTGCATTGGGGTCAAAGAGTGTGAGGGGCTCACAAACCTCAATTATGGGGAGGAGTTTGTTTGGGATAATATCTGTTTTTGTTTGATGCATTTGCTGTTTTATAAGTCTCATATTTAGTGCGGTTGATAAGCTATAGAAAAAGTATTCCTGAAATCATGTCATAAGCTCCACCTCCTACGCGCAGCCATGTCCCTCTTGCTCCGCCAATCCTTGCCATAAAGTTTTGGAGGGGGGCCCGACCTCAAAACATTTTGCTTCGGGGGGGCTCAGAGTAAAAAAGCTTGAAGACCTCTGATGTAGAGGAATGTGTGTCATTACTTGATCCATTAAGCCCTCCCTCCTCACACAGCTTGTCCACAAAGGTAGTAATAGTGCCAGAGGCACATACTCCTCCAACAGAGTCTCCATTCCTGGTGGCGATGGCACAGGCATCCACATGGCTCTCAGCAGTACCACGGATCTCTACCGATCCGTGGTACTGCTCAAATGTGGATGAACCACTCGACTCCTCAGCAGTGATGGAAAGTCAACGTTCTGCAAGCTGGATCTCTTTTGAGATGACATCTACTGCGCGAACCAAAAAACTGTGTATAGTAGTTCGTGAGTATGTTTGGGCGGGCAAAATAGCCCTAGCTGTTGCTTTTGGTTTACCCATTCCCTCGAGAGGGTTTGGAGAACTAGACGAGGAGGAAAAACAGAACAACAGGTTTGAGGACTTGAGGGCCACGATACCCCATAACACGCATGTTTCGGGTGATGACGGCCCAGGCACACTCCCAGGCACAGCCCGTGGGACGATTCCCAGTGCTATAAACGCGATGTAATTAAGCCCTCCTCTCGGGGCCAGCACTGGTTTCTGGGACTGCGAGCCCCCTCCCGTACACCTCCTGGCCCACACACAGCAGCAGTAAACAACGCAGAGTCCCGCACTGCGGGAGGATTCCAAGCGGTATAAGCGTGACGTAATCAAGTCCCTCCACACTGCGGAGACCGTCTGAGACTCGAGCTGCCTCACAAGAGGAGAGCCTGAGAGGGAACCAGCTGTCCTCTCGGTGGTGAGGGACACGGGGAGAGCGTTTGAACTGGCACTTGTGACAAGAGAGGGTGGCAGATTCACCCCTCGCGCTTTATTGACCCATCACACATCTGAGGGGCTTGGGCAGACATTCAGAACCAGTTTTCCCCCACCCGCATTGCCAGTATCCTGCACAGAACTTTACTTGTCGGAAGAGCAAGCGATAATTAATCACTGCTGTATCTAAAGAAGTCGGTCCTATTTGCGGGCCCAGGAAGGGTATGGAGGTCTCGGCCCACGTAAATTGGTACTGGACACGTAATGTTGTGTCCTCATTCCCATGGTTACCAGAATGTGGAGTGGAATCCCTGCAGGGGTTCCATGTGGAGGGTTCGGGGTCCGACGGTTACGCTGGGGAGCTCGAGAGCTGCAGATGTATCGGGCTTGCTTGTTGTGCTGTCTACAATAAAGAGGCAGTTTCATCTACTTCATCTTCTTCACGTGTGTTATTGACATCCAGAGGAACCCACTACAATTGGCGACGATCGGGATTGACACCTTTAACGGCACTACTCCATCACCATCTCTGTGACGGTTTGTGTGAAGATACATTTTCTCCTCGTTTCGTGTGAGGCATGATGTTTCTACATTACTGAGGTAGACACTTTAAATTTATTGCGCATCAGCCTCCATCGGCTTTCATTTTCAATGCGGCCTGCTCGCACTGCCATCGCAAGTCTCTGCTCGAACGCGGCCAGCACGCGCCGATCCTAATCAACGGATCAACGCGGCCTGCTCGCGCTGCTCTCACCATTTTTCGCTTGTCTGCCTGCGCACTGCCTTCATTGCTCGCGCTAGTTTAGCGCTGAAGTTGATTTACTGGCAAGCGGCAGATTGTACAGTTTTATGAGTGTTACAGAACATTGTGCAGTCATTTCTCTCAGCTCTGTGTTCCTCCTTTTGCCCCAGTAGACTCTGGGTTTCTGTTCTGTGAAGTATGAGTTTTTCAACGAGCTCCATTCCCATTGGCTGTTCTTAAAGTTGTTCTGATTGGTGAATTTTACAACTCACAGAGCCTTTGCCTAAACCACTCCTGATTTTTACACGGATTCCATCCAGTTTATTTCTTGTGGTTTCATTTCAGGATTTTATCCAGTGATTAGATTTTAACATGCAAAACATTACTTGTCCTCCACACTTTTTACCTGAACCTGGTGTACTCAAAACGAAATGGAAGCACTGGTTCAAAGGGTTTGCGAGCTACATTATAGCAATGGATGGGTCAAAATTTGAGCCAGTCAGGAAGTTGGCACTACTGTACAATAATTTGGCTTCAGAAGGACAACGCATTTTTGATCATCTCCCAGTTGTCACTCAACCTGATGAAACTGATTGGGATGTGTATAAAGAAGCTGTTTGCAGACTTAATAATCTTTTTAAGGATGACACCAGTGTGGTAGTTTTATTTATTTGCAAAGTTTTATATAGCGCTGGCTAGACCCGGAGGTATCAGAGCGCTTTACATGAGGATCAGAGCGTTACAGGTTGCATATTTACATCAATTACAGACTTCAAGTAAAGACATATGAGAAAACCGAAACATGAGATGCGGGGGAAAGAAGGAAACACAACGGGGCGGCGAGGAGAACAATGTCAGATGTCTGGCTGGGTAGGTGACGGTCGAGGGGGTGAACCAGAGCCAAACTCCTCTATAGCTGAATAGGGCAGCTCCACCGGGCATCGGCCAAGGTTGCTCAGGCTCCGCGGTAAGTACAAAACAGTTATGGTATCCGCCCAGGGGGCATCATCAAAGTTCCATCGAAAGGCACTGGTCCTGGTGTTACTGGGAAGTGCCGTCCGCTACTTTCTCCAGCGCGCCCCCAGGACAAAAGTGGCGAGAGGAGAGGTGGAAGGGACAGATACCAAAGTCGGCAGATTGTAAGACA
This sequence comes from Calotriton arnoldi, assembly GCA_963921515.1. Taxonomy (NCBI): domain Eukaryota; kingdom Metazoa; phylum Chordata; class Amphibia; order Caudata; family Salamandridae; genus Calotriton; species Calotriton arnoldi. The sequence continues at coordinate 66,662 of CAWUFW010012821.1, forward strand.
ACCCATCGTTCTTGCCTTCAAACCTCATGGCGGGAGTGAAGCTGAAGAGGAGTTGAGCATAGAGACCTGTTACTCATCAGACTTTAGTCCTCTATAGCCCCCACAGCGATTGAGAGACCTAAGTTCTATACAAGACGTCAATATGAATCCATTGATACCTTTCTAGCTGAACTAAGAGTTTTAATTGCCACTTGTGAGTTTGATGGCAATATAGATTCTTATTTGAGAGACCAGTTAATTGTGAATTGTTTTAACAAAAAAGTTCAAGAAAGATTACTCTGCTGCAGAAACCCTTCCTTAAATGAAACTCTTGAAATTGCCAGAGGTATTGAGAGATCAGTTGTAGCCTCAAAGGAATTGAATAAGTCAAAATCTGATCCTGAAGCAGGACCTGTTAACACCATTGGTACTAAGCCTAAAGTTATTCCTAACAAAATTACCGACAACAAAAAGCAAAGTGTGTGCTACAGGTGTGGTTCGTATACACATTTGGCCAATGCCAAAAATTGCCCAGCGCTAGGTAAACCTTGCATGAAATGTAAAAAAGTTGGACATTTTTCGCGCATGTGCAAATATACTCAGAAAGTTGCCACACTTGGAAGATCCTTCAGATCCCAACATTTGTGCCATTAAAAGTTTTAACAAAATTGTGCATTCTATTGAATCTAATGTGAGTGATGGAGATCCTCTTTGTAATGTGGTAATTGGTGATGTGGAGAGTTCAGGTAACAGTAGACTCTGGCTCACCCATTACTTTTGTCACAGATGAGCTATTTTACCAAGAATGGAACTCTGTTCAATTATCTCCACCGGATGTACGCACAATTGCTTTTGGAGGGCACAATATTGACATGTTGGGCTATTTCTCTGACAATATCAAATTCAAAGATAGATCAATCTTCACTAAAGTTTATGTGGCAAAGAAGGGCTACAATATCTTAGGATGGAAATATCAAGGGAAATTTGGGATGGTTTTAAGACCTGGCACTGCTTCTCCCATTTCCTTGGTGGATATACCTGAATCCAATCCCACGTTACAACAGTCACTGCTTAAGCACAATGCTTTATTTGAAGATAGATTAGGTCTGGTACAAGGATTTGAACATAAAATCATTATCAAAAAGATGCAGTGCCTGTCATCCACAAAGTTAGAAATGTTCCTCTATGCATTCGAGATCAATTAAAACTGCATTTAGATAAGTTGTGTGCTGACAAAGTCATAGAACCAATTGACTCGTCGGAGTGGATTTCTCCCATTGTCGTCGCGAAGAAAAAGGGCACAAATGACATCAGACTTTGCATTGACTTAAGGTCTCTAAATAAGAACATCCTAATTGATTGTTTCCCCTTACCTAAGATTCAGGAAATGTTGGCTCATTTGGGAGGTGCCAAAGTTTTTTCTTGCATAGATTTAAAGGCGGCCTATCATCAAGTTGAGCTTGCAGAGGAGTCTCGCTCTCTGACTGCCTTCAACACTCCTTTTGGTGCCTTTAAATTTTTAAGGATGCCTTTCGGCTTGGCCTCAGCGGCCTCTGTTTTTCAGAAACTGATGTTTAAATTGTTCGGTGAATGTAAAAATGTCCTCGCTTATCAGGATGACATTCTTGTTTTTTCTAAAGACACTGATGAACATTTGGGTGTTTTAAGTGAGGTGTTAAGAACGTTAGAATTACATGGATTTACAGTTAACAAAGAAAAATGTAAATTTCTTGTCAACAGTATTAACTACTTAGGTCATCATATCTCTGAATCTGGAATTAAGCCTAAGTCTGATCTTGTCAAGGCAATCTTTGATAGCCCTCCTCCTGAGAACAAAGACCAACTACGGTCTTTTCTCGGTCTGTGTGAATATTATTCACGGTTCATTGACAATTTTTCAAACAGAGCCCCTAAGGAAGTTACTTAGGAAGGGAGAACAGTTTGTGTGGAAAGAAGCTGATCCTTCAGCTTTTAGGAATTTGAAGAATCTTATTCTTAAAGCCCCTGCCTTACATGCCTTTAGGAATGATGTTCAATCCATTGTAACAGTGGATGCCAGTGGGGTTGGACTGGGTGCGGTCCTCACACAGTTAGTTGAAGGTGTGGAGCATACTGTGGGTTTTGCATCCAGGTCTCTCTCCTCGACGGAACGTCATTATAGTACCATTGAAAGGGAGGCTTTGGCCTGTGTCTGGGCTACCAAACACTTTGAAACCTTTCTATGGGGAAGAAAATTTGTATTGGTGACCGATCATAAGCCCCTTGTTTTCTTGCTGTCAAAGAATGATCATGACAAGGTCAGTCCTATACTAGTAAGGTTGCTCTCCAGGATGTTTGAATTTAATTTTACAATTAAGCATATTCCTGGAGATAAAAATGCTCGTGCCGATTTTCTGTCAAGATGTCCATTGAAGGAGTTACAAGCCAACCTTCATGAAGATGTGTGGTTGGTCTGGTCGATGGTTTGGTTGTTTTGGAGGGGGCGATAAGCAAATCTGAATGGGTGGAGTGTTCCAAAAATGATGAATTACAGGAGTTGATCAAAAGCTTTAATATCAAAGGTTGGCCTGATGAAAGGAACTTATGTGATGGTTTGCGTCCTTTTCATAAGGTGAAAGATGATCTTACCATTGAAGACAATACTATTTTGAGAGGGAATTTGCTGGTTCCTCCGGGGTAATTTAGATTAAGACTGATCAATTTTGCTCACCAAGGTCATGTTGGCATGACTGGCACAAAGAAACGGTTATGGTTATACTATTGGTGGCCAGGAATGGATGTAGAGGTGGAAATTTTGTGGGACGTTGTGCAAATTGCTGCATGGCAGATAAAACTGTGAAGGTACGTAACACTCCCCTTCACCCAGTTACCTTTCCCAATGGTCCATGGGAAAAACTGGGAATAGATTTCATTGGTTCTATGTACAAGCTCAATGCTGATATGAAGTATGCATTAGTTCTAGTCGACTATTATTCGAAATGGGTTGAATGTAAATTTCTGTCTGAACCTTCTACAACTGCTGTAATTGATTTGTTAAAAGATTTATTTCGCAGGGAAGGGGTTCCCAAAGTTCTAGTTTCAGACAATGGGGTACAGTTTAAATCTCACCTGGTGCAATCTTTTCTGAAAACCATGGGGGTCAAGCACTTAACTGTGGCTCTATACAGTCCCCAAGGTAATGGCATGGTGGAGAGAGTGAACAGGATGTTGAAAAAGACGATTCAGTTAGCTTCTGTGGAGGGGGAGATGATTGCTGAAGCTGTTCAAGAAAGATTGTGGAGATATCACAATACTCCACATTCTGTAACTGGTATTTCACCCTTTGTCCTTCTCAAAGGACGGTATGGCTCTTCCAAGTTGAGTCCTAACTGGGTTTTGGAGCAAACCAAGTGCGCCAACAGGATCCCTGATCTTAAACAATTGCGTGAAACAGTAGAAAAGGCTCAATTAAAAATTAAGCTAAGTTATGATACTGACAAAAAAGTAAAAGATGTTCAATTTCAAGTTGGGGATCTTGTCAAAGTGAAGAGGCCAATTGGGGTCAAGAAAAGCAATTCTAAGTTTTTTCCTAAAACACGCATTGTCAAAGTCTCTAAACATGCAGTTTTAGTGGAGAATGGTAAGTGGTGGAGTAAAAGGAATGTGGTGTTGGTAAGGAATGAATTAACAGTAGATGCTGACCATGAGGGGCCAATTAAAGAAAATTATTCATTTGATCTGGGAGTACCTGACGTTCCTTTTCAAAATCAGTTGTGCTCATATCACTGGTGGTGGGGATGCTATGTTTTCCCAAGACCGCGCAAACGAAAATCGCTCGCTGGATGAGAGTGAGCAAGCTGATTTTGGCAAGTCCCTGTGGGACATCCTTTTGGGCACTTGGTCCAAGCCCAACACAGGGGCTCCTGTGGACAGGATGATTGCCTGACGCCACCGCCCTGCCCCGGGCGACCCCATTTTCCTCTCTTCCCATCCTACCCCTGAGAGCTTGGTAGTCCAAGCCTCAAAGGAACATTCCCTAACGCACCACCTAATAGGGAATCCAAGAAGCTGGACCACCTTGGTAAGAAGATGTTTTCTTCCTCCAGCTAGGGACTGCAGTCGGTGAACACCGCATGTCTATTGGGCCGTTACTCCCACTTGGTGCGCAGGTGCTGCCACAGTGCCCGGAGGAGGTCCGGGCCGTGCTCTCCCGTGCTGTTGCCGAAGGGAGAGACGCAGCGAAGTTCACCATATGGTGTGGGCTGGACACCGCCGACTCACTGGGCAGGACGATTTCCACGTCAGTAGCACTGAGACGCTGCGCCTGGTTGAGGTCCACTGGCTTCTCGGGGGATGTCCAAGCAACGCTTTTGGACATGCCCTTTGATGGCCGTCGCCTGTTTGGAGACAAGGCAGACAACGCGCTAGAGCGCTTTAAGGATTCTAGGGCTATGGCCAGATCCTTAGGCCTTGCTTCCACCTCCCGCCCAGCGCAGTCTGCTTTTCGCCCCTTTAGTGGCTACGGAAGGGGTGCCCCACCACGTTCCGCCCAGAGCCACAGGCCAGCGCAAGCTGTCCAGCCTCTGCGTGGCCGGGGACGTGGACCACCTTGGGTCAGGGGCCCAGCGGGTGGGCCAGTCCACCAGCACCCCCTCTGCAGCAGCCTCCAAACCCTCTTAGTCCGACCTTTCAGGCCCATCAATCGCCAGTGGGCGGCAGGATTCGTCATCACCTCCCCCACTGGCTCAACATCACGTTGGACAGGTGGGTTTTGCAGATAGTCCGAAAGGGCTACTCCCTCCCCTTCGAGACTACCCCTCCATCCATGCCACCTCAATTCCATCGCATGTCGGAGGATCACCTGGCCCTTCTCCAACAGGAAGTTACGGCTCTCTTGGCCAAGGGAGCCATTGAGCGCGTTCCTGCCCCAGAAGTCGGTCGTGGTTGTTATTCCCACTTCTTTCTGGTGCCCCAGAAGGACAAGGGCCTGCGTCCTATCTTGGATCTCAGGGACGTCAACCGCTTCCTCCAGAAGGAGAAGTTCAAGATGTTGACACTGGCTCAGGTCCTGTCTGCTCTCGACCCTGGAGACTGGATGGTAGCGTTGGACTTCCACGACGCTTATTTTCACATCCCCGTCCTGCCGGCCCACTGGCGTTACCTGCGGTTCACGGTAGGCCACGAGCATTACCAACGCCCCTCGGGTGTTCAAGAAAGTGATGGCGGTGGCCGCAGCTCATCTGCGCAGATCAGGGGTTCCAGTCTTCCCCTATCTCGACAACTGGCTGTTGAAGGTGGGCTCGCCCCAGGCTGTCGTCTCCCACCTCCAGACTACGGCCGACCTCCTGCATTCGCTGGGGTTCACCATCAATCTGCCGAAGTCACACCTGATTCCCTCTCAGAAGCTCCTTTTCATTGGAGCGGTTCTGGACACAGCGCGGTTTCGGGCTTATCCTCCCAAGCAGCGAGTCCGGGATATTCGGACTATGATTCCGATCTTTCAGCCTCTATCCCGGGTTTCGGTCAGAATGACCCTGAGGCTACTGGGCCTCATGGCCTCCTGCATCCTGCTGGTGGACTATGCCAGGTGGCATATGCGGGCTCTGCAGTGGGACCTGAAGTTCCAGTGAGCACAGCATCAGGGGAATCTTTCCGATTGCGTCCAGATCTCGGAGGGCATTGCACGCCAATTGCAGTGGTGGCTAACGAACCGGGATTGGGTCGACGGCAGATCCCTCTCCCTTCCCCAACCAGAGTTCACAGTGGTGACAGATGCATCACTGCTGGGGTGGGGGGCCACTTGGGAGAGGCGGAGATCAGAGGCCTCTGGTCTCCGGTGGAGTCCAGGCTCCATATCAACCTTCTGGAGCTTCGGGCGATTCGTCTTGCACTGAAGGTATTCCTTCCCTCTGTCCGGGGAAGAGTGGTGCAAGTATTCACGGACAACACCACCGCCATGTGGTACTGCAACAAACAGGGCGGGGTGGGGTCGTGGATCAACACCTGGCAGGTTCTCTGAACGCCAGGGCGAACGAACTCAGCCGCAGGTGCATGATGGATCACGAATGGCGTCTTCACTCGGAGGTGGTGCAAGGTCCCTTTCAGCAGTGGGGAGAGCCTTGGTTAGATCTATTCGCCACCGAAGAGAACGCGCAATGTCAGCAGTTCTGCGCATTGGAATTTCCAAGGCGGCACTCGCTAGGTGACGCTTTTCGTCGCGAGTCGAGTTGCGGTCTTCTAAACGCCTTTCCGCCTATACCACTTCTGCCCAGTGTGCTGAAGAAGATCAAGCGCGACCGGGCCCATGTCATTCTTGTGGTCCCGGATTGGGCACGAAGAGTCTGGTATCCCGAGCTCCTACACATGGCCATCGATCCTCCGATCAGACTGCCTCTTCGGGAGGATCTTCTGTTGCAGCAGCAGGGGACGGTCCTCCACCCGAACCTGTCCAGCCTCCACCTCCTTGCGTGGAGATTGAGCAGCGACAGTTGACAGCTTTCGACCTTCCTCCCGAAGTCTGTAACGTTATCTTGGCAGCCAGGCGTCCCTCCACCAAAACGGTATATGCCTGTAGCTGGAACAAGTTTGTGGCATGGTGCGCAGCAAAGGCTGTGGATCCCCTTTCTGCCCCCCTTTGAGAGGTTCTCCTCTTCATTCTTTCTTTGGCCCAGCAGGGCTTTGCTCTGGGCACTCTCAAAGGCTATCTTTCGGCCATTTCAGCCTTCCTTCGGCTGCCTGACCACTCTTCTCTCTTCAAGTCCCCTATTGTAAATCGCTTCCTTAAGGGCATTACTCACTTGTTTCCTCCAACTCCTTTCGTGATGCCCCAGTGGGACTTGAACCTTGTTCTTACTTATCTTATGTGTGCTCCTTTCGAGCCGCTCCATAACTGTCCTCTCAGACTTTTGACCCTTAAAACTGCCTTTCAGGTTGCCATCACCTCTGCTCGCAGGGTGAGTGAGCTCCAAGCCCTTTCTTCAAAACCTCCTTTCCTGGCTGTTCATCCGGACAAAGTTGTCCCCAGCACTAGGCCTTCTTTCCTTCCCAAAGTGGTTACCTCTTTCCATAAAGGACAGACCATCACTTTGCCCACCTTCTTTACACCTCTGTATCCTTCTAAAGGGGAAGAGAGGCTCCACCGTCTGGATCCAAAACATGCGCTTTTGTTCTATCTGGATCGCACAAAACAATTCCGGGTGGATGACCAGCTCTTCGTTGGCATATGGGCGCCAAGAGTGGTTTGGCCGTGCAGAAACAAACCATCTCCCGATGGGTCGTTCTTTGCATTAAGATCTGCTATTCCTTAGCAAAAAAGGAACCTCCTGTGGGGTTGCGTGCCCATTCCACCAGGGCGATGGCAGCCACTACTGCTTTGGGACGTGGAGTCCCCCTTCTTGACATCTGCCAGGCAGCTACGTGGGCTTCACTGCACACGTTTACCAAACACTACTGCCTGGACAGCCAAGTCCGGAGAGACGGCTTCTTCAGCAATTCAGTTCTCCAGGACTTTCTGGTGTGAACTTGGTTCGCAGACCCACCACCGGGGTTGGTATTGCTGGGGTATCTATTCTAAGGTGAGGAATCCATAACTAATATCTCTTTCAGATGAACAAGTTACTTACCTTCGGTAACAATATATCTGTAAGAGAAATAGATTAGTTATGGATTCCTCACCGCCCCACCCATCCTCCCCGTTCTGCGAACTGACTTCTAAGGTAAGGGACTCCCTTTCAGGGCCCTAGTTTTCGTGCACCAGTAGTCAGTGTCTTGCATGGCTCTGCGCTTCTGGCGTGGAATGTCGTGTGAAGAACTGACGTCAGCGCGCGAGGGCGGCATCTAAGTAGATACCGCAACATCATTCCGGCGACCACGACGCCAACGACGAACGCGGAGTCAACCGACGCCAGAGGTACTGCTGAGGAAAACATTCTCCGGATCCAGTCTGACGCCTGGGGGTGATTCTAAGGTGAGGAATCCATAACTAATCTATGTCTCTTACAGATATATCGTTACCGAAGGTAAGTAACTTGTTCGTTAGCCCCATGAGCTCTCGGAGGGGTGTTGAGAGTAGAGTAAGTAAAGGCTGCGCATAATTGAAATTCTAAGGGTGAATTGAGGGCTGTTGAAGGAAGGCTCTGTCATGTCCAAGTTTGTTTGTATAGTGTGGCCCTTAAACAACCCCCTATACACAACAAAAACAATATGACATTCAACTACTCCATTCATCATTGCCTGGTTGAGAATCGCCTGTCAGGCATCTGTAGGAAAGTGGCCTCCATCAACTACCTCACCTGTATATCGTTTTATAAGAGCAGGGGACCCTAGGCTGCATGCAAACCCACTACTATCAGTGTTAGAAATTGGGTCTCGAGTTGGCAGAGGTATGCACCCTGTCAAAGTAGGGACCACAATCAGTCAGGATAAGCTAGATAGACACCAAAAGATAAGCTGTGCTCACCCTCTAGTAGTTTGGCACAAAGCAGCCAGGCTTATCTAAAGAGGCAATGTGTAAAGTATTTGTTCAACACATACACACACAGTAACTCAATGGAAAAAAAACACAAAAATACTCCACACAGATTTAGAAATAGATTATATTTGTATGAGTAAAACAAGACCAAAACAAAAAAATCCAATTAGTAGAATTGGAGTTATTAATTTTTAAAGATTAATAAAAAATCTAGTGCTTAAGTCAAATAGCGCTTTGGGCTTACTTGAGGTCGCTCTGGACCGTGGTGAATTAAAAGTTCAGGCTGACTGTGATGGAGGGCAGGCCGGCTACAGGACTCGCGCAGGTCACACTCAAAAAGTACCTTGAATGGAGCAAACGTCGAATACTCGATTCAAGGAGGCGCCGTGTTGATCCTGTGAATGGAGGCGAAGTGTCGGTGCCGATCTGCACCATTGATGAAGGCTTCGTTGATGAACTCCTAACCCCTTTATGATGCAGGCACTGCTTCGTCATTGAGTAGCGCTGTCTGTGGTTGTCGAGCCGCGCAGTCCTTTGGAGCGATATCGTCGATTAGCTTCGGCGTCGACGGTCAATGCATTGGTTCCGATTGGTGCAAAGTCGTCACTACGCCGATTTTGATGGTTCTGGATAGCAAACATCACCTTTCAAGGGCTCAGGACCAGATTGGCACAACCTGGAAGGGCAGGACTCACAGATGGCAGTGTCCAGGTGCTGTTGCAGAGTTGAAGGAAGTCTTTGACGGCCCTTAGACTTTAGAATAGGGGGCAAGCCAGCAAGCCCTTGGAGTCACTCTGGGTTGAAGTGAGATGTCCCTGTCCTCAGCAGGGCAGAGATCAGCAGGTCAGCACAGCAAAGCAGCACTTCCAGAGCAGTAGTCAAGCCAAGTGGCAATCCTTGTAGCTCCACAAACTTTACTCCTGGCAGAGTTCTTCACAGGTCCGGTAGTGTACTTTTTTAGTAGGGTCAGACCCCCAGTACATATACCCAAATGTGCCTTTGAAGTGTGGGTGACTTCAAAGCAGGCCCTTGAAGTGCACAGGCCCCCTTTCATCCCAGCCCAGTCTTCCAGGCTATCTGTGGGGGGGTTATCAGCCCTTTGTGTGGGACACGGGACACTGCCCATTCAGGTATAAGTATCAGCTCTCCCCTCTCTTCCTGCCCAGGAAGAGCTATCAGAATGTAGATGAATTTTCTGTCACACCCACCCTTCCTGTGTTTGTGGCTGTCTAGAGAAAATGCACAAAGTGTAGCTGTCATCCATCCCAGACGTGTATTGGAGACAGCCTGCAGGCACACTAAGCTAAGTTAAGAACAAAGAAATGTCCACTTTCTAAAAGTGGCATTTCTTAAATAGTAATGTTATATCCATCTTTACCACTAAAGAGGATTTCTCATTACTAGTCCAAAGATATAAAACATGATGCAGCTACTTCTTTCTAATCAAGAATTACAGCTTAAAAGTGTATTAAGGAATCCCCAATGCTAGCCTATGAGAGGAGTGTGCCTCACAGTAGTGGAAAACAAATTTAGCAGTTTGTCGCGACCAGGACATGTAAAACTCAAACGTACATGCCCTACCTTATACTTATTAAGCACCCTGCCCTTAGGGCTACCTAGGGCCTACCTTAGGGGGACTTATGTGTAATAGAAGGCAAGTTTAAGGCTTGGCAAGTGGTTTTAAATGCCAAGTCGAAGTGGCAGTAAACTGCATACACAGACCTTGCAATGGTAGGCTGGAGACCGGTTTGAAAGGCTACTTGTGTGGGTGGCACAACCAGTACGGCATGCCCACTATTAGCATTTAGATTAGAGGCCTTCGATATATGGTATACTATACCCTGCAGCACAGTGCCTAATACCCTCTGGGTAATAAGCGGAGTTATATAGGTACTAGTTGATTGATTGATTGATACCACTTTACAAGGGACTTATAAGTAAACGAAATATGCCAATCATGTGTACACCAATGTCACTATGTTTAGGGGAGAAGCACATGCACCTTAGCACTGGTCAGCAGTGATGTAGTGCTCAGAGTCCTAAGGCCAATGAAAAGATACAGCCAGAAGAGGAGGTGAGCAGGCAAAAGGTTTTGGGGGAGACCACCCTAAGGATGACAGGTCTAACAATCGGTCTCACCCAGGTGATTCTGCTGCTTGGCAGCTTGCTGCCTCTAATAGGCGGTCTAGAACTATGTCTGTTCTTCTGCTATCGTGCTGTGGTCAGGCTTCATCCCCTTTGATGGTATTGACAGTCTTTGCTAGTGGTAGGGGCACCTGGTAGGAGCGCAGTCCAGACCTTTTAGTCTGTATTGAGTCACATCATCAGGAAGGTCTAATACGACCTGAGCGTCAGACAAAGATCTGACCTGGTGCAGCTTGGCTTCCCAGCAGAAGATAAGTCTGAATGCGTGACCCCAGCTGTATGAAACATGAGACGTCCTTAGTCCTGAAGCAATTGATGATTGGTATGAACTCTCTGCGCCATTGAAGACTAATCAGGGAGAGCTCCTGGAACACTGCAATTTTGTGACCTTGGAAGATGAAGGGATGTGCAGCACAGGTTTTTCTCAGTATCTCTTCTTTGAGTTGAAAATCGTGAACACAGGCTAGGATGTCCTTGTGAGGTGTATTATTTCCCCAAGCAGCCCACTCTGTGGATTCTGTCTAGTTTATCTTCACCTCCTTCTCCCTTGCCAGAATCTGCTGGAACAGAGCCTTTGCGTAGCCTGCAGTGTCCAATCCCTCTGCGTTGGTTCGCACACCCTTCATTCTGATATTGTTTCATCAGGATCGGTTTTCTAAATCCTCTGCATGAGATTGTAGATCAATGTGCTGTTCTTGCAGGCTTATCACATCTTGTAATTGCTCATGTTCATCGCCATTTGTTATCGTGTTGTTTTCTAGTGTGGACACCCTGTCTCCCAGAGATGCAAGGTCATGTTTCACTTCATGTAACTCCTGAGAAAGGTCTTGTTTTTATCATCTATAAATCTCCTCTGATGGAACCGAAGTGGGACTCCATGAATGCTCTAGTGAGTGGAGCGGCTTCATCTGCATGGTCCTCTGAGACTTGACCTCGCTGTGCTGCCTGACCCTCCTTTGCATAAGCAATGGTAGATCTCTTGACCATGTCTCACACATTGTGGTCTTTTTTGTCTTTGAACATAGCCATATCTGCTATTTCCATGGATCGCGGCAAAGATGTGTGTGCTCAATATTTTGCTCAACCTTTTTCTGTGCTACTTACTGCATTGCTCCTTTGGTGTCATTCTCTGAGGGGCTGACAGAGTCTAGGATGTTGTGATGGTTTGCTGTTTTACTGTGCCTCTTGCATCTCCCACCCCGATTGGAGTGCAGTCCTAAGAGCTGGACGCATGGCTTTCTTTACTTCTCTTTAGCAGCCAATTGCAGCAGTAGAGTAGAGTAAAATCTGCTGCATTGGCCTCCCACTGTCGCAGAGGCCATGGATGCATCCAGCTTCTATGGATAAGTGCAGGAAGCTGGTTCTGGTCAGCAGGGAGGTGCACCACACTATTGTAATGCTGGGGCAAATCACTGTCACTTTTGCCTCATCTGTACAGTTCAGGTGCTACTAGTGTGGGAGTTGTCCAAGGCTGCAAGTCTAACCTCACACAGCCTTCAATGGCGCAGTAGCCTCGCAGCCAAAGTTCTTACCCCATAAGAGTCAGAAGCGCTCTGGTGCACCTCTTCTGCTGAGCTTTGTCAGGGTGGGTCCTGCAGTTGATGGAAATCAGGCCTCAGGTTTCTCAGGCCCCTGAGCTCTGCTCCTCTAGCCTCAACACAGGTGTGGACACACCCATCCTCAGGGCTTCCCGGCGTGCTGACGGGCTTGCTGTGTGAGGCGAACTTCAGAGAGTCCGAGGGCTGCAGAGAGGGTCACCTCCTCAAAAGATCAGCACTATGTTTTGGGCGCCTTGGGGTGCTGATCATTGCGGCCCCGGATCTCCTTCACTGCGCCTGGTGTTTTGTTTTGCGACATGGCCTGGATGGCGCTGCACTGTGCTCCGATTTAGGGTCCCTCTTGAAACACCGATCCCTGGGGCGCAACTAGTCTTGTTTCAGGGTCCTTTTACCAGTCCTCCTCCAATTGAGGATGCCACGGTGCTCCGTTCATATCCGCTATAGACATTGAGCGGGCAGAGGAGAACAGAATAGGTCTTAAGTGTCCGCCGTCTTGGCAACCGCGTTGGGACCTGGTTCCATGTTGCTGCTTGTATCAAATTCAAATTTATTTTTGCAGCAAGTAAAGCATGCCATTATGCTAAAGTTTATAACAAATGGAAGTGAGTGGAAGTGGGCCTATGAAAAAAAACAGAAACTAAAATTGTATTGTTCATTACCAGCACTCTCAAACTGTAATTATGTTTAAAAAATATGATCCATAGAATGACATCCTTTTACAAATTCCATGTGTCAAACCAGATAAAACCAGTTGTACTGCTTACACTATTTTCTCATATTAAGCTTTGTAAACAATTGCTTCAGTCTTGTTTGGCAAATGCCTTCAAAAGCACTTCACAAATAAAAGAACAGTTTTCAGACTCCGCAGGTAGCCCAGATAATCTACAAATTGCTACATTTTTAGGCTCAGGCCAAATCCTCCTTTAAGAAAACATTTTCAGTGTCTGTATCTCAAAGTGTGAAAATATATGCAGGAGGTGCAGTTTTAAAAATAAAGTCAATCAAACAAACTTTATTCGACTTTTGCAAAAAAACAAAGTCAATTGTACAGTAAAAATACATTTCAGGTCTAAAAACCTCTACCACATCTCCTGCCATTACTATAAAATTAATAGATTCAGAGAGCACATAAATACAAAATACAAGATAAAAATAATTCCAAAAATACATTCAGCCGTAATTCACCCTCACCAATTAGTTACAACTGGATTTAAGCCTAACAGTGGACTTTAGAAAGCTAAGAACATAAAATACAGTATTACCTGAAAGCATTTGTAAAAATATAAAGGCCGGACGAACCTGCCTAAAATTTGCCTTTTTTTAAAATGGGAATAATGTAAGACTTCCTAGGTGCCTCATAAAAACTACCAAACATTAAAAAGTGGAGCATGTCCTGTGGAGACTTTCCACGCAGCCACAGGGCAAAAGACTCTGGCCCTTATCCCGCCCACGTGGATGGGCAAGGAGAAGATAGAAAAAGGTCCAAATGGAACCTTGTCAGTAAAAAACTGTCATAGCTGCTTTTAATCCATAAGAGATATGGCTCATTTGATTGCACAGTTTTCAATATGATGTACCTATGTACACTGGACTTCCTTAACGTCACCTCTTCCCTATCTAACGTCCGCTTTTTTAAAAGGACTCCTTTACCCAACCAGGATCCTTCCTACTAATTGATTCTGGGTTGGTAAATAAGTCTGACCTTCCCAGACTTGTAAAGCACTCCCTAATGTATTTAAACCAGGGGATGTAATTCAAATGGTCAACGGCCAGACAATCCTTTGAAATCTCTTTACTTAATACAATCCCCTTACTAAGCCAAATTTTCATCCACAACAAAAGGGGACGACAAGCCAGCGTATCAGAGAGATAGGCCATACCCAACTCTTCGTCTCCTACAAAGGTGGGAGTGCCCTGTGGTACACCCAAGAGCCGTCTCAGGAAATTGATTTTAACAATTTGCAGGTCGTTGTGAGTGATACAGCCCCAAATCTCGCTACCATAGGTCACCTTCGAAATACACTTGGCCCTACATATCTGCAAGAGAGCCCCAATGGGTCTCTTGCCCTGTCTAGAAGCAAAATTAAAAATAGCAGCATTGGCCCTTACAAAATCCCCTTTCTTTCTGCTTTTAAGAGGCAGCCAATTCATATCAGAGTCCAACAATACCCCCAGATATGAAAAAATACTAGTCTTGGGGACTGAGGTGGACCCAACCATAAGAGGATAAGGTTTTCTCGAACTGGGTCCCACCTGCATCACACAAGATTTGGTATTATTAACCAACAGATCCAACTTATCCATGAAATGGACAAAAGAATTCAACAAAATTTGCAGCTCCTAGCTGTCCGAGCCATAAGGACAGAGTTATCAGCGTACAATAGTACGGGCAGACTTTACCGTCCCATCTGGGGGCAATCCACTTTTGACTCCAAAAGGAGCTGCTCCAAGTTGTTGACATATAAATTAAAAAGAAAAGGAGCCAAGATGCAGCCCTGCCGAACCCCTGCCTGTATTGAGAACTGTTGGGTAACCTTAAGGTCTTTTGTGTAATGAACCTCCGTTAGTATCTCTATGGAGGTCCCTTAAAAAAAGAACAATATCTCTATCCACTCCACCTGACAACATGATCTGCCAAAGCTTGGTTCTATTAACCCAATCAAACGCGGAAGACAGGTCCATAAAGGCCAGGTGGATAGTACTAAGACGGGCAACGGTGTACTTGTTAAGGATCATATACAAATTCAGACATTGGTCCACCGTTGACCATCCAGGGCGAAAGCCATACTGTACATCTGATAAAATAACGCCCAATATTATTGGGGCCCAAAAACTGAAACAGAGTGCTCTTATTAACCAACATAGTGCGCCCCCTAGTATTTTGGAACCAGGGACTACGTAGGATAATAAATTGTGTGTTGTGTTGGATAACCCACAAGTTGTGTCATATAAAGAGTATTGAGGTGCTCCGTATTTGTGACTTATAATTTGGATATGGCCTGATTGGAGGCTTCATCCATACAGGAATTAATAAGCACCATATACTTTTTATGGGCTTATTAATGTACAATACCCTATATAGGTATTTTTCTTCACTGGTCACTGTTTTGAGTTTAATTTGCAAATACCAAACCAGGAGTTGCACTTGTAAAATAAACTATTGGCATGGAGTACTATTGCAACTGAGTTACTCTTCAAGAAGTATACTATGGATGTTCTGGGACCGGGATTTAGGTCCACTTAAGGCTGAGCAGCTGTCAGAATGGCACGCACACTCCTTCGAAATGGTGAGAGACCTCTTCCAGGATGTCCAGATACTTACATTGGAGCAAATTGGTCAGGACTGTAATATTCCCCCGGGACAGTTACCAACATACAGGCAATTGCTGGTGGCACTTCGATCATTATGGGGAGCACTGGACGAAGAACTGCCTACCCATGCAGTGATACATATTCAATACTTCATGGAGGGAGGTCGACACCTCATCGCATGGATATACAAAGTTATTAGGGAACACGCAGACATCCCTCTGGTTCACCTTCGACATGTCTGGGAGGAGTTCTTAACAAAACTTCTTCACGACACCAACTAAGTGGTCTAGCGCCATGGAGTCCCTTAAGACTGTTTCAAGGAACACTTGTTTTAAAAGTATTCAATGTATGATTCTCCATAGGGCTTATTGTGCACCCTCTCGACTAAATTGTATGTTCCCCACAACTATTTCACTTGTCCTAGATGTCTCACACAGTTTGGAGACCTTCGGCATATGCTCTGGTCCTGCCCCAGCATAGCAAGCTTTTTGGCACACAGTACATGCTTCACTGACCACGACCACAGAACTCACCACATTAAATTCATGGAAGGCCACCACCTTAGGTATTTTCCTGAGACAAAAATATCAGAAGGTATGGGTGCCCTTCGCCAACTACACCCTCCTGTTGGCCAAGCGTCTACTAACCATGCACTGGAGGGCCCAACACCCCCCCGGCTCTCTCATAATGGCGCAAGGCACTACTCAGATGGGGAGAGGCAGAAAGCCCTGCACTGCATTGGAAGGAAGCCCGTTGTATACACCGGTGCCCTATAGCCGCTTCCTGGGATACTATGCTCATGCAGTAAAAGAAACTGGCTGAAGAGGATCCCCTTCCCTCACAGTCCCAGATTTAAAGGCCTCTGGTCCCCGGCTACCCTCCCCCTTCATCACAATACGCCAGAGTTCAGACCCACTCCTCAAACCCCCCCCAAATTCTGTTTCACATCATTGTACCATTATTGCTTGTGCTCTCCTTGGTTTCTTTTTCCAAGTTCTACAACTCATCCCCATTATTCATTGGGTTCCCCCCTCAGCCTTCTAGGACTCATAGGGAGACAATTTTATACAGCAGCACGTAGCTGAAGGATTTTGACATTTTAGATCATTACAAGCCAGAGCAGTTCACTCCTAGCCTATTGTTTGTGCAGGTACTGAACCTTGGTCTCTTCCATGTCCTGAAGTTGAAATGTATCTGAAGATTGCTCTCCGTTTTTGTTCTTATCCTGCTACAACTGTTAATGTCTAAATAAGAATGCTACCCATTTTTGTTCGTATCCTACAACTGCTGTCTAAAGTTGATAAAACCCAATAAAAATTGTTTAATCAGGAGTAGTGGAACACCCAAATCAAGCTAGTTTGTGGGCTTTTGTCAATCTCGTGGCATGCATGTCCCCACCCTGGGTTGCCGTAGCTTTCCTAGAATACTCATAGAATTCTCTGTAAATTCAAAAATAGTTGGTTATTTGTTCCAAACTTGGGTATAAGCTGTGGGATGCAAATTTACAAATGTCCTTTTGACTAAAAAGAAGTGTGTGTTTATAGACATGTTCTAACAAGTTAGAGCGGCGATTTCAAAGAAATTCCAAGGAGAAAAAAATTTGACAATTTTCAATTTAACCCTTAATCTTATAGGTAACCTATCTTGATACATGTACAATCACATATTTTTTAAAGGCCTCTCTAAATGAGTCTGAACAACAAAACCCCTTTCACAAACTCCCTAGGCAATATTCAGTTTACTTCCTTTTTAGTGTAAAGAAATGTCAGTTTTTGAATTGAATATAACTTCAAATGTAACTTCAATTTTCATAGGTTTCAGGACTGCCTATCGCTTGTAAGATGACCTAAAAATGACAATAACTGCACTAATACTTCAAGCTATAATTGTATAAGTGAGATAAATTGTCTCATTGTATTTTAGAAACTCAAAGCCAAGCATTATTTTCTTTTTATACATATGTATTTAACTTTGTGTTTATTTTATGACAATGGTTTATTGACAGTGAATTTTGTGCTCTCCATGCACTACATAATACACAGGTGACACCTCATTCCCATATTCTGCACTGAACTTTCCTTGTACAACAATATAATTATTTTACTTTTCATGTTTCAAATCTATTGTAAAAATTGCAGTTTATGCACATTTCTTAACCATACTGGTGCCATGTATTCAGTATTCCTCAAAGACACTCTACACATCATCTTGAAATGTAAGCACTCTGGATGTCTCTCCAAGGCAAAAAACTGTCAGTGGTTTTAATTCTGCAGTCTTCACTAGTTTGATGTTCTGTTTTGATCTTCTTCAGTGCAACGTTTGCTAATTTGATAGGTGAGTTACAATTCTTCGCAAAATAGATGGATTTTCTGCATGAGAAAATACATTTTATAAAGATGATTAGAATAATCAAAATATTATTGAACATTCAGATCTACAGTAGTGTCATTTCACTTGATTTATTTGATGTCTTTTTACATTTGACATTGCTTGTATGGCTTACCATATGAGAGCAAAAAATACAGACTCCAAAATTTGAAAACATTAAATTTTTTACTGAATATGACTCCTTCATAATGATCCAAGTATGAAGGTAGAGGAAATGCCATATGCAAACATGTCCCTGCTAGTGACTAAATTTGTGATCTCAAATCGACTTATGTGGCACTTTATTTTAGTATACTAGAGACTACTACATGAAAACCTGCTTTAAAAATAAACGTCATATGTGCAGGCCCTGAAATGGCCCTACGGCTTACCTGAGATCTATATACACTTCGGATTTGTCAGCTTAACTAGCTTTGTCACTGCATTTCAGTCACGTGATCTTAAGCACTTTATCTTTATGAGCAAATTATATTGACTCAATGAAAAGAAAGATGACTAAGGTCAAATATGACAGTTTCCAATCACTTCTAATCACCGATTGAAATACTAATTCCAAATTACATTCCCCAGCTTAGCATCCTTAAATTCTAATGAAGTGTAGGAATTACCTCAAATGTTCACGTTATAAATATGCCATTGTTTGTCTTATTTAGCGCCTTATAGTCATCCTTGTTTCAACCCATTTCTTATTTTTGGTTTTGAAACTTTACTCCCACCTAACAGTATTTTACATCAGGTAGATGTATGTAGTGCAATTATTCGTCTTAGTAGGATAGATGGGATGCCTAATTTTGAAAGTTTACTGCACAAGTTAGGCCTATCCTCCCATCAAAAGCAGTTGAAAAATCGGTAAAAAAAATTATAAAGAAATTGAGATTTAAAAGTTTCGTATTTATCAATGAAGTTTTACAAGATTGCTATGTTGTCCATAACTGAATGTTTTGGTCTTAAAACCAGATGGTTTTCTTCCCTAAAGCCCAGTCTTGTAGCTGACCTAGAATACGTCTTGCGAACATTTTTCCTGTCACTTCTAATTAGGCAATTTGCCAATAGTTCCCTGGATCTGAGCGAAGACTCTTCTTGTGTATAGGAACTACAATGCTTACCACCCAAGACTTTGGCGTGTTCTGCAACAATGTACAAATTGTAATAGCAAAAATTTGTCTCATGCAACCTAATCACATTTTAAGAAGTGCTGGTAACACCAGTGGCAAATCTGTGCAACCATTTAATGAATAAAGGAGTGATTCCACTTGGCTTCACAGGAGTGGTGGAAGTAAGACCATAAATGGCAGCAAAAGGCTTGCCAGTTTAAAACTAGCATGGCAATACCATGAAGAAACAGTATTGTTTAACATGTTGAATCACCAGCGAACAAGAAAAATATAAGTTGGAACCAATACAATTTTACTTGGGAAGAACATTAATCCAAATGTGATGAATTCTTTCGATGTTGAAAACACAAAATTGAATTTGGGCCTAAAATGATTGTGTTTACACAGAGGGATAAAGCGTGGTGGTGCGCAGAATATATTCAGTTGACAGCCATATAACCAAACAGGGGTCCAAAGAAAATTTTGTTAGGCTGAATCGGTTTGTTCTCATCATGCTCATGCAGGAATTGTGAAAAAGTATGGGCCTAGGTTTAAAGTTGGGTGGTCACAGAAAGTCCTTCGATTACTGAAGGTAGTGTAAAAGCTGGAATTTACTCTGCGGTAGAGCAAATACTGCCAGTGAGTTCACATCATGATTTAGCAATTTTGCCACACACTGAAGGTTTTCTGTACCAGCCATCTAAAAACCAGACCCAGTAACTCTTCATAGACAACAGTACAGCAAGACATAAAGGGACTGCTTTTCTATGAATTAGCACGAGTGCACAGATGCTTAATAAGTGTTCGATAGTGAGGAAAATAATATCCTATGAAAAAAAAGACATGCACACTGGAAGTTAGCAAAATGGGAAGTGAGGTACACGCTGTTACCAAATTGTAAATAGATGAAAGAGGTTCTATCTCATGATCTCAAGATGATAATACAATAGGAAGAGAGAGAAAGACCGATGCCAGTGGTATGAAGGCATGTACTTAAATCGATACAGTCGACAGACAAGATACTACTGAAATAGTAGGTCATATAGTGTGCGTAGCTGTGTACACTGCTCTCAATAGAGACATCAACAAAATAGAACAAATTTAGGTTCAGGTTAGTAAACAAGTGTGTATTTTGCATTATGAATCTTACGACTTTAAACTTTGGACACTATGGCTCTCATTGTAAGTGGCCTCTTAATTCCGTGGTGGCCAGTAATACCAGTTACCGACCCATCAAAATTATAAGTGTTTTACTTTCGCACAGAGATTTCAGCTGCTGAAAATAACTGAAATCTCTGTGTGAAAGTCCAGGGAAAATGAGGGCTTCCTGGGGGTTCAAACCCAGGATTCAGACTCCCCGGATAATTCCTCATTTGTTAGTAGACCAGTAGGGTCAAATCATAATGAGCAGGATTTTCCCCACCCTAGAATTACCAGTAACCAACCCCCAAGCGTGCAACAATGTTGTCTGTAATTTCAGGGATGGGGAAAACCAGGCCCATTTTCCATGCCACCCCTGGTGACGGCCTAAGCACTCATGCCTTGAAAGAGAGGAATGTGTGATAAAAATATTTTGTTGGCATAAAGGGCATTCCTTATGTGAAAAAGCTTTTAATATGAGGCAAAGTGGATGGAATAGACCCAAACACATAAGAGTACTGTTTGTCAGCAAAAGTGTAGGATCAGTGAAGCAGAGGTGATAGTAAAACAACAGCATTACACTTATAGAAGGCTTGGGTTAGACATCAGGTAGGCAAGATGGAGAATATGTGGGATCAGTGCAACAGACCAAGCAAGACATCAGGCAAACTAGATGGGCTTAGTATTAGCCTTGTCCTCTGACCCTCTTTCAACTCAATAGTGAACATTATTTCATATTTAACTCATTACCTTCTTTCTCCAGCACAGTATATGTAGTTTCCATACCCGCATGGATGTGGTCATTCACATGACAATGCAGCAGCCAGATTCCAGGATATGCAGCTTTCATTTCCAAAGTTTGATATGATCCCGGGAAAATGTTAAACACATCAGAGCGGTGCGCTCCAGTGGTCTAGAAGGAAACGCAGACAGTAAGAAGATTCCTTGATAGCTAACATATTGTTCACCATGTTTATAACAAAATATATTTTCACTCCATTATTTTTTGTTATTAATCTAGTGTGTGATCTGTAGGCACTTGCAAGAAGGGAATAGAGGCTGTGGTCCCAGACTATCACTGTAAGGAATTGTCTGACATATATTTGGTCCTAAATATTTCTTAAAGTATTTCCACTAAGGAGTTAATAACAGAAAATCTACATCCAGTTGGATGATATCTTTGCAATGTTTTGCATTGGTATTTCGGGCACAGTATTTCTGTCACATGATATTTCTGTACACATTATTCTGTAATACAACTGAAGGGAGTAGGTGATAAAGATTGTTCTTGGCTGTTATATGTGTTTATTAGGTTATTGATCAATACTTGGTTTATTAACTGCATTCCAAAAGTAATGCATTGTTTGCATTTGAACTATGTGGGTGAATTGAGAAAAGGTTCCTCAAAAAATTTAAAATAAAAAGAAGTTCACACATTATGTTCTATATTATTTTATATTATATGTGTGTTATTTTGATTTTCCCTACATCAAAGTTTGCATTGATTGTGTGCTCTTGTTATGCAGGGCTAAACCTTGCTTTAACTTTTTTGTGGAACCAGAACAAAGTAAATCTTACAATATTTGCCCCATAATTCAGGCAGATAAAGCAGATACTATGGAAATTGGAATGGTGGGAATTGGATCCTGATTACAGAGCTACCACTACAAATGGAAGAAGAGTCTAGGATCATACGTTTTGGAAGTTTAGGAGCCTTGTCAAAATTTCTTCCTTGCTTGAGCCTGCAGAAGAAGCTTTCTTGCCTCAATATTTAATTATAATGGAAATAGAGAACGCACACACTTGTGCACTTTCTGGTCACGAATAACTGACCCAAGAGCCCTATAGATAATCATTAGAACTCCTACAAACGCGTAAAGAGAAATAAATAAATGAACTACAGTTACAAAAGTCTATCTGAATCCTTTACAATATGAGCATTTGTATTCTCACGGTCTAAATTATCCTTTTAATACAATAAGGTTATCTCTGGCATTAATGACATGGAGTGAGTGAACGAACTAGCAAGCCAAACTACCTCCAGGATGAATTACTGTCTCCACTTGCAGAGAACATTTTGAAAACAAATAGGGCCAAATATTTAATTTTACATCATGTTTTTCACAAGAAGTTGCAAAAAAAAATTGGTTTTCCATTGTTATGCTTAACATTTTTTAATACCCTTATGGCATGCCAATCAAGTTTGCCCACTCCCCTGCTATCTTTGAAAAAAAAAAGGGCCCAAACAATGCCCTTTTCAGCAAAGCTTCCACCAAAAAAGTGGCTTTATTTATTGCAGACAGTATGAGACTAGTGTGACCCATCATGCCATGGGTACCCACAGTATGAAAAGAATTACCACCATTATTTCGAGACAGGCGTTATGTGAGGGGCCATCACGATCATGTCAAGGGTGTCCACATATGCCTAAGATTATCACCATTATGCGTTATGCCATAACAATTAGGTCAAAGGTGCTACAACAGGGAGAAAATTACTCTCAAACACACAAAGGGTGATGGGAGTAATGCTTGAAATTTGTTTGACCACTGACAATCGCTTGGGTTAGCATTCCAACCAATAGTTCTTTTGCCCACCATACAACCTCAGTTTGGAGCCAGCCAAGACTAGACTAGACTGTTCCTATTGGGGCAGGGTAAAGACTGCTTTTATATGGCTGGATCCAAACTAAGGTGGCATGATGGGCAAAAGAACAATGGGCTTGAATGCTACCCTGAGCCATTGCCAGTTGTGGATGTATTGCTAGCATTCCTCCTATCACCTTTTGTGTGCTTGAGAGTAATTCTTTCCCTGTTGTGGCACCATTGACCTAATAATTATGGGCTAACATATAATGGTGGTAATTCTAGGCATATGATGTACACCCTTGACATGATGGTGATGTCCCCTCACATAATGCCTGTCTTGAAATAATTGTGGCAATTCAATCCTTACGGATGGGAAGATTCTGTGGAATGGATCGTTGATCACATAACATGTCTCTAGACTTGGTTGATGGACCAGAAATGGCCAATATGGAATATTTCTTTGAAAAATATGTGCTCCCTATTCAGTTAACACCTCAAAATCTTTTTCTACAAGAACTACCGTCTCACAGGGGGTAGTTGTTTTCTTTTCTCACTATCCCTGTAAATACACACGTGGAACATAACAAATACTATTTAAGTCAAATAGATTTTTAAAGAATCTGTGTTTTTACTTAGATGTATTTTAACCGATTGGTCTCTGGACAAGTCAGTTAAAATGCTAATATATATGCTAAACTTGAATCAGCGACAAAAGAAGTGCGGTCACTTGGTATTCTTTCAGGTCCTTCCTACTTTTAAGACAAACATTCGAAACATTATCTCTTCCTTAACTACTTGTATTACTCTTTAGACAGCATTATGTCAAGGATGTCTGCAGTCTGCCAAGAGTTATCACAATCATAACAGGAGTAGGCCCCATCGTGCCAGCGACAGACCTCATAGGCCCATGTGATATTAGGAGTCAGAGGGTTGCAATTTGATGTCAGAACACTTATAGGCACAGGGGCAACACACACACACACACTGTGCTCTGTCAATCACAATGTGTGTCTATTGTTGGCTGACTGGACTTTAGAGCACGGATGGAGACTTCTACACTACACACCTGAGGGCTGTGACTTCAATCTCCAGCTCCCTATCATAGATATCGTGCACACACCCCTCAAAAAGCACAAACTGTTCATTATCCACATCTGGGCATAACCATCACACCAGAGGTGTCTCAGTTACAAAAGGAAAAACTGATGGGTGCAATGTTTGCTTAATGTCTGCCACTGATACTTAGGCTGCATTACATTGCATTGTTTTTTTCTCAATATGTCTCTTCATACAGAGAGCAGTTATATGTATCTATATATATATATAAATCATTTTTTGTCCTGCTCCAGTCCGAAGAGTCTAGCCCAAATGGCCTAGACAGGCTCACTGTAGAGGGGAATACAAGCAACCCCAGAGTGGTTTCAGCTTTCTTGTGGTTCCTCTGTGAAGTGAAGCTTGAGGCCCATGCCCCAGTGAGTACAGGTCACATGTGTGGGCATACCTGGCACACGTATTCATTCATTTATTAATGTATTGAGCAGTTTTGTGTAGTATAGACTAAGACCAGAGGGTGGCTGAGTGCTTTGCATAGTAGCTCCTATAGAGTTTACGCTTCGAACATTTTTGCAGATAAGGTGAACAGTTAAGAGATGTTTCTACGAGGATAACAATTTAGTGTGCAACAATGTAGGCTACTCTAGCACATAGCACCTTAAATTTGTAAATAGTTCAAGTTTAGTGAGGATAATGTGTTCCCAGCCGAAATATTATAGACCGATTATTTACAATATTGTCTAGGATGTCAGCTTTTCCAGTAGCCAGAATGGCTAATCAGAGTTGCAGACAGTTTGTTTCAGCTACTAAGGGAGCTGGAAATGCAGACTGGAAATGTAGACTTTTTTTCAATTTCGCTTTTAAAATATTGGATGATAGTATTGTTCTAGGTTCACATGAACTAAATGTCATATTCTCGGAGCCTTTCTTGGGAAGGATTGTTCCAGTGTTTTACATTTTCTCAAAATTGCGGTAACAAGAAGGAGCGTGTTATGACTTCTCAAATGGCGAAGATCTTGGAAAAAAGAGAGTTTTCAAGTGAAATATTCCAGAGTTACTTCATGGCTCGGTATGTGCTTGATGCATGCAAGATTTAAGATGCTGCTTGACTCATAAAGCTTTTCAAAGAAATCAGAATGGGCAAGATATGATTACATTTACTTGAACCCTTGGTGTTAGACTGCTGCAAGTGTATTTTGGGTACTCGGGGGGGCGTGGCCAAACCCTGAAGGATTAAGGCGCAGAAATCAGAATCTGGACTGTAATTAATGCTGAGGGGGCACCCATGCGGTGGAGGGATCCTCCTGTAACCCCAAAAGGGCAGAAAAGGCAAGTGGGCAGCTCCATGCGACCTGGAACAATGGTTTGGGGTTGAACTTGGTGGCTGCGTTGCTAAAATGGCAGCCTGGTAGGCTACTCCTGCTGATCCTGCAGGTGCTGGGTAGTGACTGGGGACAGAGGCGACCCTGCACGCAGGGCCTGTGTTGGGATAGGATAGCCGCCCAGCCACACCCTGTGATTGTCGGCTGCGTGGAGTGGCAGAGGGCCGGTTGAATTGCCATGCGGCGAAGGCGACAGAGAGGAGTGTCAAAGAAGATCATACAACGCTACACCCTATAGTGCTAGTGCCAGTGAGTTGGGGAGCTGATATGAGCAATGGGGGCTCCTGAATGACAGCCAGCACTGCAGACCCCAGACTGAGAGCAGATGAGGGCCCAGAGACTCCTTACTTTGCACTCCTGGGTACGGGGTTGATCTTTGAGGTCTCGGCTGCTGACCCTGTACAAGGAGGAGGGAGGCGTGTGTCCTAATGGATGGGAGGAGGAAACGGCGCAACAGGTACAGGAAAGGGGACACGTGGCGGAGGCGCGTCCTGAGGGTTGTTCTTGGTAAGATACTGGCAAACAGGCACTGTGCTACGAGGGGACAGCTCTACCCCACCTACCCCCCCACCCTCCCGGGGGCGGTGGGACAATGTTGTGCTCCTGCCCATTGGTACTGCAAGGTGGGTATAATCGTGAAAAAAGGAAGCGCACCCCGGAGTACCGCCCTGATTAGAAGTAAATGATTCTGCAGGAGGTGAGGGACCAGCAGCCCCACAACCAGGGTCCTCCAAAGGAGCCCCCCTAAATGTCATATTGCAGGTGATAACTGACTCCAGAGAAGTGCTAAAATCCAAAATAGACATGCTTTTGGCAGATCTGGGGCTCCTGAGAGATGACCACAGGCGCATCACACAATGAGTCATAACCACAGAACTGACACTGGCGGAGGTCCCCCCAGAGGTGTAGACACAAAGGGAACACCTCACCTCAATGGAGAATAGGGTTAAGACTTTAGAATACAGAGCAGAAGACGCTGAAAACATATACTGAGGGAACAACATTCAAGTGATAGGTCTGCCTGAATGTATGGAGGGGTCTCACATGCTGCACTTCCTTGAACAATGGTTGAATGACAAAGTTGCACCGGAGGGACTATCCCCCCTTTTTGCCCTGGAGAGAGCGCACAGGGTCTCGGCGAGGCCTCGACTTGTGGTGGCCAGACTATTGCACTATAAGGACCGAGACCACATCCTCCAGCAAGCCAGGTCATGTGGAGACCTGAAAGTTGGGAACAGCTGTGTCGTGCTGTTCCCAGATTTCACCAGAGAGGTCCAAAAACAGGGGCCCACATTCCTGGAGGTCAAGTGGTGCCTCCATCAGGTGGGAGTCAACTATGCAATGCTATTCCCTGCCAGACTGCGAGTGACAACAGTAACAGGGGTGCAGTTCTTCCGAACACCGCATGTGGTTTGGGAGTGGATTGACCAGCACCCACCACCTAAGGGTAATCCAGTACCCTCGAGGAGTAGATCAATGAAAAACAAGTTGAGGCACAGAGTGAGGAGCCTCCGCAACGTAGCCTCCTCAAAAGCAGAGGCTCAACATGAACAGCTGAGAATGGTGGAAGTGGTGGCAACAATGAGTGGGTCAGGAGAGAGCCCCCCATTGACATCAGAGGAAGATGAGGCCTGAGACTGAGATTCCGATTACAGATCAATTTCCTCATTGGGCTCAGACCCTGTGCTGCCTTTGGTGATGCCCGAAATGGCTGATGAACTACTATAAAAATGAATACTCTCAAATCTCCTGGTGCCAGTTCCAGAGGGAGGGCCACCATTTGGGTGCCCCACAAGTCCTCTGGAGAAAAACTTGATCCCCTCATCGGCCTGAATACGAACGCTGCATGACACTAGATGGCGAGACATCTGGCAAGGGAAGCTCGGACTTGCACACCCCTCCCTAAGAGTTTCATGTGGGTTACACCAATGCATGGTTGCAGCTGGAAGTTTAGTTTGGATGGGGAGATATTGTCTTCTTATCTGGGGGTTAGGGAGTGGGGTTGATTGTTACTCTGTTGGTTGTTGTTTTTATTTGAGCCGCATCCTAAGAGGAACAACAAATAAGTCCTGGTCCTGAAAGAACTAGTTATACAGCGGGGGCATCACTAGAATGAGGGTACAAGCTATGGCAAAAGCGTATTTCCCGTGGACAAGATTTTTTCCTATCATAAGATGAGGGGGATCCATATAGCCCTATTACAGGAAACATATCTCACGGCTAAGGAAGGGTTGGCAATACAGAGGTGTTGACGTGGCCAGACCTTCTACACAACCTACTCCGCATTCATAAGGGGAGTACTTATCTGAGTGCATCCCAGGGTCCCCATTCAGAAAACTGGGGAACTAGTGGATCCGGCAGGCCATTACATAGTAGTGACAGGATGATTAGCTGGGAAAGACCTGGCAGTGATTAGCCTCTATGCCCTGAACGTGGACCAGGGAACATTCCTAGAGGAATTGTCTTGGATGCTGGCACCATATCTGGTGCAGTCGTACCTGATAGGGGAGATTACAACTCTGTTGCTGACCCTACACTAAATAGGTCTCATCCTCTACTGGGAGACTTCCCGGTTAGTAGGACAGCTCCTATATTTGCTGGATGGCAGGTCAAATGAGACTGGTAGACTCATGGCGCTGCACCCCTCCGGCAAACAGAGATTACACCTGTTTGCAAGCCTCCATGAGTTACACGTGTGCGTTTAGACACCTTCCTTTGCTCCCCGGAAATTCATGAGGCGATACAAGATACTGAATACTTAGCAAGGACTGTATCAAATCATAATCCGGTATTATTATAACCTGAATTTGGAGCAGACTCAACCCTGTGTCCCTATGTGGAAACTGAAGCCGGAGTCATTGGAATACCCTGTCTTCCAATTCACGATTGGGACAGTATCAGACAATATTTCGAGGACAATACTTGCACAGCATTCACCCCGGAGCTTGAATGGGCCAACTTCAAAACAGTTATTAGAGGGTAGTGATTGCAAAAATAGTGGGAGTCAGACGCATTCTGCTAAAAGAAGTGGACACCGTCGAGCAGAACTGAGGGATGTGGAAAGGCAGAGACTGGGCCACCTTGAGCTGTAACAGACCCGGATAGACTCCAGGGAACACCTAGCTGGTCAGATAGAGAAACTCAGGTGTTTCGATTAAGGGGGAATACATGATCCGAGCACAAGCGGAATGAGACAGATCTGACTCACTCCTAACCTGGCACGCCACCCTACTAAATGTGGATCTGTGATAGTTTAGCTGGAAACAGACCTAGGGGAAAGGCTATATAAACAGGATGACATTAACAACCACTTCAAGGAGTACTACTCCCATCTTCATGCGAACACCTCCACCCACCCCATGCTTGACACAACTTTCTAGACCCACTTGACATGCTGGCTCTCACACGAGAGGAGGTGACATATCTCGGGCGCAAAGGAAGACAGCTGGGACAGATGGGCTCCCTGTTGAATTTTTCGTAATATACGCAGAGATACTGGAGCCCAAGTTAGTGGAACTGTACAGGGCAGCGCGAGTTTCATGGCAATACCGGCCCCCAATCACAAGGCATTAGTGGTGACGTTGGTGAAACCGGGTAGAATGGGGTAGAAAGTGTATGTGATAGCTATGCTTGATCATTTTACCAAGTGGCCTGAGATAGAGACCGTGCAAAAAGCTCATGCTGGAAATAGTCAGATTTTTAGACAAACTGTTTTTGAAAGAGGGGTTGCCAAAGTGCACACTGAGTGACAATGGCCCCCAATTTACTTCAGAATGTTTTAGTACCTATCTGCGTAGAAATGGCATTGTGCATAAGGCAGCCTCAGTGTATCATCGAGCATGAAATGGTGCTTTGGAGCTGTTCAACCGTGTAATAAATGGAATCATTAATTTAGCCAGCAACAATAAACTGGAGTGGAATGGAGAAGAGAATTGCTGAGGGCAGCAGTGTGGGCATATAGAATCACTCCGAGCGTAGTACTGGTTCCACACCATTCGAGTTGGTGAGAGGTAGGACACCTATGTCCAAAGATTACGTAGGCTGGATGAAAGCAGCAAAAAGGGTCTACTGGTCCCCTGAGGTGGTGAGAGAGAATTTGTCCAAGGCACTGTGCACAACAAAGTTGGTGACATGGTAAGGGTGAAGAGAAGTGGAATGTTGCTGAAGGTTAGAATTGTTTTTCATGAACTTTCACTGTTGAATTTATTTTTGCAATTCTATACTGTTGGAGGATGGTAAGGTATGGCACTTCTCTTCTATTTCTGTGTGTAAGAGAAAGGATGACTTGGCCACTAATCAACAGCCCAATGAATCGGAGGGAACTCAAATGTCTGCAAAGAAGGGATTTGATTGGTTGTCTGATTTTGAGAATTACCAATTTCCTAGTCTGAACACACATATGGGTGTTACAGGGACGGGGAGGGATGTATCCCCAGGAAGAGTACCACAAGAGGGTAGCATGACAATATGCAGTAAAATGAGTCAGTATGGTCGCTCGGTAGTTAAACCAAAGAAGTTGCACGATTGTATTTGTAAATAAGATTGCTGTCCAATTGCTGGGGTATCTTCTTAATTAGCATCTTCTTGTGTATGGCATATTTAGTTAAAATTAGGTGAGGCCATACATAGTAATGAGTACATAATAGTCTTAGTTTATTTTGTTGTTTATTTATATTGTTTGGTTTAACAAATCAGTTGTCTTGTTTTTCATATCCAACTTAGTTAATGTGTTGGTACAAAATGAAACAAGTGTTGTATATTGAAAAGGGGGAGATGTGCCATGATGGTATGTACATGTACCGGCAGTGTCATCAGGAGGACACACGTACTGGGAGCCACGTTCCACAGTGTGAGGTAGGAGCGGGAGGTTCTAGAATGTGGTGGGGGAGATGAGATGAGATGAGCCTGAGAAAGAGGAGACCGGAGGTTTTGCTTCTACTCTCTGTGAGTGTTGGAAGATGTGTACTTGTAAGGAATAAACAGTACAATTATTCAACTAGGTGTATGAAGCGTGTTTACACTCCCATTGTCGGTTGCCAGGCGGGTGGCTCTCCTTAAAATGGTGGAGCTCCCCAGTCTATTATACTTTTTTGCAGTCCTGCCCATATGGATACCTCGCGCTATGTTCCAGGAACTGGGCTCGCTCTTCACCACCTTTATCTGGGGCACGAGCTGCCGAAGAGTGGCACTGGCAACGCTGCAACACCCTGTGGGGAAAGGGGGACTAGCAGTCCCAGATTTCAAATCATATTACATAGTGGCGCAGCAGCAGTGGTTCACTCAGTGGCTGCACAGCAGGAAGACTCCTGGCAGGAGGCTGGACAGTTGAGCCAGAGCTTCAGCAGCTATTCCAAGCGCTCTTGGCCACCCGACATCCTATCTGGAAGGGCACAAGAGAGTTCCAACTAATGAAGCACTGTTGGCCAAGATGCTTACCAAAAGCACGGATACGATTCCCATACTCCCCTGACATGCACCTACGCAACTTAGACGTACTACCACATGGGAGAGACTGGCAGGGAGTGTCAGAATGGACAGCTGTGGGTATAGCATGAGTAGGAGACCTATTTAGGATGTAAGAGCTCTTTGCCATAGCTGCAGGAGTTCATCATTGCTCCGCACTTGAAAATATTGGCATATGATATTCTATTTCATTGCTGCCCCGGATACACCAAGACAGACCTAGCTTCAATGTTTATGTGCTTCGCATGAAACAGCATTTTTGCTTTGAGTTGTCCCTACCTCACCTTTCACGCCGCTCAGTCGGAGTGTTTGGTTTGTTGTATCACTAAGGATATATGCTGGAGCAGTGGACTTAGTAGTGTTACTGAGTTCCCTCTTTACTCATAAACTTGGGGGAAGCCTTGCCTTTATATGTTAGCGGCGCGCCAGGAGCCAGGTTCCGCATGGGATGCACCCCTTTTTTCGCCCTATGTTTGGTTGTGTTAGCGCCCTGAAGAAGGTGTGACCATATTTGTAGGTCTCCACCGATACGCGCCTCGGCGCATCTCCAGCTAACAAGACTTGACCATTAGAATGTATGAAATGTCAAGCAATGTTTTTGACAACATTATTTGTTAACTATATGCATACAAAATAATTGAATTTTGAAATGTTTCTGCTTGCTTTTTCGCTATTTTTGTTTGTCCATCAGTACATTCTGTTGAGTTTTGGTTTCTATTTTATTCTTGTCTTGTTTATCTGTAGGCTGTTGATATGGCTGAGAGTACCTATTGAATGAATGTGTGGAGAGGTGTATGGGCATTTGAATCTGGGTATCAGTGGGGTTAGGTGTATGGTGCTTAATTGTATGGTATACCGTCCCTTTGTCATTTGGGTCATTTTTGTCATGTTTTGCACTGTGATATGTATAGATACATGTATTTTTATATAATGATGTTTATAATAAATAACTGCCCTACAGTTGGCACCTGAAGCTCCCCTCCGCAAGGATCGCATAGAAATAACCTTCTCTGCAGGCGAGAGTTGTCAGGGCTTCCAGAACGTACTGACACTGCCGGAATGACCCCGGAAGCCGGTCTGTGCTGCAGCGCGACATTCCTGCCTGAGCCCCTGGGCAGCCCGTTGACATGGTCCCAAGCTACTGCCCTGCTGTGACTTTCCCAAAAAAAAAAAAACTGCTCGCCTACATTGTGGCAACCACCTGGGTGCTGCAAACTCTACAGACCCACAGCAAGAATTCATCAGAACACCTACCCCCCTCCGGTACCTTTCTATGCCATTGCACTGTTTAATTTTCACCCGTAGAACCGGAGAAGCATGAAGCTCGCGGCCGGCGTTTAGCAAACCGCCATGTTCTCCGCTTCCTCCCTGAAGCTGGACACAAATTAATTGCAGGTTAGATAAATCACATGCACAATGTGCACAATTTAATGACAGTAACAAACTATGTCCAGATTTTGACCATAACGCTTATTTTGCTAATTAGAATGTGCAGATTTGGAGCTTACATGGGCATTCTACAGGCACCTCTGACATTTCATTCATAATATAATTACCTTCCTTAGAAAGTTATCTAGTTCATTCTTTATAACAACTATTTCAGAATTGGTCCAAAATTATATTTTTTTAAACTCTGTCTCATTTGAACAGTGCCTAACGCTCTTCGATTATAATTAGTGAAGTCTGCAATTAGCATGCTCTGGCTAGGAACCAGTTACCTCTTCCACGTACGACCTGCTGTGTATTGAAATTGCAAGTAAAAAGTGTGTGCCTTATCATTTTCATCTTGTGGTGGCCATACTTTTCTGCCCACAAAAAGTAGTTTCTATGTACCATGATCTGGGACGTCATACATGTGATGTGTTTGAAACATAGACCACTAATATGCTGATGTTGCTTCTAATGCTGATTTGATAATGACACCTGCTAGTAAAAACATCTCATTAAATATTTAGTGAACCTTCCATTTTTGTAGGGGTGTGAAACACATAGGACACATTTGCATAATTTAAATCTGGATAGGTGATTATGCAACATTAATCAGAAACTTTTGGCCTGATTCACAATTTTCACATTTGTGGACTCATTTCCTCTGTCCCTGGTGAGTGAACAGGACATATTGCTATGAGTAGGTGGGGCTTACTCTTGTGTTACTCCTGGCTTTTTCCTGGAATTCAGGAGGAAACCAGGAGTACTATCAAGAAGTCAAAACAAAATCATTGTAGATTAGGCCCTTTGCCCTTAAAGTAGTGTACTAGTTGTATTTTACACCAGGCAATGGGTAGGAACACACTTTGGGTAACCTGATGAGCATCCTGGACCACGGACCCTGGACCTTAGTGCCCGTTTATTTTTACTGTTATCTATTGCGTATTGGAGCCTGAGGAGCCCGTCTATGCATCTATCCTGTATTACCATTTTGATACCCTTGTTGAGCTGGTCTCAATAAACTCTTGATTGCTCTACTTATTTGTTTGGATGACCCACACTAAGGTGGTTCTTCTCTTGTGTCCCACATATGCATCTGGTCGCCCTGATGAAGGTGTGACCCACATTGGGTTAGACACCGAAACGCGCGTTGGCGCTGAATAATCTCGTGCTTCCGGATCTAGCTACAACCTTCAACCAAGAGAACGCACAAGTCTTTTCTGTTAATACTAACTCTCTGTATAGGACCCTCTACTATTTTGTAATCTCATGGATCTGTCTGTTGTTAAAGTGTTCCTTACTGGTTTGAATGTTTGAGTGTGCATGTAATTTTGAATGAGTGCTGTTTATGAATGTTTAAATGTGGGACCGTATTTATATTTATATGTTTGGTGTGTATTATCATATATATGTCTTTATCCTTGTTTTGCTAATTTTGATAAACTATATGAATGCTAATAATGAAAATAAAAATTTACACATTTTGTAAAATATTTGTATGTTAGCCCAGCGTTGTTGATTATTGAGTGACCCTAATGGGCACATTTTATACTATCTATAGACAGGTTGGTTCCTTTAGACTGCTTAGGAACACACTTTGGGACATGCCCGAGTCAACATTGAAGGCTGAATGGTCTTCATGTTTCTTTCTGCTAGGATAAATGATCATTAAAAACCTACTATTTTAAGTCTTTTTATGTGACATGCTGTAAAACAGAAAGGTGATATTGTAAAAGGTGTTTGAATAAATGTAAGTAAAACATTTAAATGTAGGACATTTACCTTATACTCAAAACTATGCGCATGGAAATGCACTGTGTGCAGATCAACCTCATTCCCCAGTCCAATGAGATGCCAGTTCACCACATCTCCAACGTACATGTTAAGGCCGTGTAAATTTCCATAGACTCTTCCGTTGATACCTAGAAAAAGAGACGTATGTTATGAGCAATCAAATATTTTACTCTCCAGAATTGACATTCAGTTTTGTTGTATTGCCCGATTGTCTTCACTCATCAAAGGCACTGGTCAAACTGGATTGCTGTAAATATCGTGAAATGTGTGGTTTTCAAACAAGCAACAAGTGACTAACTGTAATGCCATCAAATGTACATTCTTAGAATGTTCTTCTGTTCTGCAAATGCGTCATGAAACTATGATAATCAAGCTAATGCAAATACATTCGTGATAGTTAAACATCTGTTTAAGAGTATCATTGTTACACTTATCAACTTCTTGACAATTCTGGTATTACTCAAAAGAGCCTTAGACACCCCAGCAGATGGATAAATAGGCGAAATGGAGAAGATGAAAGACAACTTTCCACTTCTTCATTAACAGACAAAGATTTACGTGTTGCTATGCCAGTTTACCAATTTCTTTAATATTTTTGTCCTAAAATGATAGTCAACAAATGTATTACTCCATTGATTGGGGTAAAAGATGCTGACAATTCAGATTTTGTCATCACAGCCAAGCTAACTTTTACATTGCTTGCACCAGTAGACTATTTTAATTTCCTCATTGTTGCAGCATCCCTTTTCCTAGTGCAATATGTAGAGATTGCACATAAAAAAAGATTTTTCTTCGCCCAAACCACCAGGGCTTCTGCCCTCAGCCTTCAACCTGGAGCTTCTGGACCCCTGCTCTCACCCTCTCAGCCCATCTTCAACATGCTTTGCACACTGTTAGCGTTGATACATCAGTTCACCGCAGAAATAGTCATCAACAAGGGCCTGAAATTCAGCTGATCTGTAGAGTGGCTAATCCATAACATTTGCAGCAACACACGTGGATCACTCCAGCCCCTCCTCTTCCTCACTCACTGTGGCAGAGGAAATTAGCCCAGAAATGTTCCACACACTACAGCCACTGGTCCTGTTCACTCACCAGGGACAGAGGAAATGAGTCCACAAATGTGAAAAATCAATGCAGGTAGGGTCCAGATAGAGTGCTCTGTGCCACTTTCTACCTCAGTGTTGGCTCATGAGCAGAAACAGCTGGCGATGAAGCCTTGGATGGCCAGCTGATCATGACAAGCGACCAAGGAAGACACTTGACCTGCTCCAGCGCCACCTCCTTACTCACCAGGGATAGAGATCAAACCATAAATGTGTAAAATCACCACAGGTAGGGTGCAGATAAAGTGCACCATGCCAGTCTCCATACACTGATCTCCACATCAGCTGGAGGACAGAAATAACTGCTGACCGGGCCTTGGACTCCTTTATCCTATTTATGAAGAGGGGGGGGACACTAGGAGCTAATTATTAGGTCCAGTGACCCGTGCTCCCGAAAGGCAATTAGTACACAAAGGGAGTCACTGTTCCTTGTGAGAGGTAAAGGAAGAGATGGAGTACCTTTGTCGTGTGCTACTCTATCTGTGGGGGACAGTGTGTCCTCATCATGATGCCCTCACACACCCCGAAGGATGTCATGCTTCATCATTGGGCTTTGCTCCTCGTCGGGCCTGCACTGCAATGCCCTACGGGTCTCCCGAAGGGTCTCTTTTTCGGAGATCTTTTGATGATGCCGTATGGGTGCGTGGGTGTGAGTGTCAGTGAAGTCTAAAGTGGTGAGTTAAAAAATGACTGGAGGGGGAGTTAGTACTTTTATTAGGGTGATCCCTCTGTCATTTTTAAAAAACAAAGGAGCATATTCTCAAGGAGCTATCGCCGAGTTAACGGCACTTTATCGCAGCCAAATCCACGATAAATTTATCACCCCATTCCCAAGCTGGTGCTAACAGCCCATAACACCAGTTTACCTGCGATAGCAGTCGCAAAAAACATCGCCACAGAGGAGCCCGGCAACTAACGCTAATGATATGCAGAGTAGGCGTTCCCGTGCCAAAAGCCGCGACAACACCACTCGACAACATTCTCAACGACCAGCCAGATCGGCGATAAGATCACAAAACATGCGCTAAGGTGCGTTAGCAGCAGGAAACTAACACCTGCTCCTACCTGGTGTAAAGTCGGACGACAACCGGCAACAGACAAGGGAGCACAGCCCATAGCCACACATGAAGAACAACAGATGCTCTGGAGCAACCCATCATGCAGGCCTGAGCCCTAATAGGTCAACAACACCCACCGCCACCGCCACCACCACCACCCCCAGGACCCCACCCCCCCCCGGGCCCTACCCCTGGCACCCCCACACCCCTCCCCTATGGACAAAGATATTGCACATCAACTACACGAAATCATGAACCAAACAAATCGCCTGAAGTCGCACAATCACAACACCCAACATACATGTGTGGCCAGAAAAAGGGAAATCATACACCCATATCAAAATATCCAAACAATACGTTTATTACAGAACAAACCAAAAAAAAAAATTCTGAAGAGGCATGGCGGATCGTCTCAGGACATTCTGTAAGTCACAGCCTGCAAAACAGAAATCTGGATCAGATGGTGTGCCATGCGCCCATCAAAGTACAGAGAGAGAGAGCGAAAGAGAGGAAGAGAGAGGGAGAGAGAAAGAGAGAGGGAGAAAGAAAGAGAGGGAGAGAGAGAGAGAGAGAGAGAGAGGGAGAGAGTGCCGACACTGCGGACCTAGGCCTCACTGCTCACCTGCTGCCACCGGTGTGTCTCCAACCACGTGCCGGTATTCACAGCAGTCCCCCAGGTCCGTCATCTGAAACAGTTTCCAGAGACATGAATGGCAGAGTCCATACAGGTGCACACGCCATCATCGCTTGCCCGCCCCCGCACACACAGGCTGCTGCACCCCAGCCCCTCCCGCCGCCCAGCGGTGATTGCCCGCCCCTGTGCAACCAGGCCTCACTGCTCACCTTCCGCCACCGGCGTGTCTCCAAGAGGGCCCACCACGTTCTGGAGGGATATCCAAGCCCGGTGCCCGCGACCATGACACCCTCCATATCATGCAGTCCCGCACCGCAGGCCACCAGGTCACACACCTGACTCTGGGTCTTGATTTCGCAATGGCAGAGACCACATCAGTGCACACGGCATCATCGCAGGCTGCACACCCGCTTAGCACTTTAGTTGCCCCTATCTCACTGCACCGCAAGACACCGTCCCGTGGCGGGGTGCCTGTGCCTGCCGCAGTGTATCCGGTGCCACCAAGTCTGTGCACCGCTAGCCATGGACCCTCAATGATTGAGTCCCGTTGTGCGGACGCCATCATGTCACCCCCGGCACTGGGCAATGTGAGGTGGCAGGGCCCTAGGCCCTCATGCACACATGAGAACTACACGGAGACAACCAGTCAGAGAGAGTGGAAATGGCGTCCAGCACGTGCGCCAGGCCCTTTTTATTGCCAGGGTCACATGTCCTGTGACGCCAGTGCTGGATGGGTGTGGTGTGGGTGTACACCAGCCGTGAGGGAGTGGCTGTGGCATGCTGACAACTAGACCTGTGAGCTGCAGATCCCCACAGTGAAGACCTGGGACATGTAGAGTTGTCGTCCCCCCCTGTGTGCGTAATCGGAGTGGGCTGTCCTGGCGTATGCCAGTCCAGCGTAAGGGTGTGAACAATGACCCCGGGGCTCTGGGCGTGGTTCGGTCCTGGGCTGGACAAGGAAGTGACTAATGGATGTGTCTCCGTTGTAGTGTCGGCGCCACCCGGACCGGAATCGGCAACCTGTCACCCTGTGACAATAGTCCCACAACATGGGCAACATGGATATAAGGGGGAATCACTGACCCTACATTCATCCATACTTCCACACTTGAAAGATCATAGACATGACACATCTGTGTGGACATGAATGTTTATTACACATTCAAGGGAGTGTTGCAGCTGGAGCAGTACAGGGCCATGCCAACCCCACTTCACATTGTCGGCCCATGGAGGGCCAGCCAGAGTCCTTCAGGGAATGACAGGTACATCAGGAGAGGAGGAGTTCAGTCCGCAGTCTGATAGCTGTGTCATTGGTGACCAAACAGAATATGGCAGTCCATGTCGTGGTCCAAGGTAAGTGTCGCAGAGTGCATCAGGGGACAGTGGAAGGTGATGATGCAGAGGGCAGAACCAAGCAGAAACAGGCCACATGGCGGAGATGAATGCTACTGCGTCCTCCTGACCATGAGGGCTGATTCATCCGCATCTTCGTCCTCTGCTGTTGCATGTGCCTCACATGTGGGTGGTGGTGTACTGTCTCCAGCACTGTGTGGCACAGACACATCAGGGGCCGGAGATGTGGATGGGGTGGTAGCAGCAGCATGCATCAGCGCCAGGCCTTGTGACAGCAATGCCATGAGGAGGGTCTTTAGGGCATTGAGGGACCCAGCTACCTCTCGCTGGTGTGCAGCCATGGCAGCCGCTCTTTCCGCCTGCATCCGCTCCATGTTCTCCATGATCCTCCGCATGTGTCCCAACTCCCGGGCGAGATCGCTGGAGGCACTCTGGCTAGACAGTCATTCTTGTCGCAGAGTCAGGACTCTGGCGATGTCAGCCATGGTCCGTTGGAGAGCATGGAGCGGACTGTGGGTGTCCGTTAGGGACTGTGAGTGGTCCCTGATGGGACTTAGACACCCACGTATGGCGTCTAGTTTGGCTGCCATTCGGTCGAACCCCACCTGCACCTGTTCAGCCAGCTTCTCCTGGCACCCCAACACACGGCGTTGGAAGGCCATGTGTTCGCCGTGGGGGTCCTGGGAGGCAGCCGTGGTGGTGGGTGCTGCCTGCTGTGTGCAATGTGCAGGGGGGGGGCTCCTCGTGGCAGCTGGGCTGCCCTGATCCTGGAAGTGGGCTGCGGAGGCTCTCCACGAGCTGTTCGATGGCGTCTGAGTCGAAGGTGTGGTGGTCCTCTTCGTCATCAGAGAAGAGAGGTTCGGACTGCTCTGCAGGAGGTGTTGGATTTCCCCCTGCAATGTGAAGGGGAGATGCAGTTTAACATCGTGTACACATGTATGTTGACGCATTGTACATGTCTGCATTCAGACTGCATGACATTGTACATTGTGACTGTTTGGGGGGGATCTGCCTATTTGATGCGGGACAGTGGACATTCCGACTACATCAAGGATGTGAGTCTGTACTTGTACATTGTCAACTCACATTTCCCTGCAGTGCCATTTGCGATTGGCCAGTTTCTACGCACATGCGGTACCTGTTGTGTCCTCTGTTCTGTTGTGGACGTGTTGCGGTTTGTACCACCCCATTGTCAATGTTGATGTGCTCTGCATGTTATGTGTGTGTGCCGCATTTTGGGGGAGTCGCACCTGCAGCTCTGATTTAGCTGCCCTTCTTCCTTCCATGCGGTGTGCCTCTGGGTTCTGTGCTTATGCAGTGCTGAGATGTTGCATACTTGTGTGCATTGGTCTCTTGGTGGGAGTTGTGGGTCTGGGGCATGTTTTGTCCGCAGATGTGCTATGCTTAATTGTGCATGTGTGCCATTGTGCCCATCTCCCCCCGTCCCCCCAGTCCCTGGTGGTTACTCACCCTGTTGCTGTTGTGTCCGGTCATGTTGAGCAGTGTCTGGTCCCCCGACTCCTGCCACTGTCTCCCCACTGATGACTGTGGAGACCATTTCCTCCATCTCGTCCAGCTCCTCCTGTGGCGCTGGACTTCCACCGCCAGTCTGCATTGCTGCCTTCCGGTTGTTTGCGAGTTTCAGCTTGGTTTTGCGCTTCATCATTCCAGCGCCCCTTGACCTCGTCCATTGTCCTCTTCAGCACTCCGACTGCATTCACCTTGTCCACGATGGTCTGCCATATTCCATTTTTAGTTGCCAGTGACACAGTGGAGGTGACGAACAGTGATTGATGGTGTTCTATCACCTCCGTTATCAGGATCCTGTTTTCCTGCGGACTGAACTTCGTCTTCCTCTTCTTCTTGTCCTTGCCCTTCCCTGACCCCGAGGTCCCAGGCTGGTCCTCCGTGGGGCGTGTGGGGTTCTGGTTGTCCTCTGTACTTGCTCCGGCTGCCTCCATTGTGCTTCGCTGTTGTTTGTATGTTTTTTCCTACTTTTATGATGCTTTTTCCCGCATGACGCGTGGGAATTGCAGGCCTGTGGCTGGTTTTCGTAGATTTTTGTATCGCGATTGGCATCATCGCTACTATTTTCGCGTTGGGGTTTCGCGTTTTTGCGGCTTTGCGTTGTTTTTAACACGTTCATTTGACGCGTTGTCCTGTGACTATCGCATGGTACCGCCGTGTTGTGAATACCACGTTAACACGGAGTTGTTTTCCCGTGATGGACTGCGATGTGTGGGGTTGCGTTAAGCTACACTTGCGGTAGTTATCACACGTTCTTGAGAATATGCCCCAATGTGTGTGGTGCAGCTCTAAGGGGTATTATGTCCCTCTGTAGCTAAGTAAGATATATGTCCCTAATGGACATATATGACGGTCAACATGTTTCGCGCTTTGTGTGGCCTCAGAAGAAGATCCAGAGCACTTCGTCAGGACCAATGATAGTTCTATTGTGGTATCAGCGGCGGCCTAAACTAACCAGTGCCACCGGATTGTAGAAGGGAGTAGCATTTCCCTTAGTATTAGAATTAGGACCTCATGAGATCAGTGAGGGCACTCCAGAGGGTTCTCCCGTAGTTGCAGGGCCGATCCACCTGCGTGCCTCTCGCCGTCTCCGCCGGACTCCTTTAGTCAGGTTCAGAAGCCGACTGTAGCTACGCACATGGCACGCTACAGCCCCTACTCTTCACTCACCAGGTACAAATCAAATGAGTCCACAAAAGTGCAAAATTTCTGTAGGTAGGGTCAAAATAAAGTGTATTATATCAGTCTCTCCACATGGATCTCTGCGTTAGTTCAAGGGCAGAAATAATAACCAGCAACACAATACCCAATATGTCTCCTCTGCCCAGGAGCTCCTTGGATTTAGCGTCGGAGAAAGCGGAGACAGTCCGGAAGAATGCAGGTAAGTTTCTTACTTGGAGTCGGGTGGTGTGTGAGCTTCTCTCTCTTTGAAGGGTGAAAGCCAAGCGAGACGTCCAGGCTTGGGTGCGGTATTTAAAGGACCACGCCCAAAATGGCCGTCGTTTTAACTGAAGCAACACAAACACCTGCTTCAGCCCCTTCTTCTCCTCTCTTATCAGGGACAGTGGAAACGTACACACAAATGTGCAAAATGACCACATTTAGGAACCAAATACAGTGCACTGTGTCAATTTCCACATGCCTGTTAGGTTTTGTGTTTGTTCCGTCAATGAATTACATTGATACACAATAAGAAACTGTTTACTTTCGCACTAATGAGCATTTATGAAGAGTACTGTACTTCAGGGACTGCACCTGTGTGGAGAGTCAATAGGGGGGGCATTAGAACTTAACGGCACATAAAGGACTCCGGTTCTTTAAGGTTCTTTAATTTCTCATATAGGAGGGGAGGGACAAATTACCCTTTCTATTACTGAGAGAGCACCAACTATGTTCACAGGGTAAGCAGAGAGTTAAAAATCATTAGTTTAATACTGATACCTTATAGCCATACCAATGAGGAACTTGCCTAACTGCACTCATATAAAAGCACTGGTAGAACAAACTAACCATATATACAATTTCAAATGAAAGGAAAGTAACAGTGCCCAGTATTCATGGTCTGCGATTGTGGAAACCATTCAAACACATGAAGTGAACTCATTTTGCATTCCATGAAAGAATGAATTATGTGGCAAGCAAGAATCTATTTATAACTGGCTAAGAAGCCATGGTATACCAAGAGACAGACTTAACAACACCTTACCCTTACTCTCTATCAAATTTGTGACATTGAATTTGCGGTCTCCAAATTCTTTAAGTCATCCGAAATAATTTCTTAAAACTTGTAGCACAGTAATGAGAGCAATTTTAAGCTCCTGTGTGCTAAAATATCACTCACAACTTAATGTTCCTATTTTTGATGCTTTGGGGCAATTTACAAAGACGTGAAAAATCTACTTTACGGGCTCAAAAATGCCTGTGCGACTAGGCCCCGACTTCAGTGTAGGAGAGGGTCCATCCAGTACATGAAAATACTGCCACACAAAATCATTTGGATTCTTGGTCTTCTGGAACCACGTGGCCGTGCACCATGCTTCATAAAAGTATTTAGTTGTTTGAATGAATAAGCAGCATCCCATAATCCACCCAAACCACGATTATAGGACTAACTCTTCTGATGTGAGATAAGAAAACTCACAAGAATAATATGAAGAGGAGATGGCTCAAGGGATCTTAAAGTGACTAAAAAGAAACATGCCACTTAGAACACATGACCTAAACAAACCAGAAGGGCATGCATTTTGACCGGCCCTTGATAAACAATGCGTTTACGTTTGAGATTGCAGCCTCTCTTCAAGAATCAATAGGAGGAGAGTTGCCATAATCTTTAGACACTATTTAGAAGTAAAACAACTTAGCATCTCTCCTTTTAGAATGAATCAAGTCCTTGCAAGTAAATATTGCAATTTTTAGCTCAGACCAAAAAGTATAGATATATTTATTGTATCCCCTAAACAAATAAAGAGATTTTTGAAGAACAACTTCTTGAAACTTCAAAATTTCTTATTAGAATCCAACTTGGATCATGTCCATATATAGGTTGACAACTTTGACAGACTTACACAATCATTTAAGACCTGACTGGTTATAAACAATTAGTCCAGCAGCCACCTACACTAAAGGCCTCCTTTTTGGGCGATATTTGTATTCATTCTTACTTGATTGATTGGACAGCACTATCACTAAATAGAATTTCATCTCAACTAACAATAACATTCAGAAGGCTTTTTGAGAAATTAGTTTAGGACAATATGAATTGCTATTTTTTTTTTTTTTTTTTTTTCAAGTAGGTCAAATTTTCTTTTTACTTCAAATCCGTATCACAAAAAATAACACATCAGATCTTAATTCTAAACATATTTATCAATCCCTTGATTGCAAGTACAATAGTTTAGCGACAATTTGTAGATATATTATTGTTGTTTCTTGATGGATGGTCTCAGCTGACCTGTGTTTCGTCCCTTTTGTAACTTTCTCAAGACTAGATTCAGGTAGAATATCTCCAGCCAGTCAAAAATTGTAATTCACGCTTATTCAAAGCAGAGCAACAAGACATCCAGGCTCAACCAAGCCCGCCAACAACACCAACCCAAGCAGAACGACGCAACCGAAATGCCACCGGCCGTACAATCCAAAAGCATGTAATCATATTGAGCTCACATTTGTCATACGAAGGACAGTTTATGCGGAACGCCGGTGGTCACTACGGATGCACCAAGGACTTACTATGGTTCCTATCAACACTAGGGATTATTTATCCAAACCCTCAGTAAATTTCTTACGGATTTGGCAGCGGGTACTAATTATCTGCTTACATGCTTCTGGATCGCACAGC
Source organism: Calotriton arnoldi (assembly GCA_963921515.1). NCBI lineage: Eukaryota > Metazoa > Chordata > Amphibia > Caudata > Salamandridae > Calotriton > Calotriton arnoldi. The sequence continues at coordinate 109,952 of CAWUFW010012821.1, forward strand.
CAGCAACACCCCAGCCACACCACCCCGCCTGAACAAGCGCTGCCGACAAGCTCCACAGAGCCTGGACATCCCACCTCTCCGCTCCGAACAAGCGAGAGTTTTTTTTTTTTTTTTTTTTAACTTTATTTTTTTGATTTATCACAAAAACAATACATTGGCATCAAATAAACACGTATGCATACATTTCGTTGACAGCAATTAGAGGCGCATGAGACACAAGGCCGCACCAAGAAGGGAAGGGGCAAAGGGAACAGAAGAATCATTTCTAAACATGTCGCTGCGGGAGAGGGGGCGGCAACAAGGCACCCCCACCCAGTGTGGACCCCCTCAGAGCCAGGCGTCGCGTTCCCCACTAGAAACAGACCCCCGGTTATATCAGCATCACTCTGCTCACTAGTAGTGACATCCCGGGAGGACGGCTCCACCTCCGTCAACCCTGTGGCACACAGGACCCGCCAAGCCATCAGGTCATCCTGCAATTTCTCATCCCGTCGGGTGTGCTTCATGTGGGCCTCTTCAGCCAGCGACCACTCTCGGACGTCTTTAAGCCAAGCAGGAAGTTCAGGGGCCCGCTGCCCCATCCAAGTTATGGCCACCCTGCGCCTGGCAAGCACCAACATTAACTGTAAGAGTTTATAGGGAGTTTCTTCCTCTTGGGCCTGCGAACCATCGCGAGTAGACACTGCAAGGGATCGAGGGCCACCCGAAGCCCCGTGGCGCTTACCACCCTAGGCACTACCCCAGACCAAAACTGTGCAACCCATTCCCATGCCAAATGTAAAAAGCCTGCATTGTCTGCTGCACATCTAGGACAACCAGCGCCCCTGCTACTGTCAATGCGCCTCAGTGACACCGGGGTAAGGTAGGTGCGGTGTAGGTAATTAAAGTGTGTTAGTTTAAATCTGGCATTGCATGAAACGGTGTGTGTAAGGGAGCCTATGCGTGCCCACTGTGCCTCCTCCAGCGGAGCAGCAAGGTCCCGCTCCCAGGCAACCCTAGACGGCGGGACCGGAGGGGTAGAATCCTGCCTCATCGCGTTGTATAGGAGGGAGATCAAACCGCGCCCCCTGCCGCACGTAAGCATAACATCCAGGGTATGCGTCAGTGGTGGAATGTCTGGGTACTGGGGCCAGGTGATCTTCACTACGTCCTGCATACCCCTGAAATGCAAAAATTGGCCTTGCCCAAGACCAAAACTCTCCACTGCCTGCTCATAAGTGATAAAAGTTTCATTAGGGTATAAATCAGCGAGAACCTCACATCCTCCCTCCTCCAGAGTCGGAAGGACATATGACGTGCCATAACTATAAATGGAGCCAGTATCCAAGGCGAGAGCTCCCTGTGAAAGGGCGCCCTTCGGAGGACCGTCTCAACAAAGCGCTGCCATATACCAGCAGTATGTCGCACAGTATAGGGGAGATAAACATCCGATCCCGCACCCTGCATCAGTGCCTCCTGCAGTGTCTGGGTGTCTGCCCCAGCAAGCAAAGGCGCTTCTCCCAGTTGTCAGTGTCGGTGAACCAACGGGCCGCATGTTGGAGCTGGGCGGCATAATAGTATAGGTCAAATCGAGGGGCTTCGAGACCGCCCTCCTCGTAAGTACGGACAATGGTGCGAAGGGCTACCCTACTACGCCCGACCTGCCCAGAGCAAAGATGTGAGCAATGTATTGAGAGTTTTAAAACTCGCGGTGGCAGAGGGCAAAGTGAGTTCTGTAGCACATAGAGTACCCTAGGGAGCATCACCATTTTTGAGATGGCGAGGCGGCCCATCAGTGAAAGTGGGAGAGTATTCCAGAAACGCACGGACTGTTGCAATGCCGTCGTGACGCGGTCCACATTCCGGACTAGTGCCTGCTCATCCGTCAGGGTCACCTGAATACCTAGGTAACGGAATGCCGTCCGCTCCCACCGCAGTTCCAGATCCGGCAGATCCTCCGAAGGCACTGCCGCCAGCCCAGCCAAGGGAAAAACTAGGGATTTGCCACGGTTCAGCCGCAATCCAGAGACCTCACCAAACCGATCCAGGTGGTGCAACAGCACCGGCAGGGCATCGCGGGGAGGTCAAGTAAAACAAGGCGTCGTCCGCGTACAAAGAAATGACGTGAGTCATGGTTCCCAGCTGAATACCCCACCGCGCCATATCTGCTCTAATCCGGACCGCAAAGGGCTCTATAGCGAGGGCAAACAAGAGTGGGGAGAGAGGACACCCCTGTCGTGTACCCCTCCCGAGTTGCCACTCTTCGGACCGCGCGCCCCCGAGCTTAACTCTAGCGCATGGGGCCTTATATAAGATACTGAACCCAGCGACAAAATTGGGGGCCCATCCCCACAGCACGCAAGACCTCGAGAAGATATCCCCAATCCACCGTGTCAAAAGCCTTGGCAAGGTCAATAGAGACCAAAACCATCTGCTCCTCGCTGTCCCGCACCTCATGCAAAATGTGAGTCAGTCGCCGTAGGTTCATGGCCGTGTTGCGTCCCGGTATGAACCCACATTGATCCTCATGGACCAGGCGGGCCATATGCGGCGCCAAGCGAGAGGCCAGGAGCTTGCAAAGGATTTTTATATCCGTATTAATCATTGTAATCGGCCGATACGATGACGGTTCGTGTGCATCCCCCTGGTTTCAAGATCATACAAATCTCCCCTGTGTCATACTTGGTGGGAGGATTCCTCGTTTGAAGGCCTCATTATAAACTTGCAGGAGGAGAGGGCAGAATGTCGGGGAATGCTTGGTAGAACTCGGGCGGAAAGCCATCACTACCCGGAGATTTGGCCCGCGGAAGCTGCTTCAACGCGGATTGAACCTCGCACAGTGTCAGTGGCTCATCCAGTTCCTGCCGTGCCTGTTCAGACATGGTGATCAGGGTCAACCCATGCAAATACGGGAGATAGGATGCCTCCCCTACCACAGGATCCGCGGTGTATACTGCCTGAAGATGTGATTGAAGGACCCGCAATAATCCCACCTGTGAATGCACCAGGGCCCCAGAGGAGTCCCGTAAAGCCTTAATCGCAGCAGGAGCGTGTTCTCGGCGGAGGATCCAGGCCAAGAGACGACCAGATTTATCCCCTTCTCTGTAAAGGCGCTGTCTGTATTGCGTGAGCGTATATTTATCAAGCCTATCTAGGATGTCATGGATGCGCTCCTGGATCTCTCGTTCCCCATCCCTCTCGGATGCGTCAGTGACTGTCAAAGTCTGCACCGACAACAGCCGGCATTCCTCGTCTCGGAGCTCTTGTTGGAGCTGCTTCCGAACCCCAAACGTCACACTCAGACATGCCCCTCTCACTACCGCTTTCAGGGCTTCCCATTTGGTAGCCTGCAATAGGTCTGTCCCACCCCAATTGAGATCGACGTAATCCGTAAGGGCAGTCTCTACATGGTGCCTCCCCACCGGATCCTCAAGAATCTCTGCCTGCAACCTCCAAGTCCGCGGGCGGCATCTCGGGGCTCCCACTCCATCACGCATGCAACAGGGGAGTGATCAGATAGGAATCGCGCGAGATGGGTCACCTCCAGAGACATGTTGGGATCGGGATTCGCGACTAAAACCCTGTCGAGGCGGCTATATGTGTTATGAGTAGATGAGAAGCAGGTATATACTTTCTGGGTTGGGTGTCTTTGACGCCATACGTCTTGGGCCCCCAGATTCCCCATAACCTCCCGGAGTTTCACGGTCATTCTGGGTTTCGTGCCAGTGCGGGAGGAAATCTGTCCAGGGCAGGATCGAGAACACAATTAAAATCTCCCAGCCAAAGCAATGGAACCTCTAGTTCCGAGACCAGGACCTCCTGCAGGGACTGATAAAAACCCGGGTCATCCGTGTTTGGCGCATATGTGTTCACTATAGCAACGTCTCGACCATCTAGCCTAGCCCTAAGGAGTAGGTACCGCCCCTGGATATCAGCTTCCACATATTGGACGGCCAGAGGAACCCGGGCGCCACCCACACAAGGACCCCTCTAGCATAGCTCGAGAAGGAGGAATGAAAGAGCTGGCCCCGCCACTTCTTTGCCAGTTGTTGAGCCCCTCGTCCGTGAGATGAGTCTCCTGAAGGCATGCTAGGGATACCTGATGTCTACGAAGGAAAGACAGGACCCTGTACCGCTTGGTGCATGTACCCAGCCCCTCACATTCCAGCTTAAAAATTTAAACCCCATAGTGGTTGTAACTCCCAATCCCCGGGCAGACCATGCCCTACGCAGCGACCATGCTGTGCCTCAACTGCAATGCATACGATGCCAACAAAACCCAACAAAACCCCCTTAGAGCCCCCCTCCCCCCACCCACGAGCAATTTACTGTCAACCAAACATGCAGAAATGCCCTTCCCGTGCTGGTGCCAGGACGTGCACAGCGAACCCATGAGCCCAACAGGGCCTAACTCCATTTATGAATGAAAGAAAAAGAAAGAACCCCTCCCCCTCCCCAAAGTCCGACCCCCGACCGGAACCAGCCGCTCATGTCCTGGGTATATATCCCGGGCCACCCAACTAGAATCTGATGCACATAGTGCAGACCAACGCAATCAGCGGAGCCCAACAAAGACAGCCATCGTCATCCCTGTGATCTCGGCAACATCTCTAAAATCCCCAATGTGGCCTAATCCCCGATCCCTCCCAGCCCAGCCCCATCCACCCCAACTTTGGGAAGAACAACAGGAGACCAGCAATAGGGGCCCACAAGGAGCCCATGCCCGAATCAGGAAATGCACGGGGAATGTACAGATGTGGGATCAGCAGCGGACCCCCCGACCCGCATCCTCAACCACGGAGCCACCACGGACCAACTGCCGGCGTGACAAGAGTGAGGCAGAGGGTCCCTGCGCCCTCAGGGTGGGTCCGCAGCAGCAGGAGGCGGATCCATAATAGTTTCTGGAATCACTTGATTAGTGGGTAGAAGGGTGTCCGGCACCAAGCTCTCCCCCGGCGGTCCCACCATCGTGCCCGGGGAGAAGCCTCCGAGTCCGAGGAGTCCACACGCAGAGCACCATCATTCCCCACCGTGATCCGCTGTCGTTCCTCCCTGGCGCCGGCTAGGGCCCGGCCCCGCGTCTACTTCTGCGTCTTCTCCTGGGTCTGGTTCCCCAGGTACTCCGGGATTCCCCCGCTCACGCTCGGGAGGGCCCCCCTCGGACCTCGAGCCACTCCCACACTTCCTCCGGTGAGTCAAAGAATTGAGCCTTTCCCTGGGAGATCACCTTGAGTTTCGCTGGGTACAATAGCATATATTGCAGACCAAGTTCACGGAGCTTTTGTTTAACGCCCAGATAGGATTTTCGCTGTTCCTGAACGTGGCGGGTGTAATCAGGATAAATGGATATTCTTGCGCTCTCGTAAGTGAGGTCCGCTGCCTCCCTAGCGGCTTTCAGGATACAATCCCTGTCCCGGTAGTTCAGGATCTTAGCTATAAGGGCCTAGGGGGGCCCCGGGCGGAGGCGGAGGGTCAACGCCCTATGGGCCCGTTCCACCACAAAGACCGCAGACAATCCCGTGGGGCACAGCTTCTTTCGGATCCATTCCTCTAAGAAGCGCTCCGCATTGCCCTGCTCCGCGCGTTCCGGTACACCCAGGACCCTGATGTTACTGCGTCGGGCCCTGCCCTCCGCCTCCTCCGCTCTGCGCTCCAACGCACCGGTCGTGGTGGTGAGCTGGGTAACCTGGTGTTTCAGGGAGGCCACCTCCCCTGTAGCTGGACGATGTCCCCCTCCGCCGTAGAGACCTTATCTGACACCTTCCGCAGATCCGCCCGCAGTAGGTTCACATCAATGGACACCGCCTCTATTTGCTGTCCCAGGGCAGTGTGGGAGCCCCGTATAGCCTCCAGCAATTCGGCTCGGGACGGCTCAGTAGCGGAGTCACCCTCGAGGCCGGTCTGGCGAGTGATCCTCTGTGTAGGGATACGCTGCGTGGTGTACTGCATAATCTTATTAGGATTAGAGGCGCGCGGGGGCTTATCCTTACCCATGGTGCAAAACTCAGGTCGGCAAGTATGGCGTTCACCTGACCCGGTCCGGTCCTGTAGTATGGTCTCGTCCCCTCCGTCGACACAGGGAGCACAGCCGAACAATCCGGGGTTCAGCGGACCAGCGGCGCCCTCCCGGGCACCCACTCCGGGATGGCGTCAACCACGGGCGATCAGGCCGGGCAATCTGGCTCCCCAGGGTCACTTCACCACTTCATCAGCTCCAGGTCATCAACTCGGGCCCACTGTATAGCCACCGCTGGGGTCTTTGGCACCCCTCCCGGCTCCAGGATCACTGTCAGGAGTGCCCCGAAAGAAGGGCCAGACACCTCCGCCCTCACTCAGGAGGGCACTCCGCGACCAGGGGGGCCCGGACAGGAACCCCCACTCCACTCACAGCGCGCACCGTGGCAGGCCGGCCCCCACCACCACGCCTCCTACCAGGTCAGCGTCGCCAAATAGCCGGGGAGGAGTGCACGACTCCAGCATCTCCCAGACGGCCGTCGTGGAGCACCTCAGGCCCCGCAGCCCCGGGCCCCGATCACGATCCGCTGTGCAATGCGGGACCAGGCAGGCAGGCACCCCAGGGCCAGAGAGAATCCACCAGGCCTCGGGGCCCCCGTAGATTAAGGCCCAGCGCCCGTCAGCGCGCCGCGCAGGCCTCCAGCCCGCAGGCCTCCAGCCCGCAGGGCCGTGTCGCAGGGATCATGGCCGGCACCCCACCGGGATCCTCCGGGGGACAAGACCGTCGTCCGGGCCGGTCCGAGGGCCACAGCACAATGTCAGGGGAGCTCCCACACTCCGGGCCCGAATCCTGCTCACGCGAGCAAAGGCCGCATCCCCGGCCTCCCGTAGGAGCGATCAGCCGGAGCAGCCGCCGCCGGGACAATTCCGCCGGTCTCCAGGGCGGACCCGGCTCCGAGACAGGTCCGGAGCACCGCCGCTCTATTCAGGGCTCCAGGCGCTCAGAGAGTACTGTTGTGGGCGCCCGGAAAGGATTGCACAGGATATTTTGCGGCTGGCGGGTCGGGAGCCGAAGGAGCTTACGTCCTGTCGGCCATGTTGCTTGGCCACGCCCCCCATGAATTGCTATTTAAATTTATGCATAACAGTGGTAGCCTTCTTCCCATTAGGTTTAACTATCACTAAGTATAACTCGAATACTGCATCTAGTAAACCCGACCAAAGGGAAGATAAGCAAGCTATCTCAAATTTCTAATTATAAAACTGGAAATCGAGACTAAGCCGAAACAATATTCCAAATGTGAATATAATAGATACACTAGATATAAAAACTTTAGGGAACACTTGCAGGAGGAACGAATTACAATGACAACAAAAGATATTATGCATCACGGTGCAAGAGGCAATTTTACAAGTTCTTTAAAATGATAAGATTAGAGATAAAATAAATGAAACTGAAGAGTAGAAGACCAGTTATAAATAGCATAACACGGACTGACCCCATTCATGTGTAAACTGCTGGGAAACTAGTGTTTCTGATTGTTCCTCAATGCAATAGAATAAATGAAATCGTCTGCGATCAAAATTTAATTTGACATTTTTACCTGTATTTTTTTAGGGGGGTTGAAATTAATCATGCTTCTCTTGCTCAAGAAGTGGCAGCAGAAGACAGTAAACAAACGCAGATCAACCTAGGTGACTCTCGCTTGAAAGAAGTTAAGATATCCCTAAAAGGCCCATGTAATTGTAGACCGATTGTTAAGGCTCTAGTTTTATCTAAATTATTGGAGAAAGCAGCTACAGCAGTCAGCATTTGTAAAAGCATCCAGTGGTCCCAAAATATCGGGTAAGGCTATTCTGGCAAAGAATCTTCTCCCTCATGTAGGAGTGTAGAGGTGGCCAGTCGCTCAGTCCTCTGTAGCCTTCGGTAGGACTGCTTGACTTAATGCGTAAGATCCCTCAACAGAAACAGTCTTACGTCTTCCCATTTACTGATTTATAGGAAACTTGAAGAAAGCAATTTGTGCAATTCTTTCAAGAACAAGTTATGAAGTGACCCTTCTTGCTGAGTAAGTGAGCTTCAGAAAGGTCACAGTGAATGATAGTTCATAGGGGAGGAGTTTCTCTCAGTGGAAAGGGCATGCCTTATCTTTGCCACAGGAAATGGAGAATACACTTTACATCCCTGCCGGAATCTCAAGCCATGCCTGCACATAAAGGACATTCCAACTGATAGGTAGAGACCTAGCAAAAGCCTAACATAAGCTGCAGGTACCACAATAACTCAGGAGTCCTTTATAACATCAATCCTAAATTAAACAATAGGCATGAAGAGGCTAAGGAAATTACAGTCTCACCGGTGGTTAGCATTCATGTTGTCTGACCGGGACAAATGCAAGAATTGAGAAGAAAGCCATTGAATCAAGAGCAGCGAAGTGAGATAGACATCAAAGTCAACCCATCAAGAGCAAGGGGATGACACAAAGCAATCTATTGGAAACAATAGATCTTACCAACAAAGAGCTAAAGTTGTCTGAAGCAATTGCCTAAAATGGGACATACTGCAAATAGACTGCTCTTATGGCAATTGACAGCAACCAAATTCTAAACCTATGGATTCAAGTATTTGTAAATTGGAACTGGAAGGTTTATCTCCTTTGGAATTTGCTACATAATGCCCCATGCAACATGAACTTGAGAAATGTGTGGACATCAATATATGTTTGCAATGATGACATTTTTTTTTGTTTTGAGTAGTACGTTACCAACACAGAATAAAATGTATCAGTCAATACAAATCGAATTAACAAATACATGCCAAAAAAGCAGCTAAATTCATTGAATCAATATAAAGTGCAGACAAGAAAAGTGCCTAGTGCAGAAGAAATTATCAAATCACATAGCAAAAAAAAAGAAGTAATATTTCCAAATCCTCAGTTCTGTCTAAAGTGACCAGGCAATTAAGATTACAAAAAAACAAAGTACCCAACAAGATTTTAAAAAAGTGCAAGGTGCTCCATTTCTAAGCAGACTGGTGAAAATGTCTGGTACACAGTGCGGCTTAACGACTCTGAAGTTCTTTTACCGTATAAGTAAAGTGCAAAACAGTGCCCAAAGCTTCTTACGGAAAAAGCCCATCTGGAATGTTTACCCCGCATTACACCTATATCCGACATCTAATTTAACAGGAGTTGTGGTTATGTACTCCAAATTTTGCCCACACTGCTGAGAGCCGTCTAGCAAAAGCTTCTTCAAATACTCTGGTCCTCAACATTTTGGCCTGCTAGTGATCCAACGACGGAATTTCTGTCATTATCCATTTTTGCAATATTAAACTGCAGGCCACTAAAATGCCAATGAACACCAATTTCTGCACATTTTTGTTGACATTTCTGATAACAGGAGAAGAGCCAAATAGTGTTAGCGTGATCTCGGGTATTATCGGGAATTGGGCAAAACCAGTTAGTTCCTGAAATACTTTCTCCCAAAAATCATGGAGAGCTGGACAAGTGAAAAAGATATGAGACCAATCCCCCATCCTATTTAATTTGCAACGAAAACATTGGGCGGGGATTGTACCTACTAACTTCTGCAGCAAGCGGGATGTATAGTATACCAACCACCTAGATAGGCCATCCTTTAAAAATTTGCAGCACACAAGGATTTATGGCCCATCTCCGAGATGTAATGCCATTCTTAGTCAACTTACAGGCAGTTGTTTTGTACATTTTGCCCAGTATATCAACACGGCCGGACTGGGAACCAAAACCAGCCTTGGCAAACAGCTTGGCCAGCCCTCCCCCGGGTGGGGTGTGGGGGGCGAGTTGGAAGCACCACTTCCATCTCACCGCTGCAGCTTTTGGTGCAGTGGGCCGATATTGCAGCTATGCTGCAAAAACTGGGCCCCGGTAACAAAAACGGCCTCCCTGGGGGTCCAAAACCTGCCCCTACCCTGGCAGCCCACCGGGGAAATGCCCAGTGCCCGCTGCAGCCAGTCCGGCCCAGTATATCAACTAGCAATGCCCAATACCAATTACCCACACCAGTTAATTTACTTTTAATTTAAAGATGCATCACCGCATGCGTCCCTTGACTAATTTCCTGATACACTGCAGTAAGAGCGCTAGTCGTGATGACGTTTACCATGCATTTGGTTGCTTTCTTGAAATTCCTCATCTTCTTTGTTCACAAGTTCTGGATGGGCCGAATAGGTCTGTATATTTTCATCCAAATACCAAGAGTTATTTTCATCAAAAATCATAAATAATAGAGCAAAGCGTTTTATCTTGTTTATTCCAAAATAGTTCAATAGCTGCTTGCGACAGACAACAAGGGGGCCCACTAGTCCACTGTAAGTGTCCTGAAAAGAGAAATTATTGATATTAATAAGCGAGTAATTTATTTTATTTCTCCTAATCAGACTGACTAGATAGAACCTTCATGAAAAGAAGCACTGACAGAGACAATGGATTTGGCCTTGATTTTTGTTTTTATTGCAAGCGAATGCTAAAAAAAACCCCTAAAAAATATTTTTGGTTTTAAGGCTTAGCACAGGAAAACAATATTGTAATTGACCCAAAGAACACATATTATTGGCTTTGAAATACATTAACATGAAAACATAACTTAAACACAAATAATGAATACAAGACATATATAAAAAGATAAATAATGGAAAGGTAAAGGCATTGCAAAGTAAAATATTGGCTCACCAGTCCTAGCTCTTTTGTGCGCTTCCTTTGAGGCAGATGTGCACTTGTAATCTGGAAAAACAGCCTCCACTCACAGTGCAACAGAACCAATTGCTAAATAGGGCTGACCAGATGCCCCATGCCATATTCTTTCATGGGCAGCAGAACAATGTGGATGACGTTTGAACAGACGAGTGGAGGAAGAAGCCTGGCTCGAACCCTCTCTCTCTATGTAGGTTTCTATAATTTATTTTTAATTCAATAAATGAGGCTGACAGTGCACTTAAGCGGTTTATAGGAAAGACCTACAAAATGCTGTCAAGTATCATCCATTAGTTAAATAATTTATGATAAGTGTACATTTAACATGCCAGCTGTTCTTGTTTCTGCTTTAGTACACTCCCAGGGGTGGTGAAGATTTGTGCTTGGCAAGTGCCTTAAGTAGCTGATTAAATAAATACTTGATACACTATTCTCGCTGTTTAGGTTGCAGGCTCTTTGCTTCATCTAGAAGTGTCAAAGCAAGGATTCTGCTCAAGCTTCCAGGTAAATCTGCTCACTATCAGCATAGACGTTAATTCAACATTGCCTTATCCTGAGACAGTGCTTAATTTGTAAAAAAAATAAGTGCCAGGGCTCTAGTCAGCAGGCCACTTCTGCTTGCATTGAATAGGACACTTTACCCCGCACACTTTTACTCCACGTGCCATTACCCCGCAGTTTTTACACCGCAAAATCTTTTACAACGCAATCCATTACAACGCAATCCATTACAACGCATTCCCCATTACAACACAATTTACTATTCTAACTCCACCTGGGTGTTACTTTGGGGAATGCGTTGTAATAGTTCTACGATGTAAAGCCCTGCGTTGTAAAAGATTTTGCGATGTATAAATGCGTGAGAATGCATCTGCTGTGAGTAACGCATGCGGGGTAAAGGATGTTTCCCACTTGCATTGCCCATTGCCGTTGTCAAATACAGTAACATCATAACTAATAAGTCACTCCTACAAGTGTTACAATTCTGACAATTTCAGGACCCCAAAGTTAAAAGAATTACTTTGGCAGCAGTTATTAGTCATTCTTAATGTAGATTGAATTAATTAATAACAGTTATTGTGCTCATCTCTGAATTTAAAAAAACAGCTCCACCATGTGGCAGACTGTCATAGGTACAGGTGATGACAATTAAGTGCTGGTGCCCAGCACCGGAAACCACCTGCTCAAAATAGGCACTGCCTGAGCATGTCCTGTAGTTACTGGACAAAGATGTTAAACAACATGTGGAAGCCCTTGGAATGTCATAGTACCAGGAGTTTCAGAGTATGCTGCATGGTCCCAGCACAAACACACCTCTTATTGCTCTGGACAGATAGCTCAGTGGACTAATGTACTAACTGCAGGGTTCTGTTTTTGGCCCAGTGCTTAATATGTAACAAAAAGAAAATAAATATGTGTCAAACATTTCCACTGACTTCCAAAGATGAGAAGACCAGAATTATGTATGACAGTTTATGTCTGGGAGAGTAGCCCACTCAAGGGCATAGCTACCAATAATGCACTGGTACCGTGGGCCCAGAGCCAAGAGGGGGCCCATTGATCCAGTGGCGGCTGGTGGAATTTGAAACTGGTGCGGTGTATGCAGAGCGAATCAACGCATGCGAGCGAGCGAGCCCGACGGCAATAAGGGGGGTTCGGGGGGGTTCTCCCCCCGTGAAGATTTTTTTTTAAAATTGGCATCTTTTTGGTGCGGTTTTCAGCACTACATCTGTGATAAATGGACTAAAAATTCAGTAGTTCTAGGCATTCATAAAAGAAAACTCAAACATTATTTCAGAGAATTTCTGGGTTGCCAAGCAAGTCTGACTTCTGAAGAGGGTTAGGGTACTAAGCAAGACTGCTTTGGATCTACCCTTTCCAATAGAAAACACTAGTTAGTGATGTGAACAAGTTCAATGGACAAACCTGGGGTCTAGGGAGAGACCCTCTCCTGAGAAAGAAATTTAAAAAAGATTGGCAAATGGTGCATTTTAAAGCAAATGAATGCAGCGATAAAGCAAGGTTTATTAAGCAGTGGGAACGTATAGTCTTGAAATATTAAACACATTAAAAACTGCCCCGTATCTTCTTGCATTCATTTGTTCAACAGTTACTGTAATATGTAAATTGTTCTGCATGACAACTTTAGCCCTTTAAAATGTATGCTTAGCTTGCCCAGTGTCTTGCACTGCATGCAGCATTAACTTTGGAAAAATATCCTCTAACCAGACTTCGGGAAGCACCCACAGCTGCTGGCTGTAACCAGACATATAGAAATATGTGCAGACAGGTCTTTAAGTGAGATGAAAAAGTGGGTGCTCCCTATAAAGGAACATGCCAAATACATTTCTGTGATTCCCATAGTGTGCCATCAGACCGGTATTTTGGTTTCTCTCTGAGATGTAATTTTATCCAGATAAATGGCACAGCAACTGACATACGCCTAAAGCCTGTCAGTATGATTGGCTTGGTCACTGGGTGTTAGCTGTTTAAGATAAATGAGTAACAATGATTTCTTATAAATAATTAACATTGAAAATTGTTAAATTCTGAAATTCTGAAATAGTGAGTCTGTGAATTAAATAGCATTGAGGCCTTTGGAAGGAGTTTTGGCCTTCAATTATGTTTGCTTTATGTTAGATATGTATCCTCTTTTTCTCTGCATATCTTGTCCATCTGCACATCTTCAACCCCCTCTCTTTCCTCTTCAGCATCCTCTTTTCACTCTTCCCCGAATGCCCTTCCTCACATCCATCACTTCACCGCCCCCAACATGCACTGCACTCCCTCAAATATAAGCACCTTAATTTCTCTTACTTTTGCCTTGCAAATATTTTGACGTCAGTGTACCCTCTTCACACACATTTCCACAGAATTTCAGTTCAAATGGAATACACAAACATTGTTCTGTGTGCTCTGCAGAGAGGCCAACCCACTGACAGGCACTTTGTTTGGCTTTAGCCTTAGCGCCTGCATGCTCAAAGTCCCTCGTAAACACCTGGCATGGCTCAAGCCTCAAAGTATGCACAGAAAAAAATACAGATAACATTATAAAATAGCTAACTTGTGGGAATGCAAGATTAAGTAAACATGTAAAATAAGAGAGGAACTAAATCACTAAAATGCATTCCCTTGACGTTTTTAACATTCATTGTTTGCAAGTCAATCTATGTTTTTGGCATCAGTGTTAACTTAGGGGCATGTACACAGGGCCAGTTTTAATGCCATACATCAGAGGACTGGCCACTGTAAGCACATGTTACACAGTAAGCACATATCTCTCGCTTTGGGCCTGACTCGGATATTTGGATCCATTTCACAAGGGAGCAAATGCCGCAGCTCCACTTCTAAAGGAGCGAGCAATGTGCAGCGAGGGCCTGGGGTGTCAGTGGGGGAGGTAAGCATGGGGTCTCGGCACCACAAGGAACTCTAGAGTGTGCTAGCACATCTCTTCAACCTTGCCCGTAACAGCTAAATACACAGTCATTTGGACGCCCTAACATAGCCCTCCATTTCCTCTCTTCAGGCCAGATTCCTATTTTGGCCATCACTCCCCCCGCCACTTCTCATCTCATCAGTGGCGCTTTGAAGTGCCCACAAGAATGCATAGGCACTGTCCAAAGACACAATAATATAACGACTTGAACCTGGGCAAACCAGGGGCGTCTGCTCACAAGAGGAGTATCCACTCACAGCCCGATACCTAGATTACCGTGTCAGCCCCATCCCTCTCGAAGAGACAATAAGTGCCGCCACTGCCAGCCTCCGTCGGGCACCACAATCATGGTCTGTATGCAATTGTTCGGCAATAACAGCTCACGGAGGGTTCGACGTGCCGGGAATAAGTGTTAAGAAAAGTTTGGCACTCCAATACCCATTTATATTCGAATAATCCATTAAATAAACAGCACTAATCGTCGAGCACAATATGAACCGTTTACATAAAACGACACGCGACTATTCCCATTTAGGATGGAATTACAAACATGACGGAATCCCATGTAAGATTACATGAGCACTTTCTGTGAAGACATTTAAGAACTTTCCCGCCAATCCTTTTGTAACCATATATTCAAACCACAACCATACCTTCACAGTACATGTAGTGCCTTAATGTTATCCGCGGCTTCTAATTCGATTTTTTCAGTCTTAACTAGTCCCCATTCACGTACGCAGATAACCATCGCCCCCGTAATCTCACACACACAAAATCATGCAGCGATGGTAAGTAATTCAACAAACATGCGCCAAGATTCATTGTTGCGCGTTCATTAGTCCGTACATCAAATCTCTTCAGTGCAATTGATTCTTGGCAGTAAAGGACCACCTACCTCGTCTTAAGCTGGAAAATTAGCAAGCCTTCAATTGAGGTTTTTTTCAGAAATCTGCATTTCTTATGTATTACCAAATAATTGTCACCTTACTTGAATGCAGTCGCGGCTCGCAAGTCGCGAGGGGTGGGGGGGTGTAACATAAAAAACTTACCTGATCCCGATCCCGGTCCCGTGCCACCTCTGCGTCCAGTTCCTGGGCCGGTCCGAACTCCGGAGCAGGAACAGGTCTGAGCCGGTCCGGAGCAGGAACAACTTCAGACTGCGCGGCCGGTGTCTCACTCTCAGCCAATCCAGACGCTGCATTAGCAGCGCCAGGATTGGCTAGGGCACGGATACGGTCCGCCCACTAGGAGACCAGGGGGCTGAGATGGCCTCTCGGGTCCCCCCTCCCTCGCTCTCCTGCTGCAGTTATAGTAGTGGCTGCCAGTGCGCATGTTCGGGCTGGTCATAAAAATGACCAGCCCAAACCCGAACATGCGCACTACGCGCCGCTGTCAGTGACAGTCTGACTGTCACTCAAATCGGGTTGACTGCGCAGTGCTGCTGCAGCCCGCCCCCACCCCCTTCATCGGCCGATTGCCGCGCGCGGGTGTCCCATACACAAATTGTATTTAGGGCGATGTGGCTAGTGGGGCAACGCCCCGGCGCCCCAACGGACGCACCGCCCCTGCATTGATCCCTGATAATTGCTGTATTAACTACCCCAACCGCAGTCAAAGGAGCCATTTTCCTTGCTTGCACAAGGGATAATGGCATCCTTGCTATGCTACTGAGCCTACCCTTCCCTGCGGCATCCACATTTATTTGATTTAAGAGACATGTGGAATTTGGAGGCACGCTTTGCTAATCGATCAAGCTGTGTAGACCTCAGATGGGAATGCAAATGGGAACCATGAATGGTGCGGGCCAGGAGGAGCAGTCTGAAATTCGGGAAGAATTGTTGCACTCCCAACCTTCAATGTCCAGCACTTCAGCTTCGCTCACAAAACAATTTGTACTCTAACTGTGCAGGTTGAAGCCTGAGTGGAATTGATACACTAGACAGCTTGGTGATGGATTCATCCATTGTTCTGCTCGGTGCAATGTCTTATTGAAGTCCAGATGCTATAAAATGAGACCTAGTTCCAAGAAAAATGGGCTGGTGGTGCCCACCAAGCGACAAAGAGCACAAATTACTAGGGGTGGGTAAACTATTCCGTCACGGGAATTGGCGGAATTTTGTTGGCTGCACGTTCGTGGAGTTCCAGCCAAATTCCGCCAATTGCCCTGTGGTGGAATATATTCTCGCACGCGGCTCGAGGATAGTGAGTTAGCAAGCGTGAGTAAGATTTAGCATCCCCTAGTGCGATTTCCAGTCGCTAGGAGGACGTACAGCTAGATTTTTCTGGCGTGGGCAGTTGCGACGGTTCGCAGTCAGAAGACTGCCGCTCGAGTAGATAATCTACTCAGGCTCCGGTATATGGTGCGCTTCGAGGTGCTGTCCGCGCTGTTTTTTGAGTGAGGAACACGCTCTCGGTGCTAAATCACCTGCGTGAGCAGTGTGACGTGCCTGTTTCTACCCTTTGTTGGAACTCCGTGGAATCTCACGTAGTTTTTATGCAACTCAGCAGAATTCTGTGGAGTCCAATTCTGCAAGTCCTGTCCACCCTTACAAATTAACAACTGTTTGTCCCCATGGTCATAAGTTTTGATACCACCGGGCCCACTCATCCTTTTGATGTTGATAACATTAGTACCACTGAGTTGGGTAACAAGAGCTGTTATCTGATGATAGCGACAAGAAACCCCTCGGGGTGAACGTTCAACTTACAAATACACATTTATGTTACAATATAGAATAATGCTGCAAACCCAAGTAGTTCAACTGGAGACATGATCCTGTCTATCAGAAATAGAATCTTGCTGCACACGGTGTCCAAAGCTCCTGAAAGGATTGGTACTACCAAGGCTGCTAGCCTGCATGATAAACCATACATACAAGGAAACCAGAAACCAAGTCCCTATTATTTCAGAGCTGTCCGTAGGCCTAAACCTTGACAGGAGTTTATCAACAAGCATACATGTATCGGTGTGTACGGCATTCGTATGTTCTAAAGCTTTGATAAAGAAGACCCTTTTAAAGATAGGCCAGAAATCGGAAGAGTTGCTCATAATTAGACCTCTGATTTTTTTATATATATAATTTTACTTTATAGCACCTTTCTTAATGGAGAAAGGATATTCCAATGTGAATTTCTGCCCTTTCAATGTAGATCTTTATTTGAGTGGATCCACTATTACTTCTTTTCTGTTTTAGCGCAAAAATCTTTTTTTTATAAGTTATCATTAAATTGCATATTGCTATTTCAAAGCAACTTCGTCACCTCCCCCTCCCCCCCTTAGGAAAGTGCTGCATCGCCTGGGCAAGAAAACCACATAGATCCCGGGAATTCCAACAAAAGGGTATATCACCAAATGTTGGTTCGATTGGAAAAAAGGACTGGCTGATATTTATGTGTGTTACCCAAAGAAGGAATGAGGAGTTTAGGTAGGGAGCTAACTGCAAGAAACACCATTTGTGTTGGCTGGTGCCCTTCACCAAAATAGGAGGAAGAGAAGAATAATGGCCCATATGGTAGTCCTCCATTATGGAAATCATGGATATCAATCCAAGAGGAAAAAAGTATTGGAAGGAGACAGACAGCATGGCTGAAAGGTAAGTGGCAAGTGATTCTGCATTGGACAAGAGAGAGGTGAGTCAATTGTTATCTGCATAGAAGTGGAAGCAGGACAGGTCTGCTATTTACAAGCCATCAAGGTGACCCACCATCGAGGGTAAAGAAAAGTAACATCCCAGTCGAGAACCACATGCTAAAAGCCACATAACCTTAAACTCTCTGCTTCACAGCTGGGCACAGAGTCCACAAGCTTCTCTGGAAGTACCACTTAGGCTAACACTGATGTTTTGTCATCCACAATTATTCACAGCCAGGCTGAAAACAGAATTATGGCTACTGCTCTTCTCTTTATGACCTCCTTCCCCAGCTTCTGCATCTCAACCTCCATGTCACAGTTATCGAACTAAGGTAAGGGAACATAAGGAGCCAGTTAATCTGAGTAAACAATTCCTTCTTTGCCTCAGCCGTTCCTAGGAGTGCCTTTCGGTTGTTGACTTTGCTCATGGTCACAAAGCCTATAACAGTATTTCTCCAATCTTGCAGATCCTCACTGCTTCGGACATCCTCAGTTTAACCTCAAGGAGAACCTAATATGTGGGAACGTATCCATCCGAGAGGTCAAGTTTTAATCTTCTTCCGAAGGAGCCCCCAATACACTTTGAGTCTGGGCTCGGCTTTGGTTTTGTAATTCTCCATTTGGTTCTGTAAAGTTATAGAAGTGAGGACACATGATTGAAAGATGGGCAACAAATAGTCACAGTGTGGACTTCACATATGTTATCTTTTCCTCTGTTGAAGTAGCTGATGTTTCCACCACGGTAAAGGCTCACTTAACCTTCATTTACTCTGGTTTCCTGTGCAAAAACCATAGTTCTTAGTGCCCCAAAATTTGGTTGCTTAGCTTGTTGCTCGTTCTGTGGAGTTTCTGCTTTTTGTTTTTGCTACACCAGTTCGCAATGCTGCATTTGGATCTAATGTCCATGACCTCTTTGCTTCTTTTAGAGGTTTTTTCTGGTTTCCAGTTCTCTGTCCTCTAAAGGTTCTGGGTTTTTCCTGTATGTTTCCTGCCTTCATCTAGAACCTGGAGCCAGAAGTAGGAGAAGAAAGAACAAGCCATGTCTTCTTCATAGGAAATTGCATCCAGAGATGTTCAGAAGATCTGCGCCCTTGACACCTGGTCCCTGTCCAGCTCCCCTGAGGAGCTCTGTGCTGAGGTGACTGAGCTGCAGCCTACTGTTCTCCTCTGTGATCATAAATGTGCCCCAGTGAATGCATGTCTGCCCTGCTAACGTTGTTCCAAAACCAGTGTACGCCTCAGGATCCTAGAGCACAGGATATAGGGACAACCATGGTCCCACGATGAATTTCCACATCATCTCACCCGGTAAATACTGTGGTGGGCCTTGCCCTGTGTTTGTGATACTGACCCTAAGACCACATCCACTCATCTGCAAGACCTCTGCCACTCGGCAGTTGGCAGAGGCTTCTTGGAAGATGGAAGACAAGCACAGACTGGGGCAGTTAAACTCCATGAACCAAACAATTTAAGATGCCAGAGCACTTGAGACTTAAGAGACTGATCTCTGGGTCACCAATTGAGAAAGAAGTCACTCACTGGATGCACAGTGGAGTAGCACCTATCTTAGATATTCCCCATAGCAGCTAGTAAACACTATAGTTATGATCTCTTGCATTTTCGCCAGACCTATTTGTGAAGTATTGCATTGGTGGTACAATAAAAACTTTTCTGGTATACGTAAAAGCATTGACTGAACAATCATTTATTAAGTCATCTGGTGAAACTAGTTCTGAATCTCTAACTACACACTACATCCCTGAGCAGACCATGCGCACCTTGCTACCTTGAGGGTCAAGTATTAAAGTGGTATACTTGGTGCTCAGTTTCCAGTGTCATCAGTAGAACAGTCCTGAGACATCGGAGGTAAACTGACTTAATCTCTATGATTGACACCTAATAGCTCCCACATGCACTCGGGTCCCCACACCGGTTCTGACAGCCACTGGGAATAATAAAAATATTACGGCAGAACAAAAAGTTCAGGGCCAATCTGATTATATATTCACTTTGGCAAATGAGCCACGGTAATTTCGCTTAAAAAGCTAATGGAAATCTACAATCTGCCTTAAAGTTGAAATATAGAGGTTCTTACATTTAAGGAATTGTTCTTCGGGGGTAACATATCTCAAACAAGTTTCAGACATACTAGCTTCAAAAATTTACAAATGAAAATACTAGTCTCCTGATCAAACACAAACATTTGTTTTTTAGATCGAAACCTACCACACAGCACAGATGTCTGGTTTGCTAAAGACCTCTTGGGGACATTCAGAAAGCTTCCCTGGGAATGCATTCCACCCATTGCTTACCACAAGCTTTGTAGTTTGTATCTCACATTTCTGACTTTCTATTTGCTGACTTTATATGTTTTAGGCTGTCCAGGGTTTGTTTGTCCCTCTCAAGGAGCAAAGCCTTTTCACATCACCTCCCTTTGTATTCTTTCATAAGTGTTTTTTTCTGTAAGCAAGCCTGTAACTCTTGTTTTTATCTTCTCACATTTGCTGTGCATTCAAAGACTGAGGTAAAATGTCAGGCTGTCTTCCAGGGGAGCTTGGTGTTTGCTTTTATTTCTCTGACTTCAAAGTGAGAGGATTTATGTGACAAATGTGCTGAATACTGGGGGTGAGAAAGTTTTTTTCTAGCACACAACAGCATTGTGCAAGTATTTCAGAACATAGCAGAATTAAGAACGCACAAATGAATCAACTGTTTGTTAATTCTGAAGTCTGTTGGAAACAAACACTTTAATATGATCAAAACAAATCAATACACTAGGTGATGCTATTTCCACATATTATTGTTTGTGCTCTGTATAGTTTTATTAGTAAAAGTGTATGTCTGTGCAAATGTAATGGTCATTTCAATTGAAAATATGTTGTCTGTAATGACAGTGTGCTACCACAAAGTGCACACTCCACTGTAGTAGTAGTAAATACATTTATTATGTCATTTTTTACAATAAAATATCACACATAAAAACATCATCTAAAATACATGTTCCATTACAATATGATAAAGTACAATCACATCTTCTATAAGAACAGATAAAAATGTGATAAAAATATATTAAAATCAGTTAAAACTATACTCGAATGCATAACTATTCTTCATAAAGTGCTAGTACATAACAAGACCATTTATTGTAAACAAGGATTTCAGTAGCTCTATAATGATTTCATGCTCGCATGGCACTTGATTGTGGGACACTAAAGTAATTTATACATTGTTAATAAAGTTGCACCTTATACACCAGGTCTACAATAGGCACCTGGAATGTCGAGAAAACCACACATTCAGTATTTTCAGATTGTAATATGCGTATTGCCATTGTATATCGTGACAAGGATAATCGCCTACACACCGGGACAATACACTTTGGCCTGGGCTTTGCAAAGAGGGGTCAGAAGAACAAAACATTTTCTACAGTTTCAGTGCAAGACAAGCAAGCAGGACATAGTGGTGATATACTACTTGACTGCCACATACTCTTAAGCTCATTCACTGTTAAATTTCCATATCTGAGTTTCAGGAAAAGCGATCTAGCCAGAGGTGGTTCAACCTGATCCAGAAATTGTTCAAAAGCAGGAAAACATTTTGCATCCATAATCCGCCCTGTTAAGGTACCGTGTGTCATTGAAAGTAACCATTCCTTCTGATTAAAAGCCCAATATCTATCCTTCAGATGAGAAACCATCACCTTGCTAAGGTTTTATGGTTTATCCTATGCATCTTGCAAGCCAAGGTCGTACAACCAGGTTTTGATGTGTTTAAACCAAGGAATTACCAATTGTTTGTCCATCTCTTTAACTTCAGCCACAGCCTGTTTCACCGGGATCTGCCACTTGCCCAACTATACTTTTAACCAATATAACAAAGGTTTCAGGGCTGCAATATTTACAGTATTTCTCAGCCTTAGATCGAGTTGCATGGGGGTAAGTGGGGTACTTGTGGGCAAAGCCAATAATGATTGCATAAATCTGTTCTTATTAACTCAAGGGCCCTGGTTTTGTCATGATCCTATAATTCAGCCTCGCACACTGCTGCACCCAGTCCCTTGGCACAATAAATTTCAAAGACCGAGGATATAGGACGGAAATTAGACTTATTTAATTTTCTCCTTGTTGCAGACTCGCAATGCTGAAAGGACATTTGGCTTTCCAGAATTTGGGGGCCCACGATAAGTTGCTTGACAATCTTATGCCTCAGTAATCAAATTCTTTGACCTGTTCCAGAAACTTGGTTTTGGTAACATTAGTTTCCAAGCCAAACTTGGAGCATGCCTCCGAGAATTTGTCTAGGATGCTCTTAAATCCCATTGATGTTTTCGAGATTAACAGAGTATCGTCTGCGAATAAGAGGGCCAGGATCTACTCCTTCGCTAACCTTGGGCAATACCCATTGCAGTCGTATAAGATATATGGTTAATTTAGCCATTCATGTCGAGTGTGAACAGGGTTGGGGGTCAGAACACACCCCTTATCTTACCCCTCTCATTATGGCTATACGATCTGTTAGCTTGCCCTCCTTACCCCATCTTACTCGGGCATAATTCCCCTATGTAAGTGTATAAGCAAAGGCAAGAGATCTAGTGGCATCCCCATTTACTTCAATGTGGACTATAGCTTCCCTCTGGGGATCAAGTCAAAACCTGACTTTAGATCCATGAAAACCACATATCCTTTATTAATGACAACAGTTTTCCATAATATCAATAGGAACCAAAGTATTTGATCCTTGGTATTCGTGGATGCCCGAAATCCAGCTCGTAAGTTTGACAATATTTGCTTGTCATCCATCCATGATTAAATTGTTCCCAACAGTTTTTTACAGAAATGTTTTTGGGCATTATCAATCAGGCTTATGGGCCAATAATTAGTGGGGTCGCACCTATCCCCTTTTATAAAAATTTAAATTATTTCTACTCCCCTCCAGGTATTAGGTATCTATGCCCATTTAGATATAGCATTCAATATTGCATTTAGTAGATATCCCCCATAACTGGTTCTGAACAATACAATCCCCTGGTATCCTGTCTAGGCCTGGAGCTTTCCCCTTTTTCATTGATTTAATAGCTGCTAGTGTTTCTGCCATAGTGAATGTAGCTATTATAGTCAGGCATCCCTACTTCCACAGCCCTATTACCTTCAGCCATCTCCTCAATGGAGTATATGCTGGTAAAGTGTTGTTCCCATCTATTGGGTTCAATGTGCAAGTCATCCTCACTTACAGTAAAGGGTACCCTTTGGCAAGCAAATGCCAGAAAAATCTAGCATCTTTCATTCTGGATGCACAAACTAGTTCTTTCCAACAGGTTTCTTCCCACTTTTTCCTGGCTAGGGCCTGTTTCCTTTTATACATCTTCCTCCCAAACCTTATAGCAGTTCTGCACTCACTTTTTATAGCCCTTTTCAGGTTTTGTTTAGCTAGGTTACAAATATTATCAAAACACTCCATGTCCTTTGTTCTTATCCTCTGCGCCTTGATAGTTCTAAAAAAGTGCCCCATAATAGAATCAAGGAGATTATCAAAAGTATTTATAATAGTCACTACGGATTGTTCAGATTTCCCAAGTATGTTTAAAGCTGTGGAGTATATATGAGTATGAGTGGAGTATATATGAGCCAGTATGGTCTTATCGGACTCTATGAATGGCCACTTTATTCTCCTACTGTTATTAGAGGAAACAATTGGTGGGCTACATGTAACTGGGAGCTAGATGTCATTTGAAAAGATGGGGTATTTCAACTCTAATTCCAGAGCATTATTCTCACTGTCTGTCCTATCAGTGACCGTCATGTCTTGGACAATGGCAATAGATACTCTTAGAATTGTCTTTCTTATAAGTAAAGCTAGCTCCTCTATCTGAATTTGTGTGCCCTTTACAAGCACAAACTCCCTGCATTGGTGTGAGGGATGCGATCTGGTGTGCCACCCTAAAGCATTTCTTTAATGGGGGATTTCATAACTTAGGTATGCCCCTCTCCTCCTCTTCTATTTGCGATTCTGAATAAAATCTCGGGGTTCAAATGTTGTATTAAAGTCTCCCGCTAATATAAGGTGGCTTCCTTTAGTAGTAGTCTCCAAGAGTTCCCCCACAGCTTTTACAGTTTCAGATTCCTGATGATGGCTAAGAATACGATTATAAATATTCAGGAGTCTCACTGCTAGGGTCCCTTTTATACTAGTTATATCAAGGAGAAGAATATCTTTGATTGAGAGCTAAGTTTTTTACCTTGCACGCAATTAAGTTTTGACCCATATCGTAAGGCCTCCTGATGGCCATCCTATCGGGGAACGTTCCGCCTCACTGCTAAAATTTAAAAATCCTGTTCTAAATACAGGTTGAAGTCCCCACATCTCTAGGAGAACACAGATATGGAAATTATCAATGTACATTCCCCACTCGGGGTCATCGATTTTAGATCTTAGTCCTGCTACATTCCAGCAAAGCAATTTGATTGCGATCTGTTCCCTATTTCTGTGCAGGGATAGTGTCAAGGGTGTTCCCCCCCAATGTGTTGTTACCTCCCCCTCATTAATCAATCCCATATGCATTTGTGCAATAGTGGTCAAGTACCTTACTGATTTTTTTGTCCCACCTTATAGTGCATTCGTTTCGTTCTGCACAGAAATTGAGGGTACAGCTACCCCCAATTGCGTATCTAAACCACCTGCTGTTGTCATATTTGTATATACGATATGTTCGTGTTGTAGGGGGACGGGTTGATCCCTTATTATTATCGCAGACCCAGATCTCTTCTGCAGTCAGTCAATTTCATCGAGATCTACAACTTGTTGCCTCTCCTTTGGCGCTGCTGATCCCCCTGTGAGCCCTTCTCTCTTTGTGGCCAGTATGATTTCATTGGGTGTACAATCACTGCATTTAGGGGGGAACTACATTTAAATTGTATTAGAAAGCCCTTAGGCGGGGAGGTTTGTAGGTCAAGGTTGACTAGCCCATAGGCGTACTCCTCTTTGCTCAATTCTATGGCTATGTAATCAAACTTCCCATCCTGCATGCAACAGCGTTTCACCATTACTAGATCTGACCTAATTACTGAAAAGCAGTGTCTGTTATTCCTTATCCAATGGATAACTTTGTTTTTTAATGATTTGCTGTCTTCTCTAATTTCTGCTGTTAACCTAGGGACATTGGTCATATATATCCTTGTTGGATTCCTTAATGGGCCATTCCTTGGTGGGGAATTACCACTCTTTATTCGCCAGGACCCTAAATCCCTTAGGACTTCCTGTTGCCTCCAGCCTGCCGGATCATTTGATGGGTATCGAGATATAATACTTCCCCCCCTACATTCCTTCCTCCCACTACTGAAACCACTCATGGGGAGTTGTTAGGCATACTCGTGCGGGGCTCGGTGACTCTTTTCATGATCAGATAAAACGAGATAGGAAAAAACTGTGGAACACATATAAAACAGAAATTAAAAAGTGAAGGGAGAAAACGGAAGTAGAAGAACATGAGACAAAAGAAAAGGGAGAAACGTTTGTGAAAAATAAATTTGACGTAGAACAACGTGTAGAGGTGCAGCTGCTCTCTGTAATTTTTTTTTGCAGATTTCTATTGTGCGAACTCGACCCGAAAGTATTGGAGCGCTTTACATGAGCACCAGTTACGTTACACAAGAACACACATTCATTTTTAGGTCTCGGCCTGCACCAGCGCTTGCGCTGGTCTGGCCGAGAGTTTTAGTAAGCGGGTTTTGGAAGTGCAAACACTGGCTTTCGGCTGGTGACCAGCTTGAGTTCACGATGGCGTGCATGCGCAGCTGGCATCTGGGTTTCCTATCTCTTCCTCATTTCCTCGTCATGGCTCATTAACTCTCTGGACTCTCATGTTTCAATCGCAGCAGCAGCTCACATTACCAACTGAGGGCCCTGGACTACAGTCACATGAAAAACAACAGCGATTAGCATTGAAATGCAAGCTTTTTTTTGTCTAGTTAGAAATATTGCTTTGGTGGGTTGATTTCACCTTATATCTAGGGGTGGGCGGAATTTGCGTAGTCGCGCTACGCAAAGCTCCGCGAAACGGTAAAAAATCTCTGCGAGCACGCAAAAGTTCCGCGAACACGCGGAATTGCTTGTTCCGCCCGTTCGCGATGCTTTTTTCCTGTTCGCGAACGCTGTTTGCGCACTCGGGGAGAAATATCTCGCGAACACGCATTTTGAAAGCGCGAACAAGCAAAAAATTCTGCGAAGTCGCGGATCGCGGAATTTTTGGTAATTCCGCGTTCTCCGCAGAACGCGAAATTACCCAAATTCCGCAAATTCCGCGAGCGGAGCGGAATTTACCGCCCAGGCCTACTTATATCGCTATTTGTTTTATATTGGGAGTCACAGCCTAATTACCAGTATTTTTGTCTCTCACTGTTTTTTTTTTTTATATTTATTCGCGCAAAGCACAAAGCTATATTTAAGGTTACTTTTTCCGCGTCACTTCTTCACTCTATTTAAACTCCACACCCCCACTCTTATTGTCTCTCTCTCCCCTCTCTAATTCTCTCTCTACTTAATTAACTCTCACCTCTCTATCTTTTTTAGCCTTTCATTCTCTCTCACCCCTTTATCTGTTTCTACTTCAAACTCCTTCATTCACTCTCTCTCCCCTTCTTTCTCTCTCTCTATCCTGCTCCACTCTTTATTCTATGTACACCCTTTCTCTCTCTTTCTCTCTCACCACCCTCTCTAATTGGGCATTATATCTTCACTCTATCTCTCACTCGGCAACACCACAGCATCACTCAGCGCAACCACAGCATCAATCAGAGCCAGCACAGCATCAATCAGAGCCAGCACAGCATCACTCAGCACCAACACAACATCTCTCAACGCCATCACAGCATCACTCAACGCCATCACAGCATCACTCAACGCCATCACAGCATCACTCAGTGCAACCACAGCATCACTCAGTGCAACCACAGCATCACTCAGTGCAACCACAGCATCACTCAGCGCAACCACAGCATTACTCAGCACAACCACAGCATCACTTAGCGCCACAACAGCATCACTCAGCGCAACCACAACATCACTCAGCGCAACCACAACATCACTCCGCGCCACCACAGCATCACTCAGCACCACCATAGCTTTACTCAGCGACACCACATCATCACTCAGGGCCAACACTGCATCACTCAGCACCACCACAGGATGACTCAGCACCACCACAGCATCGCTCAGCACCACCACAGCATCGCTCAGCACCACCACAGCATCGCTCAGCGCCACCACAGCATCACTCAGCGCGACCACAGCATCACTCAGCGCGACCACAGCATCACTCAGCGCGACCACAGCATCACTCAGCGCCACCACAGCATCGCTCAGCGCCACCACAGCATCACTCAGCGCCGCCACAGCATCACTCAGCGCCAAGACAATATCACTCAGCACCACCACAGCATCACTCAGCGCCAAGACAATATCACTCAGCACCACCACAGCATCACTCAGCACCACAGCAGTATCACTCAGCAACACCTGAGTATCATTCAGCATCACCTCAGCATCGTCTCCGCAACAGTCACCACCACCACCACTACTACCACCTCAGCATCACTCAGCACCACCTCAGCCTGCTCTCGGAATCTGGCATCTGTTGATTCTCCCCTAGCGTCTGGCCGCTGCTAGTGTTATAATACAGGTACTAGTTCCCAACCTTCACCCTCCGATTGTTTATGCCCCCTCAAAAAAAAGCTTTAACAAACAACCATTGCCAGCATTGCAAGAACAAAAGAAAACTGAGGACATTTTTTATTGTAAATACTTTTTTAATATGGTCGTTCAGTTTTACATAATGCCTTCTTGGTCATATATAAAGTAACAAAAATGCTTCTGACACTTTTTTATTATAACTTTTCAGCATGCCGCACAGCAGCCACACTTCTCTACAGCACAGCTTGAAGATATTGGCAAAGTCAATAGCTCTGGCTAAACACTTATAAGGCCCCAAAGGCGAGACCTATTGGCTATGCCAATGCTTGTTTTGGTAGGCACGGAGAGATTAAGTGATTTGTCCAGAATCACAGGATGTGGAGTCGACCCCGAGGCTCGAACCTTGGTTTCCTAGCTCCAAGGTCGGCAGTCTAGCCTGAGACCACATCCTCTCCCCAAATGGCATCAAGAGTAGATTCATGTTCAATCGGCTGCTGTGCAAAGGGCTATGGAAAGCTTTAGTTTTCTGGTTTTGCACTTCCATGTAAAATTCGTGACTGTGACAATTCCAGCCGCACATATCCACATTTACCAAAGCAAATAGTTCTGCATCAGTTATAACCTGCAGAAAATAGTTGGGTTCTCATTACAAGTTGGGCAGGAAGTGGGGTGATAATACTGGGCTTCTAAATACATCCCAAATACTGGACATTACAAGTTTGAGAGCCAACTGGGGAACAACATATATAGATCCGGGAATTACTAGGACCATATCACATGTTTTTCAGACCTACGGGCCATTTTCTGCTCAACTTTCCTCTTGCTTTCAGTTGGAGGAAACATGAGCTGAAAAGTTAGTGAATTTACAGGGATACGAGTAGGCATTGGTTAAACCTGGAATTATGTAGGGGGGTGATATCACTGACTACGGAATAAGCACTCCGCCTAAATCAGAACGAGAGCCATAATGTTCTTCCCTGTGCAATGCTACTAAAGATAAACTTGCAGAGAAAAACATTGCAAATATTTTCCAATTTGTATGGGTTCGAGTACAGTGAAAATGATCCTGTTATGTGTTGAAAACTATATTGCTACTAGGTAAAGAGTATTTGGTTTGTGAGAAAGATGTGTCCTAACTTTAGCTACTTACCGCTCTTGGCTTATTGTACTGCTGAATTGAGTCTCACAAGTTGTTAATTCTTTGAAAATTGCAATAAAAAGTTTTTGACAAATAAAAAAGTATTTGGTCAGGTGACAGTAAACCGAGAAACTTCTTAGAGGGCAAAAATCAGGAACTTTGCCAAATTTTGCAATTAAAAAAATGAATATACTATAATTGTAAGTAATTTGTTCAGCTCATAGTTGTGAAGCTATTAGAGCCTGGCCCAAAGTGTGCTTTTGGTCTAATTAGCAGCACTTTAATATCTAACTGCTAAAAATAGATGTTATTAGCCAATACAGTTTTACCCATTTTATCAGCCTCTGAAGGATGACAGGCGGCATGGACCGAGGTTCAATTTGTAAACTCACAGGGTGCATTATTCCACTTTCCATCTTTACCAACAGGATCCTGCTTTAGTGATGCCTATGCTTAGCATCAGTAATGTACATTTCAGCACTTTGCAAATAGTATTATGCAAATGTATACATAATTTTTACTACTGCAAGTGAACTTCCTAAGACCTTGAATAGTGATACTTTTATGCTAATTGGCATGAAATGAAATGCCAGTTTGGCTTGTGAAATGCAGTTTTGCCACCAACACTAATGTAATTTGGCTATTGAATAATGTGTTGGCTTGCTTAAAGCAAGCGACTATCTAGGCCACGCCCTCGATTACCTTTGCTGGTGGTACAGGGTTATTCTCTGAGAAACATTGGGGGTGATCTCTCATGTTCTGAAATCAGCTGCTGTGTTATTGCTGATGCTGGGGCCTGGGAACCCAAAGCAGCCCTTGCAGTTTCGAAGGACCAGCCCCTAAGAGGAGAGGTGAAGGGAGGGGTTGGGGAGGTGCAAGTGTGAAGCACTGCTGCTGCTTTTGTTACTGGGGCTGATATTGCCGCACCGCTGAAAAATCAGCCCCCAGTAACAAAAAAAAAGGCCCCCCACTGCTGCAAAACCGGCCCCACCCTTCCAGCCTCCCGGGAAAACACCTGATGCCCGCTCCGGCCAGTCCGGCCCTGGCTGGGGCTGAATGTGAAGCACAAGAGAAGGTACAGTATCTTTGTCCTACTTTCCTTTTGTTTAACCACTCGCTGATTCGTTTATACAAAACTGGGGTTCTCTGTCCTTTTAATCAGTGTTTAAGTGGGCAGTGTCCTGCCTAGGCCGCACCCTGGCATAGCAAAGCATGCAATGACAAAGCCAATAGGTCTGGTGTTTTGTTGGGGATTAATTACCATGGCCCTGGTTATCGAGACCCAAGAATTCTATCCTGTAGACTTCCATCCAGTGCAGATATACCTTGGGACATCTTCCAGTATTTAAGCAACACATAACTTCACAGTGAGACATTTTCCAGGATAGATAAAGGAAGCAAAACACACCATGGGAAAGGATGTTTCTTCCTTCCTTCATTTTATCCTAAACACGTCCCAAAATACAGAACAGGATAGAAACTGAAGACACACTACTCAAAACAAATCTTCATTTACCTTCACGTGATCCACCTTTGAAAAGTAGGGCCATGTCACACAGTCACATTCACCTTTTCCGGGGCCAGATCTCTCTGGGATTTTCCAAATGTATGTTTGCACTGCTCCTGAATTATTAAAAAGTTACAGTGATTAATGCTATGTGTCAATAACAGCCTTTACAAGATACAACACTGCATGCTTCTGGAGGGACAGCAGCAGCTTGAAGAGCAACCTATTCCTATTTATCAAAGTCAAACTGTAGAGGTGGCTAGTGCCCGGACCTTTACTTGTGCATTGATATCTCTATCTCTCAGTGGCGGCTCGCAGAGGGAGTGCTGCGGGGCGGTGGGGCAGGGCAGGGTGGGGGGGGGTAGTGGAGTCGGACATACGATGGCTTGGAGTAAGGTAAGTAAATAAATAAAACTATTTACCTTGCGCTCGCTGCATCGCCGAGTTGGCGATGCAGCGAGCGCAAGGTAAATAGTTTTATTTATTTATTTACTTACTTTACTCCATGCCGTCGTATGTCCGACTCCACAACCCCTCCACCCTGCCCCTCCCCCGCCTCACCGCCCCGGAGCACTCCCTCTGCGAGCCGCCACTGCTATCAAAGCCACTTGATTATCTCTCATTTTGGACATATGTATTACTTCAACATCTCTCTGTTTTTTTCATACATTATTGATTTTTGTTAAATATTTAGACATTCATGGTTTTCTTTGTGATTACTTTATTTGAAAATATTTTTCTAATTTAAATAATCCCGCATGATTATTTCCATATCAATTCTATTAATGAAACAATATACATGAAATGATTGTTTGATTGTAATTGTTCATTGAGAGACATGTATCCAATATAGTATACGTCCTGTTTTCCCTTGTGTTTTTAATTTTTGCATTGTAACATTACAGGCAGGATGCATCATACATTTTTTAGATAATTTGTACTAATAAAAGTCTTTTTTATATTGTTTATAAGTGATCACTTGGCCTTTTTCAGTATCATGTTGCAATTACGTTATATAATGCAAATTAGAAGATTAATTGCCTAGGGATTTGTTATTTACAATTGTATTTTCCCTGCCCTAGGAATAGGTATTAGTAGGAGGGGATCCTTATACATGCACTGAGATGTTATTTCCAGCCACAGAGTTCCGCCCCTGCTCCTAAATCCAGCTGACTTGTAATTCAGGCCTCAGTCTTGTGCCCGGTGATGTGGTCTGAAAAAGCAATGGTGGGTTTAGTTCTGCATGCTTTAGTCATAAGTTCCTGGATCTTGACTTTAAATTTTTCCTTGACAGGCAGTTCAGTGGACACCCTACAAAACAACATTGGTAGGTGTTTCTGTTAATGAGGGAATCCTAGTAGCAATAACTAATTTAGCTAATGCGAAAGAGGAATTGCTAATAATCCAGTTAGAAAGTCAAAGGATCCTGGTGAATGTTCTGATTTCCACATTTTTGAGAATGCGTTACTTAATGTTGTGTATCCATTTTAGGGCACGCAAGCCAAAGGGGCATGGACATAGACAAAGAAACCGCGACAGTAGTCAAACATGGATTCATGACGTACATTTTCAGTGGTGAGGATATTATCAACAAAGAGAAAAGTGTTGCAGAATGTGGTGCTACAGTTAAATAGAGCTATGGCACATCCTATTTTCCAGGGTGTAGTGTGTGCTTTAAGAATGACTGCAGGCAATGAAAAGGATCCTAGTGTCAAATGTTTTGACTGATCTTAGAAGATCAGTTAAGTACTCACACTAGAATTAACTTGGTTGATGATGTCAACAAGGCTACTTTACCGTTTATTTGTAGTAAGATGATAGACGAATCACATTGAAAGAGGAAAAAGATGAGTGTTTGAGAAGAATGGTCTGCAGTTGAACGATGAGAATTTTCTATCAGAAATTTTGTCCACATAATGTTTTCTGGTTGAGTTCTCCGGCCTCCAAAGCTGTCCACTACATTGTCCCGCCCTACCTATTCAGCCTGCTCAAACAATTGGGTGCCTTCAGCATTTCAAGGGGCAAAATTAACTCTCTTTTTGAACCACCCTCCGTTAAACCTGGTCACGGTCAACAGCAGTCCTTCTCAGGTGCTACTTTCCCTCATGTGTTAATCTCTCCTGATGGGCTTAAGATTGAAACCCTCACTGCTTTCCTTCCGCAAGCACCTAAAAACTCATCTCTTCGGAATATATTTGTCATGTAAGACTCTCGCTCCCGTTTCAACTTCTGGGTTTTTTGGCACCTATTGTCCTTCCTCTTTCATTTGGCTCTTTTCCGTACTCTATTCCCCCTTTCTCTCATCTTGTCCTTGCTTCGTGCCCGCCCACATCTGTTGTCTTACAAACCCTCTTAGATTCTCTCTCCAGTCCACTTGCTCTTATTTTACTCTCCTCTCACCCATTCTTCTTCCTCTGCCCCTCCTCCTCTCTCCTTTAGCACTTTCATTGACATCCCTTCCCAGTCCAGTCCTCCTTCTTCCTTCTGTCCTTTCACTTCTATTACTTTCATTCTTCCCATCAGATGTCTCTCTCCACCTCCTACCACTCCCATGACTGTCTATGTTCCTTCTTTATTCTTGCCCTACCAGTCTCTCTGCCATCCACTTGCCAGTCGATGTTCCCTTCCTTCCCCATTCCCTATGCTCATTCCTTTGCCTACCCTCTTCTCCTCCTTCCTTTCTTTTTTTTGTGCTTGTCTCTCACCTTCTATTGTCTCTCCCCGTCTCCATGAATCTTTCTTCCCCTGCCCACTCTTATCTTCCACTCTCGCGCTCTTTGTTATTTTCCTCCTCACACCTCTTTAACTTGTTCCCTCCTCTATCCATTCAATCTTTCTCACTCTCGCTACCTCTTTCACCACCCTTCCCCATTCATCCTCTCTCACTTCATTCTGAGCTCTCTGGCTTCCCATATCCTTCTCTCTGGTTACTCATGTGGTTGTAACCAATTCAATCTTCGTGAGTGAATCTTACCTTAATTATGTTATCCATTTGACATTCAGTTCGACTTTCTTTTCTTAGATTTTGTCACATGTAAGACCTTTACATAATCGCTGTTCCCTGCAGTGGTAGCTAGGCCTTTTGCCGTTGCGGTCCCGGCCGTTGCCGCCCCATGGCGACCGTAAGAGCGGAGGCGGGGTGTTGCTGGCGAACGAATACTACCTGTGCTGCCCGGCGCAGCCGCAGGTAAGGGGGTGGGGGGGGCGGGGTTGGCTGCCGCCCCCAAAACTCGTGCGGGCTGGGGCGGTCTGCCCCCACCTTGCTACGCCACTGGTTCCCTGTAAAGCGCTCTTATAACCATCGGTGTCTAGCACTCTATAAAACTGTTAACTAAATAAATAAATACATAAATAAATGAATATCTAAATCCAGAACACCATAAAATTAAAAGCTCCAACACATGATGTTAACAGAAAAAAGTGCCATGGTGTGACTCCTCCCTTTTTTTTTTTTTTTTTAAATATCTTTATTGAATTTTTTTGTTCATATAAACATGAAACAATACATCTATCTCGTTTGCAATAGGGAAGCCACTGTCATTTATAAACTAGCAAAGATACTTATTCGACTCATTAGGAGGCAGTGTAACAAAAACAAGTATATCGTATGCGTTATTAAAGCAATACGAAAATTTACATCATGTGCCTGCATTTGCTCCTTGTTGCCCCTAGTCACTAGTGCCTCCTCCCTTCTTGCTTTTGCTCTGACGTCACCATTGGCTTGACTCCCTTCCGTGTTTATGGTCCACATTCACCAGATCCTTTGACCTTCCTTTCAGATCACTTTGATTCATTTCCATCTCCATCATCTGTTAACTGCTGAAAAACTCAGCAGGAAAAGTTGAAGAAGGTCATAGGTTAACCATCATAAAGGCTTTTCTAGTGGAGGTTAAATGGATGCAGAAAAAATACCTACCAGGCAAAACAAGTGGCACCTTAAGTAACCTGTTCAACTACAGAGACATTCATGTAGAGGTGATTGACGAGGGGTACCTGGCATTGTTTCTTTAACCGTAGAACTGTCTGTCTTCACCCCTCGGGCATGGATGGAGTAAGGTCTGCTCGCATTGTTTTTGAAAACAATTATAATTTTTTCTCCAACTTTTGCACGAATCATTGGGCCTGTCAATGAAGTGAAAAGAATTAGTAAAGGCGAGGATCATTAATAAAATGCAGTACTTAAACATACAAATTAATTCCCCAAATTAAAACTAAAATCAGAGCAATATGGGCAATGTTATTTAAAAGTGAAGTCCACATTATTGAGCTTCTTCACAGTGCACTGGACAGTTAGGTCGAACAAGAACAAAAAAAATGCACAAGGTGCTCACAAGCTCATTATTGAGGGAAACGTTGAAATAATGCAGTGTAATTAATAAAAAGTGGCCAGAGCGTGCTCCAGGTAGACCAAGTACAGTGTGGTGGTATTTGATCTATTACGGCACCAATGGCTCTTGAAAGTTTTAACGTCCACAACTGTGGACCCCACCTGCTGTCACAAATATACTATGTGAAGACATAGTAGAAGACAGGAAGGGTGTATCAGACAGCAGATGCCTTATTGCCATTCCCCATCATTCCCGGCTTTCCATTGTGGTGCACATTTTCCTATCATTGACTGCTAGGTTTTCCTTCCCCTACCCCTTTCATCTATAGCTGCCTAATTACCTCGGCTCGACAGAGCAGTTCTGCTCACTCTTCCACACTCACTCCTAGGTGCCCACGCCAGACTTCCTTCTTTGGCGCAATTACCCTGTTTCCACTCTGACCATAGATGTTAGTTTCTGTTCTCTAACCAAGGTGTTAACTGCCTAAATTTCCTGCCGTTTTATTGCCAGGGTCTTTATAATTGGCCGTGAGCCGGTGGCATGCAATCCGCCCACCTAGAATGCCGCACAGAGCATCCAGTACCATTCACTTTGTGATAAGAAACCGGTGCGGTAAAAGGTATCCCTTCCTTCAGAAAAACAATCCTGCCTGTAACTCAGAGACCGTTGCACCATGGCTCAAGGGTGCCTGCATTAGCGCTAGCCAGCACACAGTGCGCTAGTGTAGGAAGTAAGCAGAATGCGTCATATCTTAGTAAATATGGCACATTCCTGCTCTCTCCTCGTCACACTGCACAGCTCAGCAAGTTGTCTTGCTGCGTTGCATGACTTTGTTTTGTAAATCTGGGTCTTAGTGTTTCTGGTTGAGGTTCAGAATATTCGCAATGAGGCAGTAAGTAGCTGGATGGATGGATGAGTGAGTGCATGGATGGATATATGAGTTAAGGAATTTGTGCATCGATAATGAATGAGTGAGCATATGGCTTGATGATTGGTTTAGTGCAGGGGTAAAAGGTTGAAATAACAAGTGCATGGGCGATTGAATGAATGAGTAAGTGCATGAATAAGTGATTGAGCTCATGGATGAAAGCAGGCAGGTTACAGCAGTCTTAGAGGAAGAGCCCTCAGACATCAGTAGTGATAAATTTAAAATAAAATGTAAAGTAATACCAATATTGACCTAGTACTAAGCATTAGCCCAGGGCTAGACACAATTATGCCAATGGTGCCCACAATATACAAGTACACCAACTTTAAAGGAGTTTCACACAATTGTTTAGTGAAAATGCTAAATTGTGATTCATACCTTCAATTTCTACTGTGGATATTAATATATCTCTTTTGTTATGGATACAACACACTTTTAACACATAAAACGCTTCCTGACCTGGTTTTTTAGCGACAGATTGAGCTTAAAGGCACGACCAGTTCTTTTTTTGGCGTGCACTAGTATCTTCCAAGAACAAGTATATTTGGGTCACATTAGCCTTATTTGGGAAGGGGAATTTCAAAATTAAAAGCATCACTTGTAAAAATAAATGGTTGCTTGAACTATGATGAAGAAGAGCAAGTAAGTGCATCATAATACTTGTCAGGACTTATTTTTCTGTAAAATTGTCTTATGTTTGATGTAGCATTTGTTTGCACATAAAATATGATTGTCTTGATAAATCACATGTAAGAAATATTGTGATACATTTGCTCAGTAATCAAGATCCTACCTGAAAAAAAGCCTTTGTTAACATGCACAATGTGTTGTTTTTAGTGGAGGAAGCCTTCTTTAGAAGATGGTGTTCGTATTCACCCAACAGTCTCAGCCTGATGGTGAAAAAAATGCACCTCATGCTATGCGTAGGAAACATTCCGCATAAGCGTGGCTCCTGGAATTATGTGATTCTGCAGTAGCAGCGTTTACAGCATACTCATGGATAGGCCAGACTTGCCAGATAATTCAGTATCTTCTGCATAAGCAAAACATATTTTCAACTCCATAACCTCAAAAGTGACTAAAAAAAATGTGACATGAGTTGGTGTGCAGTGGCAGGCCCCTTCCTGCTCAAAGGAAACTCGCCTTTCAGTTGCTGAATGCTGTATTTAGGCGTTAACCTGATGGTAATAAAATTAAACATTTGTCCAGGCATTGTTAACATACTAAAAAGTGACAAAACAGTTAACACTGCCACAAAATGTGCTGCGTTATGCCACATAATTCGCCTTTTCTTGCCACATAATGTTGCCAGCCCTGCAGCATAATTATGTCCTTCCTGCAGCATAATTCGAGAGACTCTGCTGTAAGGTGGAATAATACTCTTAACAACCCGCAGCGTGATGTTGAGAGAGAAATAGTTCACTGGGCCGATGGAAAATGTGATTGACGTTGCCTCAAAGCAATGGCTGATCGGGGCTGTCCCAAGGTAACCAATGGTTGGAGTCAGATGACCCAATGCACACTCTCTAAAAATGAGTAAGATACAGTGCCATATTGTTACATTGTGTACATTACCTAAAATACCCAGATGCTCCTCCTCCGCTTTCCTTTCTTTGCGAGTGTTGAAACTCCTGTCTGTATATTGGCGGTACACAGCCTTCTTATACTTGGATCCAATGAACTTATCGCCTTTATTTAAAAACACATCCCCGGGGCTTGGAAAAAGGAGACAATTATAAAGAGGAAATCAGTGCACTGTAAAATTTAAAACAAAGTATTTACATTTTTGATTCATTCCTTTAAAAATGCTAAGCAGTGCATGTTGACTTGGCAGTAGAGTCTGAAAATGTTAATAATCACAAGTGCTTAGCAGAATAATGCTGCAGTAATTGTAAGTGGTAGAACTGCAAACACTAACGCCTGGAAGCCTAAAATATAACGAATGATAATCTTCTTTCATTCTGAACACTACCTTGTGAAAAGTCCCTTTCTGAATTAATTTTTTTTTAAAAATGTATTTATTCACCAGAGAGGAGCATGCCAAATAAATACAATATGAATATACAATATATAAATGATGCCAATTTGATACAATAAAAAAGATTGGAAATTCATACATTAGCATAGAAAAACTGTAAAACTTGTACCATTAATATAAGTAAATAAATTGCTACATCAATTAATTACAATAATCCTTCTTTCCAATTATAGGTGGACATCACTATGATACTAAAGGTTACAGTCAGACTCCGGAATTATATTCCCCGTTTAACCAATTTGATAAAGGGAACCAGATCTCTTTTCCCCACTTCCTAGCTAGTCACCCCTTACAATCATATAAGGTTCGTTCTAGATTGTATATCGCAATTAATCGGGCCAACCGTGCTTGAAACATTGGGGGGGTTCAGGGTCTTTCCATCATGATGCAATGAGCAGTCTAGAGACTGTAACCGATATAAAAACGAAACTTGTCTGCCTTGAATCTAACAGACTGCTGTTATCTTGACCCAGTAACATTAGGGAGGGGGTAAGACAAACCCTCCTGCTGAGTATCTTCTCCCAAAACTCCTCCAAACCATTTTTTAAGCGTAGTAGATTATTACAGCCATTGAACATATGAACCACCTCGGCCGGGCCAGTACCACACTTAGGACATCTATCATTCTCCCTCTTATTCCAGCTGAACAATTTGGCCGGGGTGAAATATAAGTTACAAGCCATTTTGTGTTTTCAAATTGGCTGTGAGAAGGTTTTTTTTTGGCCAGTTCTAGTGACATATCTAAGTCTACATCTGTATTATCAAGTTTACTAGCCCATTTTGATTCGGTTTTCTCTATATAGTCTGGGACTTGATCCAAAAGTATACTGTATAGATGCTTTATCTGACAATACATGTTATCAATTGTCTCGAGCAGGGAGATCTTAGTAGAAGATACTCCCGATCTGCGCTTGTTAAGAAACTCCTTTACTTGAACATACTTAAAATAAGATCTGTCTGGTATTTTATAATCCCTCTATAATTCAGAAAACGAGCGCAGTTGATCTGATAACAAGATATCCCCGATCTTAGTGAGGCCGTGCTGCTCCCTTTGTCTACCCATCATGTCATAAAAGTTAGGGGGGAAAAATGCTGATCGCCAGAGTGTTGTATACCTACTGTATTTTTCAATCTTCATAAACTTTCGGATTTTCTCCCAGATTTTCCAGACACTGATGATAATTTTGAATCGAACCTTCTTAAAGTAGCTAGGCTCCAGTTGACGAAGTAGAAAAGCCCCTGCCGCTTCTCCGACTGCAAGCTCATAAATAGTTGGGGGACCCCCGAGCCCTTCAGAATGCTTGTTGGAGCCTCTCTCAAAAAAGAGTATACTCATCTGCTGTAGTAGCGCAGCCCAGCAATAGAATGTAAAGTTAGGGGCAGTCCATCCACCCCGCGCCTGGGGGAGAGTAAGAAGTTTCAAAGATCTTCTAACCCTGCCATACTGCCAAATAAAATTAATGAACAAGGAGTCTAACATCTTCAATATAGATCCTTCGATTCCCATAGGCAGGGATCTAAACAGATATAATACCTTAGGTAGCATTACCATTTTGAGAATGTTGATCCTGCCGATAATAGTCAAATGTAGTGCCTTCATACACCTCAAGTCGCTTGGCATCTTGCTAATCAGAGGGTTAAAATTAAGTTGATTGATTGTCTCTACATTTGAATTAATCTTTGATTCTGCTTGATTTATCGGCAGCATTCGACACCGTCTCCCCAGTGCGCATGGTCCAACGTCTGCAAGAAGTGGGGTTCACGGGAAAAGCCCTGCAGCTTCTTCATTCCTTTTTAACAGATAGACTGCACACAGTTAGTTGCGGAGGCTTCAGAACAAAAGCTTTCTCTCTTTCATGCGGGGTCCCTCAGGGCTCTTCACTCAGCCCTAACCTTTTTAATTTATATGTGACCCCTCTGGCCGAACTGGTGAGATCCTACGGATTCCAGGTGCTCTCCTATGCGGACGACACCCAGATTATCGTTTCTATCACCAACGACCTACATTCAGTTGCAGAGAAGTTCAACACTTGCATGTCCAACATTATTCGTTGGATGAAGGGCAATTCCCTTAAGATCAACACAGACAAGACTGAGGTATTAGTTTTGGACCTCAGAACTCCATCTGGTCGAATGTGTGGTGGCCTACTGAATGCGGGCCCCTTCCAACCCTGGTAAAAACAGCTAAAAATCTGGGGGTCATCTTCGATGAGGGGCTGACTTTTGACGCCCAAGTCAACCGCACAGTTGGTACATGTTTTTATATTTTAAGAACTCTCAGAAAGGCGCTCCCCCTCATTCCTTCTGAACTACATCGGCCAACTATCATTGCACTGATTACCTCTCGTCTTGATTACTGCAACGCCCTCTACCTCAATATCTCCACTGCATCACTGAATAAGCTCCAGGTGGTACAGAATGCAGCAGCAAGACTGATTCTTAAAATTCCTAAACATCAGTCTGCTAGAGATGGGATCCGTACCCTACTTTGGCTCCCCATTAAGGAGCACATCTCATTTAAGGTCTTAAGCACAGTATACAAGGCCATGCATAGCAAAGGCTCTTTCCAACTCAAATCTTTGTTCCAATGGTATATTCCAGGGAGGACCTTGAGATCATCCACACAGAACAAACTAGTCTCGCCCAGATTCCGCAGATCCAGATGGGGCGGCCGCTCCTTCTCTGTCGCCGCCGCCAAACTCTGGAACTCTCTCCCCTTGGCCATCGTCAACGCAAGCTCTCTCCCTGCTTTCAAGAAACTCCTGAAAACCTGGCTGTTCCCCTCTTAATCTGCTGTTGCGCTCTTTCCCCTGTTTTTGTCTGCCTAGCGCTTTGACACCTTCGGGTATAGTGTGCTTTACAAATATTATCCTATCCAGATATGTAGCGGTGGCCACCCGCCGAGTATCCTAGAAGGAGATACTGTCTGTAGATATTATCTGGGTCTTTGCTTTATTCAGTAGATATCCTGAGCTACAACCTGAAATCAAGTGTAACTGCAAAGTAAAACAAGTATTGGTAAATGCATTAGGTTTTGCCTATGTGATTAATAATACGTTGCTTTTTGTCATAAGTTGTAGTTTGATAAATAGTTGTGCAATATAAGTTACTGAAACTGTGTTGAAGTGTTAGGACTTGTTTTTTAAGAAAGGCAATATATTGTGTTGTTACTTGTTTTATTATAAACACATCAACAGTAAATTAACAATACCAAAAGTCTGGAATAAAAGAAGACAATGAAATCCTTTAAAGCTTGGTTTATTAAGAAAACAGACAGCTCTGCTGGTAACTGTGGGATTTTTTGGGGGATGTTCTCTAAGCACTGGCCATTGCTACTCGGGCACCTGTCTCCTTACGGTGGAAATGCACTGTATTATTATTAATTTTAATGCGCTCAGGGGAATGGGGCGGCAAGTTTATCCTTTTGAAGGGTAAGTGGTTGATTGATGAATGCACTGTGAAATTATTAGGCCCTGTTAAACCGCAAGTTAGCCCGAAAAGCCAGTTTAATATGGACTTCACCTGCAACAAACACGCATACAATTCATGCTGTTGTGACAACAATATTTAACAAATTGCATGGTGCCAAAAACGAGAACACTTTTTGCAAGGCGTGTGAGGCAATAATCTAATAAATTAAAGAAAAGGCCAAAGGCAAAGCAAAACCACCCCGAATACGCATAAAATGTGCGCTGCTGGCACGACAATATTTGACAGGATGCGTGGTACAAAAAACTAAATAATTTCTTTAAAGGCCTCTGAGTGAAAAATGTAGAAAAACCCTCAATATGCAGACAGCCAACACGCTTAAAATGCGTGCTGCTGCCCCAACAATATTTCACAAAGTGCTTGATAAGAAACGAGATAAGTACTTTAAAGGCATCGGAAGAAAATATTTGGAAAAAACCAAGAACATGCAGGCAGCAAACACACATAAAATGCATGCTCCTGTCATGACAATATTTCACAAAATGAATATTCCCAAAAAACGAGATAATTACTTGAAAGGAGCCAGAGGCACAAATGTAATAAATTAAAGAAAGGTCCATAGTTAAAGCAAAAAACATGCAGGCAGAAAACAGGCATAAAATGCGTGCAGCTGCCTCAAATCATGAGTAGTACAAGGAATAAGCTAATTAATTCAAAGGCATCACAGGGCAAACTTTTTCAATAAATCAAAATCTACAGTCAGCAAGCACTCATTAAATGCATGATGCTGCCATGACAATATTTCACTGATTGCGTGGTAGAAAACATGAGATAAGTAGTTCAAAGGCATAAATGCATGGTCCAAAAAATGACAATTATTTGCAAGACATCAGAGGCCAAGAATGTAACAAGCCGATTCGAAATGTGTGTAGACAGGACGAGAGAAACAACAAAACACAAGCACACTCTAAATGCATGCAGCCATGGAAAAATAACAAAATGTAAACAGTAAACGCTGTGCAGCCTTAACCAAAAGAAAAAAAAGTTCCAGCCTCCAAAGTGGATGGGAATGAGTACTTGGACCTCGGGAAACTGATAAGTGAAATTCAAAAGGGAGAAAAGGCTACAACCAATAAAACGGAGGACAAGTGAAGTGGCGAGCACACTGACCAATAAGAAGAGAAGGCGGGATGTAGGTCCCTCTTAAGATATATTACATACAATAGATTTCACAGGCACAGCGCAAGTGCAAGCGCTGTGCAGGCTAAACCTAGACACAATTGGTAAATTGTGTGATTTCTTTAAGAACAGCAACCAACCATGCAATTGCAGGCAGACCATCACTTGTGGAAATGGGTGATATATGGTATCCACCTACTGTGTCTGGGCATTGGGGGAAACAAATTTAAAGTAAGGACAGGAGATGTGAAGTGAAAGCAGCAAAGTAAGACATATCTTCCAGTTATTCCGGATTAAGTTTTCCCTTGGCACTGGTGTGTTGAAGAATGCTATTGAAAATGGCACATGAAATTGACCCAGGATGCACACTGGGAAATGGAAATGAATGGGTGGAATGTGATGGTTGAGATTCTAATGGAGAAGAAACACAGTGTTAATAAATGTTCCATCCTTTGTTGTGAAATATGACGAATCAACCCAGGCACCTGACTATTATGTGACTATGGAGGCCTAGTCACGGACAGTGGTCGGTTAGGGGGTGCCAGGAAGTGGTTTGTCCAGTA
This sequence comes from Calotriton arnoldi, assembly GCA_963921515.1. NCBI lineage: Eukaryota > Metazoa > Chordata > Amphibia > Caudata > Salamandridae > Calotriton > Calotriton arnoldi. The sequence goes on from CAWUFW010012821.1 coordinate 152,480, forward strand.
TTACTTTATATCTTTCTGTAAACCTCTCTGTACTGGATGGGAAATAGCCAGGGAAGGTGTGTGATCACCATGAGTTTCTACATCAGAATAGCTTGTGCAGCCTACAGCACAAAGAAACCTGTCCCTCAACTAACAAAATAAGATATTTTATTTCTCAAACTGAAGGGATGAAATGCTAAGTTGACTCTACTGGGGTGCACACAGATCTCCAATGAGCTTTGTTATTAGCAGGAGTGTCCATGAATGGATGAGGTCTACCGTTGTCTCAAATCTCCACATAACTCCAAAGTCACATGCTACTTTAATGAGTTAGGACTGACCTCCATCACATACATTTCATTCTTATTCTTCCAAAAATTACAACATGTCTCTTTTTGTTTTTAGATTTACTGGTTACAACCAGGGAATTACTCCTTAATAACAGTGAACAGGGTATATGTCAAAGATGTTTACTTTTACTTTAAATATCCTTCTATATTGATTCATAACTCTTAAAATAAAAGAGAGAGCGACACAGAGAAAAAGAAAAGGAGAGATTATTTGTTTTATTTATATAGTTTTATTTTTTTTTAGCTCAGAAGAGGTGTGCCAGAGGTCTGTACCCACGTGGGATATAGGAACACATTCAAAACAATAAGATGAGCAAACTTCATATATTATGAGAAGCTGGATACAGTGATCAATGACGTCAGGGACCAAGAAATAGACAGCAGGGGAATAAATCCAGTTATTAGATTTTTGCAAACTGAGGGCCAATTCATCTTGTAAATCCTGGCACCATGAGTGTCCTACCTGGGGAGCTGGCACTATTGTTTATGCAGGATACACCTCTCTTTATTAGGGAGGTTTGGAGTACATCCTTAAATATGTTCAGAGTTCTCTGCAGCTCCAAAGTTTCAGGATAGCTTGGGGGAAAGCTTGTTTGATTGTTCTTTGTTTCAGAGTATTTGGGATTTCCAGGCACAGTTCTCTCTTGCTTTTTGAAGTACTTGTGTCTTTAGAAATCTTGATCTTCTACACCAAGTATTGTCTCTTGAGCATTGTATAGTTTGGTTGACCAACACCAAAGGATCAGCCAGGACTGCATTACAAGTGACCTTTGTGGTGGCAACATTAACCCCCGCCCCACAATCCTCTCTGGAGTTTTTGGTGTAGGAGGAATTTGAGAAAATATAGGAGGGGACCTAGAAGACCATTCTGTAATGAGGAATTACTGGGGGAATTGATAATTCTGGTCCCAATTACCCTGACATTCCTCATTAACCCCCCAATATTTAACTCAGACATTTTGGCTGCTTCTGGTATCTGAAATCTATGGGTGGAATTGAAAGTGCCTGCAAATTTACTGCGGATCCTGTAATCCTAATAGGGCAGGTAACTCCCATTATGAGACCCCTTTGGTATTAACATTGCACATTAAATTGACCTCTTAGTTTATAACAATATCGTAAATAAACTCAATAAAAATATAATTGTATGCAGCACTGACAATTCCGGAGGGACGCATATGTCGAATTTGTAAAGGTTTGCGCTGAATGGTAAATAGAAACATTTTGTTATGTCTCTGTAACATTTCTGGAAAATTATTTTCAACAGAAATATTTAACTGTGATCTGGTTCATTATACTGCATCACTCTTACTTAAATTGTTACCTTTCCTCATGAATTTGATGTCTCTCCCTTTCCCAGGTCCTGCTGGGTGAATAGTCCCATTCAATTTCCTCAGCCGCAATGTAAATGGTCTTTGTGGGTAAGTAAAGATCAGGAAGGGACCAGTGGCAGTTCTTCACTCTGTAGTGCTGCTTCATGCCTCCTGTGTAGTGGTCTGTTGTTAAGCATTCCACTTCGAAAACACCTAGGGAGAGAATGCAAACACAAACTCATGTTCACAGTCCTTGTGGCCAACTGCCATTTAGCATTCACTTGTGAATTAATCAAATATGTTTTTAGGTAAACATCTTTTAGACATACCCTTTCTTTGGAAAAAGAGTACACTGCATGCAGAAACGAAAGCACGGTCTTACCAGAGGCTGCTTTAGTATGCAGCCTGCACCCTACAAAACATTCAACTCATAAAATATAAACAACGTGCACATGTACATATAGAACAAGGCTTTTGGTCATCGCCTTCAGAATCTGGCTCGTTTGTATGAGTCCTCTTGAGGCACTGGCTCCCTGGCTTGTCCTTCGTGCCTTGGGACCAGACCACGGACATTTCACTGATGCTTACACTTTTACTTTAATATATTCTATAAGTGATGAGGCAAAGAAAGTAGACCATTTACAGTCCTGCTGCTCAATGGGTTTGAGCTGTCAAAACACACATACAGGCACACTAATAAAAATATATTGATACAAATGTTGTAACACTTCTGTCTTCTGCATTACTTTCTATTGCCCGGTGTCTTTTATGAGCAAGGCATGTGCAGAATTTTGGGGTGCATTTGAATGGTGTGCACCATGTGAGATGTATTGTTGTCACAGCACGCGCATTATGCAGCCCGCACTACCATGGAACGTTTGCTAGTGCGGAGCTGTGACGTGGAAGTGCTGGTGTGTCCACTCAGAGGCACTGTGGGGCTATTAGTGTGGTTCCTTGTCCCTGCACATGCAGAGTAACTTTCAAGGTGTATTTATGGTGGTCAGCCCAGAGCAGGATCTAAGGTGCATTCTGAGGCCAAGCGCCATCGCATACAGCTCATACTAGCACTCCAGCCCATACTGACATCACTGAAACCATGGAGGCCCCACCAGACATAGCTCTTTAGTCATGAGGAATGCATGTGTCAGTGAACCACTCCGCAGAGTGTAAAAACTCCTAGTACGAATGGACACCACAAGTTTGAGTCTCCAAAGCGAAACCCTCTAAAGTGACAGAGAACTGTTGGGATCTCTGACAGGACCCATGGCTGATTACAATGCACCAAAGAGCGACTGGAGACCTTAACCTCTGTCTTGACAGTGAAGAGGACTATGAGGGGTTTATTTTAGAAGAGTATATACTGCTTACACACTCTCTATCATAGCTGGATGAGAGGCACCAACTAATGAGTGAACCATAGTCTTACAATGACATCACCCAATGGCAGCATCTGTGTATGTCCCCATCAATCTACCAAGATCACGGAGGCCCAAACGAAATGTGATCCTTCATGAACTCTGCGCTGTCTACCCATTTGTTCTGTACTCTCTACTCCCTTCTGCTGGCCCTTCCCTTTCAACTGTGAGTGTATAAAAATCCTGTTTTCCTTACCCAGCTTTACCATCTAACAATGACTGTAGGCTTTCATTGTTCGGGCTACGGGTTTCCGCCCTGGCTCTCTCTTCTCACTCTTGTGACTATAAACGGTGTGGCCCGCCGCTTCCTTATCCCTAAATCCCTGATTTGTACCCTGTGATTGTGTTTTCATTTGCATTTTCTGGGTGTATCAGGTCCTCTGTCCCCTTTGCTCTGACTGTATGGCATGTAGTTCAGGTATGAGGGTCTATGCTGTGCCTGTATGTGGGGTCATTTTGTCTGAGATCTGGCTTCAACCAGTAATGCGTTCTGTTCTGTCTACTTTGACTGCACAGGGGTGAGTTGTGTCTACGTTCTCACTTATGAGGGGCTACTCTGAGATTTGATAGGATAACAGTCTGATATTCGTGCCCTTGCTGTACACAGTCTATTCTAAGGGTCTGTCCTCCAACGCTGACTCGTGGAGGGTCTGTGGGGTCTGCCAGGGTCTATTCTCCTGTTGTAACTGTATGAAGTAGTCAGGTCCTCCTTCACTAACTTCAGCATGGCCTCTATTCTCCCTCCTCTGGTATGTATCTTATTTAATTTATACCATGGTATATGTTAAACAATTTGTTGAGTGAAACTGCATCCTTAAGGGATTCTTGGTGCCAGGCCACACTAACAGAACTTTATGGGTAAAGGTTGAAGAATTCACTGTAGTTATGGTGGAAAATAAAAAAAATTATGGCCCATTGGCAAGTGAACTGGTTTGGTGCCTTACATGTTATAAAGGTACTCACTTGGCTATGGCGGTCTGCAAATTAAGATTTTGAGTGAATTAGCAAAGCTGATCAGTCTACATACAGGGGAGAAATGGCCTGGCTGTGGTGCTATACATTATAGGCTATAATGGAAAAATATCTTATTGTAATGTTGATTTATATACTGAGGGAATATGGATTGAATACATGTGTGTTAATGTTGTTTTACACACTTGAGCCCCAGGAATACTGGAACAGGTATGGGGCCAGATGTACGACACGCAAAAAGCGCCTCGCAAATTGCGAGTTTTTTGCAACTCGCAATTTGCGAGGCGCTATTTTGGATGTACAACAGTGTGTATCACACTGTTTGCGATTCCCAATGGAATTCCCAAATTGAGAGGCTCATGAATATTAATGAGCTTCTCGCAATTTGCGACCCCATTGGGAATGGCAGGCCCTCCCAGGTATGGTGGCCTGCTGGGCTCAGCAGACCACCATGTCTGGGACTGCTTTTAAATAAAGCAGTTTTTTTTTTTAATGCCGCCCGTTTTCCTTAAAGGAAAACGGGATGCATTTAAAAAAGAAAAAAATGAAACGTTTTCGTTTCATTTTTAAGGGCAGGTAGTGGTCCCTGGGACCACTGCCTGCCCTTAAAAATATTTTCCCCAGCATTTGCAAAGGGAAGGGGTCCCCTGGGACCCCTTCCCTTTTGCGAGTGCATTACCACCCTCTTGAAGAGGGTGGTAATTTGCGAGTGTTTTGCGACCGCAATTGCGGTCGCAAAACATTCATACATGGGCTTGCGCTCGCTATTAGGAAGGGAACGCCTCTTCCTAATAGACAGTCGCAAAACCTATTTAGCGAGTCGCAAATAAATTGCGACTCGCTAAATAGGCTTTGTACATGGCCCATGCGCATGCAAAAACGGTCGTACATCTGGCCCATGATCCTTTATATAATGTTGCACTAGGCACAATTTCAAATTATTTAGCTTTTTGAGTAATAACAATGTAGCACTATACATTTCATACCTTTCTTTGGATACAGATAGGAAAAATAGGTCATAAACTATATTTAGTAAAGCATTTATCTACTTCACACATTTCTTGAAAGCTACATATTTCACCTAAACATGCTTACATGTTACCCTGACTTTAAGTGAATACTTTCTCATAGAGCTGACTCATGTTTAGGTCTGGCTTCAGATGACTTTAGGAGTCTGCCAGAGCTTTTGTCATTATGTTTCTAAAATGTATATAGAGGGGCTGCAAAGGAATATTTCTCTCTTACCATCAGGCTATTGGCTGTTTGGAGTATTATTTAGCCTTCTAGGTAGTGGTTAAATGCAGTACATTGCACTGTTTTAGCATGTGGCAAGGACTATTTGGTGAATGGAGAAGCCATCTTGAAGAGAAGGTTTCCCCCACTAAAATCAACAAAAACTGAGTGATTAAAAAAACTTGTGAAATATGTCGTAAATAAATATGGAACTGCAGTATAGCATTTGTCAGTTTTATCGTCCAATATGATCATTTGTTTTTTCATTTAAAATGCTGCCTAAACATAGAAAACAAATGAGTTTATTCAAAATTAACACCTGACAATTTTAATAGTATGCTTACATACTTATTTAGATGATACTTAAGGTAAGAATTTAATTTTTATGTGGTTTCTGCAGCCTGTGGTGAGATAAATCTGCTTTTCAAATATGGTTTCTCTGATTCATGGCATGCTTCTAGGAGCATGACATTGCTTCGTGATGGTCTACCATAGCAAGGGGTCCGGCCATCCTGGAATGGCAAATAGCCTTTGGCTAACAGGGGTTTAACAACGTGAAAGTGGAATTCTGATGTAAATGAGTAGATATATGCATTACAGCATTGATCATTTGTATTTTGCATTAAAAGACGCGTTTGTGTGTGAATAAACACTGTATAAATTGTAGAAACCAACTAATCTTTTTAAGAAAAACGAGACCTGGCAATTTGTATAGTGTGCTATTATACTTATTTAAAGGACACTTTAAAAAGCTTTTGATTTTTTTAACTGGTTTGTGTTACTTGAAATGGGGAAAGTCGCTTTTCCACTGTTACTTTCTTAACCCATGAAACACAATTATGAGCATAGACTCATCTGGAGATGGCCTCACACAGCAGGGGGCTTGGCCATCTTGGAATGGCAGAAAATGTTTGCGTGAACAATGGTTTAACAATGTGAAAGCACATTTTATTATATTTATTTTGTAAAAAGCAGCCATCTTATTATATTTATATGTGAAATATGTTTACCGTCAGTGGCGTAGGTAGGCCTCAGGCTGCCCGTGGCGGCCCCTGCGTTTGCCGCCCTCGCGGGGGGAGGGGAGGTGGGGGGGTTGCGGCCGATTATTGTGGCCGATTCTTGCGACGGCCGCAGGTTAGAGAGGGGGGAGGGGGTCCGGCTGCTGCCCCAAAACTCGTGCCGCCTGGGGCGATCCACCCCCACCGCCCCCCCCTAGCTACGCCAGTGTTTACCGTTGCCCCTATTTTCAGGAGTAAGCCCTGCTTTCAGTGCCTTTTTTAATGCTTGGTTGTTTATGTTGATGTCACTGAACATTAAACGAGTGCCAATGTATCATACAGTTTACAGGGTTATAGTGTTCCTACTCAGAGAGTGCACCTTTGCTGCTGTGAGTTTGTTACGGCCACCCAGCTTCTGCTTCCAGACTAATGCATGCTGCTGAGTACCCTTAATGTGGCCCGTCCATGGCTATGTACACCCTTTGGATGACCTCACTCAGCATTGCTGGCTGATGTATAGAAGTGATAATGCAGCCTGGGAGATCCACCAGCGGACACAGTTGCAGCATAGAGATGCGTTGAGAGTTATTAACTAATGGACCAAATCTTGAAATGATCGTATAATAATAATTTTATAATATAGCCTTATAGCCCGCCGTAGCGGGCTATACCGGCTATTAAAGGTCCGCTCCAGAGTTAAAGGCCCGAGCCGAAGGCGAGGGACTTTAACAAGGGAGCGGGCCTTTAACCCCTTCCGTGCTCATGACGAGCTCAGCTCGTCATGCTGCGAGGTAGCGCTGTGCGCATGACGAGCTGAGCTCGTCACGACCCCACCTGCGATCGGAATGTCCAGCATACGAGCGGAATTCCGATCGCGGTCAAGGGGTTAATAGCCGGTATAGCCCAGCTACGAAGGGCTATAAGGCTATTAGAACATTCTGCCACTAGAGGGCAGAATGTTCCAACAAACAAAACAAAGGCCTCTCGGAGTTCGAGGGGTTAAAATTCCCTCGGGCTCCGAGAGGACTTTGAAAACAACATTGGAATGTTGCTTTGCGGGCCTTTACCGGCCCGTAAAAGCATGGAGCACTCCATTGTCTTCAATGGAGCTCCCAACATTCCAATGTTCTAATATGACTTGGAACATGTACTACCGATTCTACTATGGCCATTCTTCCCATGATGTTGCCATATCCTTCCTTACTCGTGCTTTCAGTGCTTATATTGGGCCTAACTCTTGACTCGATTCTCTTTGTAAACTTTATTCGGTTGCAAAAAAAAAATACAGCCATAAAAGTACGTAGCTAAAAACACATATGAATATACATACAAAAGATAAAATCCACACTCCGTCATCAAATCTCCTGGTTATTTAGTACATAAAACACAGTGAATACAATAAAATATCCAGCCCCAGATATAATAACGATATTGTATAAAGGGGTACAGTTAAAACACATCTAAAAATAGTATGTACAAATAGTCTTACAGTTCGATACTACAAATCAGTAATGTAAATATATCAACGTCCTGTAGATCAAAGAACGATAAATATATGGTACTCAATCCTTTAGCTGTTGTGATACGCTTTCCTTGTTTTAATAGCATTCGTTATAAATAATGCAACATTGCAACACACATGGGGGCCACTTAGTGACACCAAAAAGTTCAGTGCGGATTTATGGGTTCGAATATTCTGGACAACAAACATATGTTTCAAATAACAGAGCCTCAAATGTTGGTACAGTTTGCAAAACAATAGAAAGTGCAGGGTGCTTTGTTTGCTATGACTATCACAGGGGCACAGAATTGCATCAGAGGGGCAGGACATCATATGAGGGAAAGCAACTAGGTGGTGCACAATACCGCATCTCAACCTTGTCAGCACAAAACGGTGTTCTATAATATTTATGTATGTCAGATAATGGTTGGCCCCCTCTTCCATAACCAGAGACTTATAGAATATCACTAGCGATTTTTTCCCCTCGTCCAACTCACGTTTGTCCAGCCTGACTTTTTAATCCTATTCTTAGTAAGTGATGTACACTGGGTAATATCAGACCAGACAGACAGATTGAACAATTTACCAAGAAGAGAGTTGATGTATAATAGCCAAGGTATATTTAAGGCTTTATCCAAGGTTAAACAGTCAAGGATTATTTTTCTAGTAAAACTAGTTTCTTCCTTGGCCCAGAGTGATATCCATAGTAACAGAGGTCTCACCAAAAGGAGATCCTCTAAAAATTGCAAATCAACCTCATTGTGAACTAGGGTGTTTGCTGCAAACGGTGGCAGATATAGAAGCCTTTTTAGAAATGTATTTTCCTCAATTTGCAGGGCATGGCCATTGGCATAGCCCCAGAGTCAAGCCCATAGGTTTCCATTGTCACGCCCTTAGTTTTGTAAATAGCTACCATTTCCTTAATGGGTCAACTACCCAGTTTCGAGGCAAACTTAAAAATCCCCTGAGAAACCTTGCCCATTTTGGCTCTGGTATTTAATACGTGCTGTGTCCATGAGCCGTTGCCCGCAAACAGTATCCCCAAATAACAAAAGGATTTCACTGAGACAATTGGTGTACTATCAATAAAAAAGGTTATGCAGGGTTTTCGTGTTTGGCCACAGACCATGGTGAATGTTTTGGTTTTGTTAATAACCTTTTTCTTGGAAGCTATAAATTCACCAAATACATTCATCAGTTTCTGCAGACCCACCGGTGTTCTGGCTAGGAGTACAGCGTCGTCTGCATAAAGCAGCACTGGTATTGGATATCCTGCGGCCTTAGGGGCATCGGTCTACAGCGACTTAAGATGGCTATCCACCCTATTAATAAAAAGTGAGAATAGTAGTGGGGCCAATACACACCCCTGACGAATACCACGCCCTACTTTAAATTTTGGGGTGCATTCTCTTTGAGGGCCGAAACGTACTTGACTGGATAGATTTTTATAGAGGCGTGAGAGAAACCCCACAATTGGTCTGGGTGCGCCTAATGAGATCAGCAATACACATGATAGGTTATGGTCAACTAAATCAAAAGCGCTGCTCAGATCTGCAAAGCATAGATATAAAGTACCCATCTTGGCCCTTGTATATTTTCCGATTAGGAGCTCAAGGTTAATACATTGTTCAACCGTACCCATCTGCTTCCTAAAACCATACTGGACCCGGGACAGGATCGATTGTTCGTGTGCCCATTCCTCCAACCTTACCAATAGTACTCTACTCATGACCTTCATTGAGGAGTCTAGAAGTGAAATCGGTCGATAGTTTTTGGGGTCTGCTTTGTCCCCCTTCTTGTAAATAGGTAGGATAATCGATGTCTCCAAGGAAGATGGGATACTATCTGTCGATGCTGCATTAAAGACTCTGGTCAAGATAGGCCCCCAAAGGTCAGGAGCAGATTTAAATACATCAACTGGCACCCCATCTGGACCAAGAGCCCATCCCCCTACACTAGTTTTAATGGCCAGCTTAACTTCTTCGAGGGTAATTTCTAAGGTTTCTGATCCCCCATCCCCTCCCGACCTCCATGTAGACCTTACTACATCCTCGGTGCTCTCTTTAAAGATATCTGTAAAATGTGCCACCCAACTATCACAGGAGACAAGGTTGCTGAACTCGGGGGTATCATCATTTTTTAAGAATGATGCCTTCACAGTGTCCCAGAATAACTTAGTGTTTTTAGTCTCTGCCGCAGAAGTGAGATTATCCCATGCTTCATTCTGGAGAGTTGGTATCCCTGTATCCCGGGCCTGTTTGTATTGGAAGCGCATGGTCTTGAAAGTCAAGTTGTCCTGCAGTGAGCTACTCAAGGCACGTTTCAGCGACCGGAGTGCTTTAGTGCAGGCGGTCAAACCATCCTCTTTTCTTATTCCCTGCTCTGGTGGGATGGCATGTAAATAATAGTTTAATGGAGCTAATGATTTGACTAACATTTTTCACTATTAAAATGGGTACAATATCCTACTGAAGACAATAATCAATTTCCATTATGTTTTTCTCTACTATTATTTGCAACATAATGGTGGGGTCGACGCCTTCCCATTTAATTCTTACACCATTCGGCCTACTCACAATGATGTTGTTTTCTACAGGGAATGTATGGTGACTCTTATCCCAAAAATAGAATGGCATTGTAATCAGATTGTGATCACTTAGGGCTGCTGTTACTATGTTGGGTTTGCCACACGAAACATTTGCTGATGCTGATATCAGCAAGTGATCAATGATAGAGGCCGAATTCCTACCGGTAGATGTTGGAACTAGCTCACCATTGATATCACAGTCACACCTCAGGAGCTCAAGATCATATTTGGCAATAATGAAGTTCAAAGCTTCACCATACTCGTTATGGTAGAAATAGTCATTTCCCATCCCATCCTGGTTAATACAGCCACATGACCGTGTATCACCTAAAGCACAGACTTGTATGTTAAAATCTCCGGCCCGTATTAAAATATAACTCATACGTATAACGCTTAGGAAGGATTCCAGACGATGATCTAATGCCGTTGCCACCTTGCTGCGTGTTAGATCAAAAACTCTTGACTCAGTTTTGGGTTTGGCACTCTTGACCCCATGATGCCCAACGCTGGTGTAGTGCTTTTTCTAACATAATGATTACATTCTTTTTGTATGGCAGACATTCTTGGCACAATGGTCTTCAGCCATGGTGTAATTCTTGCACTCCTGTAATAGTTGTATTTTTTGCCTTTTTATAACATTATCACACATTCTCCCTGCGAAAGATTAATGTAACGTCCATTCATCCATCCACTTGCCAGTTCATATGTACATCCATGCACCATCTCTTCCATCCAACCACTGACTCAGTCTGATGTTTATCCATACATATATCACTCACAATCAATGCGAAACGACATTCACATAAAATGAGTAAGATTTAATGATTTTGCCAATGCTTGTTTTTCTCTTGACCTACCTGCTGTTTAATAGTCATGCTACAGGAGCACGTTTACTGTGCTAATTAAGCTAATCTTCATTAATAAGCTTGTATTATTATGCTTTTGCTGGCCTAGCTTGCCAGTTGTTAACTGTATCATCGAATGGCAGGAACTGCCCTTTGATAAAGGTCCATTCATTAGTTAATTGCAGGTTGGATTGTCATTTTGTTGCTAATATTAGCTCGCTGCTTTCAAGTAAGGGGAAGGTTGGAGGTGTTCTTTCCTTTAGCTATCTGTTTTCTTTTAGCGTTGGTTAGATATTTACTTGAATGTTTGTATTTAATATTTACATGTGCGTGAAGTAATATAGTACAATACAATTTGAGATTCGTACAGACTTAAGACTAATTTCACTTAGTCTTCTACTTTGCTTTTGAGACAGTTGTGTCTTATGGCCAAATTTAGAGTTGGGTGATAGTGAAAATACATCTAATTTCTGGGGATGTGGTACATTTGGAGTATCCGTCAACAGAATAACAGTAGCATTTTTTTATTTTTAAAAGTAACAATGAGACATTAATAGGTCGATAGATTGAAATCAGGGTTAGAGTAAATGTTATAAGTTACTTTAGGTTTGTTGTTACAGGTAGTTTGTGTGAGGGTGCTGGTAAGGATTAGGGTAAGGGCTAGAGCTAAGGCGATGGTCGGTTGTATATTGAATCTAAGGAATAGAGCCATAAACACCTTGTGGAAATGGGATCAGACAGTGTTTAAATCAACACTGTTCCATTGAGATGCAAGTTAAATAATTGTTTAAATGACTTGCCCATATAGTTTTTTTTTATACCGTAATCAATGAATCGAAGAAGGTAAGCACACAGTATCTCGTAATAAGAGATCGATTTTATCAAACACTATATGGGTGAATCATTCAAATATAGCAGTGGTGCTCTACACAAACGGGTGAACACGCAGAGTCATAGTTTAAAAGCAAAATACCAAAACACAACTCAGAAGTGTGTGAAGAACAAGCAGCAGCAATAGACTCAGAAGTAAGATACAGAGTGTCTAAAGCTGTTAATGTCCATTACAGAGGCACACTCTACTCAAGAAAGCTTGAAGTATATCTGTAAAGGACATATGCATCAATGGCATTTCAACCACTTGGTGACTTTCTGGTCATCTTCAGGATGGGGAAAGCATTCAGAGCATTGTAATTATATACAAAGATATATCCAAAAGGAATTTAAAAATTCTTTGGCAAATGGAAATTTGTAATGGCCATTTGTGCTCACATGGTCTGATTCGTCTAATTGATTCCACCCTAAGTCTGAAAAGAAAGGTGTGATAAAAACAACACTGCACAGAAATGCAGGGAGTAAGTGGATAAATCCATTAATATGAGGGTGAAAGGGTGGAACTCATTCCGAAAACAAACATTTATATTAATTGTCTCACTAAATGAGACTATTCTGGAAATGCAGAAAAAGTTAAACTGTGTGCCTCTGGAAAAATCAATAAACAGAACAAACATAACAAGAGCTGCCCTTAAAACCGCGGGAACCTGGGCTCATAACATAATTAGAACAATGGTTCACCTGACTTTCATTTTGGCAGATTTATCAGTTGCCCAAAACAGATTTCTTGGCAACCAACGCAAACAACAAAACCTGGCTTAAGTCCGGCTCCTAAATTACTTCCTGAACATTCTTTAAGCTAAGGAATCCACTGCCCATATCAAGCGCTTCACTCATTGTTTTTCCATACCACTTGGGTGGTAAGTGCGCCTTCTCACCTTTCACCCCATTACATGGTTTATTTTTATAGGTCCTTTGCTATGAAGTTATAAATGTTAACCAGGAACAGGGGTGGGAGCACACCGCTTCACCCCCCAGCAAGGTCGCCCCTGGCATTCTGGTAAATGCAGTCTCATGTTGCTTGCTTTGCTAAAGTATTCCAAGTGTTTCGCCAGAGTTGGCGCAGATAGTGCTGATCTCTAGACACGTGTTTCTGGTTCTTTAACCGTCATCAGTAGAGATTACAGGCTTCAAATTTGGGGTTTGCTGAGTAGGCTGCCAAACATTACATCAGGTCAAGTACCTCTCACTGGCGCGCGGGTGCTTCTTCCACGAGCTCGTCAGCTCAATGACTCACGGGAGTACTTTTAAACAGGAACAGGGGTGGGAGCACACCGCTTCACCCCCCAGCAAGGTCGCCCCTGGCATTCTGGTAAATGCAGTCTCATGTTGCTTGCTTTGCTAAAGTATTCCAAGTGTTTCGCCAGAGTTGGCACAGATAGTGCTGATCTCTAGGCACGTGTTTCTGGTTCTTTAACCGTCATCAGTAGAGATTACAGGCTTCAAATTTGGGGTTTGCTGAGTAGGCTGCCAAACATTACATCAGGTCAAGTACCTCTCACTGGCGCGCGGGTGCTTCTTCCACGAGCTCGTCAGCTCAATGACTCACGGGAGTACTTTTAAACGGGAACAGGGGTGGGAGCACACCGCTTCACCCCCCATGCTAAGGGGCGAACTGGGCTGGGAGGTCAGCAGTGTGCTCCCACCCCTTCCTGTTTAAAAAGGCTCCCTTGAGCCATTGAGCTGACGAGCTAGTGGAGATGCACCTGTGAGAGGTACTGAGACCTGTAAGAATTGTGGCAGCCTGCTCAGCAACCCCAGAAGAAAATCGTTTTTGATCCCTACTGATGACGGATAAAATCCAGAAACATGTGTCTAGAGATGACAGCACTAATCTGCACCAACTTTGGTGGAACACTCCAGCAAAATACCAAGTAAGCATGCACTACAAACTGCATTTACCAGAATGCTAAGGGGCGAACTGTGCTGGGAGGTCAGCAGTGTGCTCCCACCCCTTCCTGTTTAAAAAGGCTCTCTTGAGCCATTGAGCTGACGAGCTAGTGGAGATGCACCTGTGTGCCTGTGAGAGGTACTTAGACCTGTAAGAATTGTGGCAGCCTGCTCAGCAACCCTAGAAGAAAATCATTTTTGATCCCTACTGATGACGGATAAAATCCAGAAACACATGTGTCTAGAGATGACAGCTCTAATCTGCACCAACTTTGGTGGAACACTCCAGCAAAATACCAAGTAAGCATGCACTACAAACTGCATTTACCAGAATGCTAAGGGGCGAACTGTGCTGGGAGGTCAGCAGTGTGCTCCCACCCCTTCCGGTCTTATAAATGTTTCTGAAACTCGCACCATCTGAGTAAATACAACCAATCATTGTCCTTTATAATCACCATTTGGTGTTATTGGCCACTCATACTTTAGGTGAATGCTAACTTATATCCCACCTTACATAGTGTATGCTTTTTGCAACAATGTGTTCATGGTTTTATGTAACATGCCAACAGGCACCCTGAGACTTCATTGACCCTGTGGCTCTCCCGTTCTAAGGTAAATATTTTTTATCCCAATATAGCCCATGACGTTTTTCGACACCCCATCATCAAGTAATTGGATTACTGTTTATTGAACTCCCAGGTGTCGCCTGCATTTGATTGTCATGAAGAGAACTTCATATTTCAAACAAGTTCGGAATGTCATCTACATCCTAGCGCACAAATTCACGTTGGCTTGAACAACTAACTTTTATGTAGCCCAACTATATAAGTGATCTGGAGCACATACCTGAAAGTGTTTTCTTGTATACAACCACAATATATTCACTTCAAATGGCTACACTGCCCACAATTGTTGTCCTGTCTGTATTCTATATTTGTACATGAATATATCATGTTTCCTATGACTTGTAAATAACATTTCAATTTTTTGCATAATTAACGGTATATATTAAATTAGTATTGGGGCCATAGTGTGGGTTTGTTGTTTGCATTAGTTGGTTGCCCAAAAATCTGGTTTGGCCTACTGATATATTCGCCTGAATGAAATCCAGGTGAACCACTGTTCTAATTACATCAGAAAAATCGAAGAGTGCATCAGGACGAAAAACCACCTCCGAAACGGAGTAGGCATGGAAGACTACTAAAATGGCACACGCCTTCTGGTTTGAGAAAGTAAATATGACTTTGGCGGTGACCAAATAGAATCACTATTTCAAAGGATAGCAGCATACTAATACATACGTATTGAGGGTGGCATGATCACGTCAGGACTGCGAATCTAAAGCAGCCATGGCAAATATTGTCAGACCAGCCCCCGTACTGACCACTACAAGGAAGCTTGGGTAGGGGGGTGGGCGGGGTTCCCCCAAGAAAATTTGGAAAAAAATGGGCAAAAGTGTGCATTCCAGAACAGATTTTTCATTATATATTCAATTGTATTAGGTTTTACAGCATAGTAAATGATGACCTTAGAGTGCACTAGGACACCTAGTCATACCCACAAACATTCTTATGGAGAACACAAAAAATATGATGGCAAGCATGCAACATGAATTTAAATATAACATAAGTGCACACATTCACTGTTAAGCACAGCCAAGAAACAAAGAACACAATGAAAGACCATTTCGAGGGATGTTAGCATCCTCCACCCCAATAAGAAGCACGGCAAGGCCAACTTTAGTACTGGTGGTGCCCGGGGCAACAATATTTTTGCCCCCCCGGTGATCTCCTCCTCCACAGATTCCCTCACTATCCAACAGTGCCCCTCATCTCTCCATAGCCCCTCTCTCACATGTATTTCTTTTGTTTTATAGGGCCTCTCATGCCATTTTAGGGTGTCGGAGCACTTTACATCACACACACATACAGAGACAATGAATCATAACTTTGTAAATCAGTGTATAGAAAATGTTACATAAGACAAAGGTGACTATAAGGTGTAGGAGTCAAATGTCATCCATACTGATAGGCATTTTTTAAGAGTGCTTGACCTGGAGAAGGACAAACTAAGGATTCAAAAAGTAACACGGTGGTTAGGGTTGGCTGTACTAATTATAATTTATTTCCACCCAAACAAACCCTTTTTTAGCAACATTAGGATAATGAAAGATTGGGAAAAAACATAACTTTCTAACCTATATCATACAGTTTGCTTGTAGCTCTTTGATGGCAGGTCATAATCACAATGCCATATTACGATTGTAACTAATGAACTGCAAGTAACAAAATAATGTCTATGACAAAATCAGTAATCCATTGAACTATCCACCCAAAATACAGTTCTGCGTGGTACAGTGAGCTGCATGGTACATGTTCTTTGCAGCTGGCATGTTAACCTTCTGCGCTACTTTAGATGAGTCAAAACTGCCACTAGACAAAACTCTGATCCCTCTCCAGCAAGAACATTAGTTACTAGAGTCATCTCAACATTTTTATTGTTGCCTGAAAACTATTGGATATAAAAGGGACTCTGCAGCGGCTGCTTTTAAACCAATGACAGTGCCCCCCAGCTCAGTGATAAACCGACCCCTGTAACAAAACCAGCCTCCACCCTTCCAGCCTCACAGGGAAACGCCTGATGCCCACTACGGCCGGTCCGACCTTGCATCTTTGTCATGCACAATTGAGATGGAAGAAGAGTAGCAACATACCAGTGAGTCCGTTTAGGGTGTGGCGTGAATGGTTAGGTGTGATGGAAATGGAAGAGGGATGGCAGTGATGTCAGGTACAAAAACACTGACTGAAAGGCAAGCTTGAATGGAAAAGGGAGGGTCCAAGTTGAACACGGATCATTCAGTGGTAGAGCCCCTGCAATCACATTGGGATATAACTAATCAAGGTTAATACCATAATACCCAGTATCACAACTGGTACATGTAATGATTTTAAGACACCTTATTGTGGATGCATAACAGTTAGTTGATTTCACAGACAGTATGCACAATGTCTATTGGGAAACTTAATAACTAATACTCAATATGTTCGCAATACCACTACTTCACGATTGCAATTTGCAGTGACTTGACGAAAACTTAATATGGATCCATAATGGTTCATTTCAGGTCACTGACAGTTCACACAACGTCCATTGGGAAACTTCACATTTGAAGCTCATGGTAGAGGCAGGAATTGTGAATGAATGTGATGAAAGAAGGGCCATGAGACCATGTGGGCTTCATGTGGACAATAAATAATTTGAATCACAACCAATTTAAATAGAGTCTTGCATTACGTTTGCACCACGCAAAGTGGTACATGCGTGACACAAGCCTCTAAGTCAGATTTCTGAAGCCATGCAAAGCCTCTTTGGCTGTGAATGGCTTAAAAAATCTGGAGTAAGGCAACGCAGCGCAAATTGCTGCGTAGGATTCCTCTGCACAAGGGAGTCGTTCAATGTGCATTGCGGTGAGTGTTCCCAGGCAACTCCCATGTTTTTTTACGCATTCCCAGATTTACGAGGACTTGTAAACCTGGGAATGCGCCAAAATCTCCCATCTCCCCAGGTGAGGCATAATGAGGAGAAATATCTTTATTTCTCCTCGTTTTTTCTGCTTTTGCTGCATTCTGCAGAACACATAGAAAGAGGAAAAAGCCTCTCAGGATTGTTTTTGTGCAAAAAGGGCCGCCTTCATGCACAAAAACAATCCTGCATGCAATGGAGGCACCCTTGCACCATGGTGCTGGGCTGCCAAAACGGCGCCAGCGCAAGGGTAAATGCGTCGTATTGGATAAAGTAGGTGCATTCCTGCCCTTTCCCTGTGGCGCAGGGCAGCAAGGTGAATTGCTGCACTGCCCTACGTCACTAATTTCATCAATATGCCCCAAAGAATCATATGGGAAAAAAGCCTTGAAACCAGGTGGGAGTGAATGCAGGAGAGTGCAGATTTAATGACATCCTAAAAACATATATGCATTGCACTAGATACATTAAACCAAATAGGATGATTTGGAAGAACTTGATACATGTGATTTATGAATTTACGCAATAACATCCTACAACCATAAAAGCATTGCACAAGCCGCATTAAACGAAACTAAATGATTTAGAAGAACTTCATACATGCGGTCCAAATGACATGATAAAGTATGTATATCACAAAAATTATTGTGTTCTATGTTAATTTGTTATGCCAGTCATCCATGGTATTATGGTCTGAAGCAATGCAGTCAAAAAGGGAGTTCCATTTGCCTTCACATTTATGCAGTATGAAGGACGTTACCTTTACGTGGTAAAATACTCTTTTTATCACCTGCCAACGAATATCTGTTTGCTATGTTGTTTGGGGTGATAAATGTGAAACCAGGGCAGCATTCTCCATTTTGCATTTTATTGTACTGTTGTGTTGATGTATTCAGTCCTTCACTTTATGCCTGGGCTGTCCAATGTAAACTAAGTTACAAGTGCACCAGATAGATTACATTAAATTGATGGAATTACATTTGGAAAAGTGCTGACACCTGTGTTTGATGGAGCTGCGTCTGAATTCCTTCGTGTTCAGAGTGAGGGGGCACTCGGAATAGTTGCTGCATTTATAGTGTCCTTGGATGGGTTGGGAGTTCCACATCCCTATGATGGAATTATCACATGGATTGCAGCTGCATGCTCTCACTAATTGATCCCTTACATTCCTTTCTTTATAGAATAAAAACAATAGTGCCTCATTTACTAAATTGGCCATTGTCAATATTATCCAATGTTTGACAATTTTAACAATTTTGTTGGAGCAGGGAGTAAATCTGGTAATGCATGGTATTCGTTTTATTTATTTCTTCCTTCTGGTTTCTATAAGATTTTCATGAGGGCGATACCACATTTATTTCATAGCTTTAGTGACAGGTTGGTGGGGATATCCTCTGGATTTAAGTTTTTCACTAAGGATTTGGACTTCCCCAAAATATTCCTTCTTTTCTTGATAGGGAGGAACTGGGCATATGAAAGGTAATCCTTGCGGGCCTGTGGGTGGATACAGGAATAGCCTAAGTCAGTGTTGCGATGTTTGGGTTTACAGTAGAGTTTAGCGGACAGTTTTCATTCATATGGGATAATCTTGAGATCGAGAAAAGGGGGGGAAGGCTTACTATATGATTTTGTGAATTTTAAGTGTCCACTGGCGGTTTTGAGCCAATCAAGGAAGGATAGCAAAGTCTCTCCATCCCTTATCCATATTAAAAAGATGCCTATGTAGCATTTCCATAGATGTATGTGTTGTAGGTATGGATTTCTCTCTGATAGGAGAGTTTTTGGTTAAGACTATATGTAGTAATGACATTGGAAAATCTCCGCGCACTAGTACGAGAGTTATTCTGGACTCCAATATGCCTTTGACAGTAGAGAGGCCCTCTTCTTGAAGTATATTTATGTATAATGATTTGATGCAGAAACATTAAAAAATATTGTTTGACATCACACTGCATATCCTCTGTCTGGTTGATCAGATCAGAGATGTCCCAAACAGTGTGTTGAAGAGACAAATGGTTACAGAAAAAAACTGAATCACAGCCAGACCCTATGAGCCTCCTGGGTGGATTCTCTGTGTTCCTATGTATTTTCGGAATGGTATAGGATACTGGTTTGTGTGGGTGTTTGTTGTTAAGGAATACAAACTCATTCTGGCTGAAAAAGCCAGTGTTGAGTGCCTCTTTTGCGAGAATTGTGAATGCTCTGTTATTTCTCTTTTGTAGAATTATGACCCAGTGCCTGATATTCGTCATTGGCTAGCTGACCAGGATTTCTTGTCTATATTTCGCTTTGTCTGTTTTGATAATGTCACCCCTTTTTGTGGTTTGATGATGATATCATCATTATCTCATAGAGGATGTAAGGCATTATGTTATTTTTTTGAGATCTTATATGGAACATATTCATAGTATTTTTTATATTGGGTTAAGTCCTTCAACCTCAGTTTCCCACAGGCCAATACCTCTGGTGCAATCAATGAATTGGGGGATTAAAGGTTGAGAGAGGACGAAGTTTAAGTCCTGTGTTATTAACGGAAACAGGTCGTGGTTTATATTCAAAGAAAACTTTAAGTCCTGCCCAATGGAAAATTGTGCAAATTGACATTTAGTTTGAAAAAATCCACCACTTCAGTATTCACAAGGTGAAGACCCTTGCTTAGAAGCATAATCTCTGATTCCTTCAGTACACGTTGGGATAAGTTGAAAGCCCTGTTCATGCTATGCCCTTTCAGACATTGTTTTTGCACCTTACATTACCGCCGACCCTCTTCCGTTTTCATTCAGCATGGACATTCACTCTGCACCCTAAACCAATTCATTGATACATCGCTACTCTTCTTCCATTTCGATTACGCTATGTCCAAAACCTATGTATTAATAAAACAAACCTATGTATTAATACAACGCTATCCTTCAAAATGGTGATTCTAATTGATCACCGCCACACTAAATTTTTCTTTTTGGGGCCGCACACGACACCTATCAAGTTAAGTGTGTTTGACAATCCTTACTTTTTAACTAGGGTTGAACCACTTCTTCCTTACAGATGAAAAATATTCCTCAGGCATAGGCTCTGATTGTTTCAGTGGTGGGTCATGCAATTTTAGTAGGGTTGAATACCTACCCCCCGGCGAGATTATTTTCTTCTTCTGACGCACACCTCGATTTTTCAATGTAACTTTTCCAACTCCCCCGGATCCTCTCATCCATTGGGTCTATTAATATGAATGTTTGTTTTCAGGATGATTTCCACCCTTTTTCCCTCTTTTTAATTCATGTATCCACTTTCTCCCTGCCATTCCTTTTTCAGAAGCAACCCAGCTTCTCCTTCTCCCCCCCTCCCCCCACTTCTTTTCTTGTCAGGTCTAGCGGGGAATCAATTAGAGGAGTCAGACCATTTAGGCACATATGGCAAATTTTGTAAAAAGTTTTCATTGCAGATATTTGTTTTCCCAACTATTTTCAAGTTCTTTTTGCATATATCTTTATAGGCAAAGAAAATGCTTTAAATGTTTTCCTCGTCCTGAAGATGTCCAGTAAAACACAAAATGTTTGATGCGCCCTAGACGCATACGGGCTTTAAAGGTATACTTCAAGTTTTATCGAGCAGAATTTGTCTTTACAATTGACGTTAATAGCTTTAGGCACTCTGCTTCTAATTTCTTCTCTATGGCCCATTCTAGTGCCTCACACATTTCTGATGTGTTTTTTACTTTTAAACTGTTGTTATCACTTTGCATGTTCCCTTGTTTGTGTATGAGCACTACTGCTATGATGGAATCATTACTCAATATAATTTTGATAAAATTGATCTCTATTTATGAGATACAGTGTGGTTACTTTCTTCAGTTCATAGATTATGGTATAAATATTCCATATCAGCAAGTCATTTAAACCATTATCTAACTTATACCTCGTTTGAACACTGTGGATTTAATGTAGTTGGATCTGTTGTGTGTCAGAGAATTGAAGTAAAAAACAAATCAACCCAAAAAAATATTGACTCCATAATATTGACTATTACTTTATCATCAAGGTAAGTCTATTAGGGTAGGAATACGCTTTCTACTCTAAAATACACATTTATGTACCCTGTGTGTCTATATATATATATATATGTAGATATATTGGCAAGGAACATAAATGTGGAGTAAAGAATAGTAAATCTACACTTACCTATATATACTTTCCTTGATTTGGTAGTAGTTGAAGTCTTGGAGACAATATTTTTGTAGGTTGAGCTTAAAGACTCAATATTGTGGTACTACACCTAAGCGTTAAAGTCTGGGTTAGGGTTGATGCCCTATTTTCATCAATATGACTTTCCTTATTATAGATGCATCATATTTATGCAGCTGTAAAAAATAAGGTAATTAAGAATTGCTGTTTTTGTATTCACTGTTGTTCTATGTCCACACTATAGCAGTATTCGTTTCTTCACAGATTCTTTTGCAGGATCTCCATGGCTAATATGCTGTCTCTACAACTTGCACAAGATGTGCAGCACTGCTTTTGTTTTCTCTCATGCAATTGAATCAGTGATGTTTCCTACAGAGGTTTGGAAGGCTTCCCAGTTACTGAATGGGTGGCAGTGAGACAGGCAGGTGGTCAGGCAGGTGCTAAGTACGATGCAGTACGGGAAAGGCTGGGTAAGCAACCTCCAGCCATGCAGCAAATGGAAGCGGTAAGTGGTAAACTGTGAGGAGACCACAACTTTGATCATCTCTCCATTTCTCCTCCGTTTCTCCATTAATTGGTAGCCTCTGTCTTTACAGCTAACCTCCACCCGGTCCCCTTTGGGGCATTCTTGGAGGGTCTCAGTCTGCCCACACAGCCTGCTTTGACTGCAAGGCAGTACTGTGTTCTGTCTCCTTCTCTGCTGGCTTTCTATGGAATAGCGACAACACTTCAGCAACCAAGCTCAACATCCATGTCACTCAGGCCCCACTTCTTTGTCATGGAAAAAGTACATTCTTCAGTTTTCTGCATTACTAAGCACCTGGAGCATGAAGTGTAACCTTCAAAAGGCATGTATTGTCATGCACCAATGTATAAAACTACATAATAGGACTTTCACTACTTTTAACCTTCAAAACTTCGAGGAAAATCATGCCATATTAATTTATTCACCTTCACTGTCCGGTACCATGGTGACTGTCAAGGATGAATGTGGAAAAAGACTGACTGTGTTCCGATGCGTCCCTTTACTTGATATAGTGTTTCCAGAGAAGCTTATCCCATGCATGTCGACTTCATTGCCTATGCCAATGAAATGCCAAGAAACACTGTCTCCTTCGCACATGTCCAGTCCAGGTTGGTTGCCATACATATAACCATTTATAGCTGAAAAGAGAGTTATAAAAAGGTTAGAGGAAAAGATTAAGATCCATTACTAAATGTGATGGAGATGTACATATACTATCTCTATTTTTAAGATTGTGTTCTATTTTTCCCTAATCCACCTACGTGGCATTAGAAACATTCTATGATGAGAGTAGAGGATGAAAAAGAGATCGGGAAGACAACTGTGAAAAATTGTCCACTCAGTAGCAAGACCAATGAATTTACACTCTCCATTAGTAGTGCCTTTTTTTCACAACTCAAAGTGACAGCATGTGGAAGGTGTTGCTTATCTTTAATATTTCTAAGATGATCATAGGAGATGTTTGAGAGTGTAAGGTTTCTGGAATTCAAGTGTAGTCAAGGGAGGAGAATTGAGTCCCTCCTGTCATGGATGGACCTCCTGAGTCTTTCTTACCAGTGTATGGTCTCTAGCCTCACCATTGGAGTTCCAAGGTCAGGCTAGAAACCATTGAAAATCCACCAGAAAATTAAATATCAAAATTAAGACCTTTTGCAGGTGTTGCGATCATAGGCAACTGGTGAAAAGCAGGTTGAGGTAAGCCAATGAGTAGGTTATTACAGTAGCTGTCCTTGCCCATAATGAGAGCATTGATTCAGCCTTTGGTTGTGTCAAAGGGAGGGCAGATGATTTTCCATATGTTTAGTAACTATATACTTGCTACTGTGGCACTGGTCAAGATAATGGTGTCCATATTCATAATTTGGCCAAAAATACTTCTGAGATCCGCCATGGGGAAGATGAGTATATGACATTTTAAAAAAATGGGGTAGATTAAATTGGGGAGGTGTTGTGTGAAAAAATAAAGAAATCCAATTTTGAAGAGTGCCACATGAATAAGTGAACAGCGATTCAGTGGTACGCAGCTTTAAAAAATCTGAGATACAGGATTAGAGGTGGGTACAAAATGATCAGACAGAAATTAAGATGTGGGTGTCCTCAGATTGCAGGTGATAGGAAACACCTAATGATAATGAGGGGCAGAGAGTTATGATGGACAGAGGTGCTAAACGCTGGAATTGTGATAGAGTGCAGTTTTAGTATAGTAGAGGGTGGCAAGGCCATAGGGAAATGGGCAGAGGAGGTGATGTGCTGAAAGGGTGTTTTCAAGATGGTTGAACACAAGGTCTTCAAAGGTCTTTGACAAGAATGGTAGGCGGGGGAGGCACAGCAGTAGGTGGAACTCACATTGAGACAATAAGGCTTTCAGTAAGAATTTTCTCTCTGTGAAATGTCTTTAAAACACAGGTGACCTGGAAGCACCAACGGCTGTAAAGAACATCCTAAGTGTAGGTGTGATTGTGGCCCAAGGTGTCTCAGAACTGGTAGAGGGAGAGACACCCTCAGTGGGTGGCTGGAATCAGGGTTTAGATAGAAGCTTGATCATGAAAGCCTTATATATTGAGACAGTGGCTGCCCACAAAATTATGACAAAATACAGGACTTTGCGTGTTTCACTTTAACATTTCCTGGCAGTCTTGAAATAGAGAGGTTCGAAGCTGATGCAGCAGGCTGTTTTGTCAAGTGTATGCATGTACGTATATATGTATGCATGTGGTATGGTATATTGCCAGCCTAGCCGGAAAGGAGAGGACTTCTATACTGGGTCAAAGACAAGCATAAACATGGACATATTGTATGGATTAAGAGTTTGTCTTATTAAATTTGCAACCTTCTTGTATTGCTATGCCTGAAATGCTAACAAAATGTATTTTGTAAATGCTTCTGTTCTAAGAAATCCTCTCACTTGAGTTCTCACTTAATCATAAGGTGCATATAGCATCTGAAGGGGTCCTTACAGTGCATCATATTAGACTCTTGGAAGTCAGGGTTCTCCTTGTCTGTGACATTAGAATGTTTTGCAAATATCCCAATATTGTCATCCAGGTACCAGCTCAGATTTTCATCAAACACCGTAGGGAGCAAGGCAAAATTCTTGTGTCTTTTGCTTCTTGTGTCCTGTGGGTAAAAATGAGCAAATTTCAATTAATATACCTGGTAAAAATAGTTTAAATTGCTTAAATTACTTTAAATCTGAAAATCAGTACTTGATCCCCTAGAGGGTTATCCTTTGGAGAGTGATCCAACAGCCCCTGGGGCTTCATAGGCCCTGTTCATTTTTGCCTGACAGCTAACTAACAGCCATATTTACAGTTCCTTTCTTGTAGGGTATTTTTGTTTAAATTGCTCCTGCCAGTATCCCAGAAGACTCTACTACTGAAAACTGACCCCCAGAATATCACGGCACAAGAATATCAAGGGACAAAATACCAAAAGGATTCCGCATATAGGGAAGTAAAGATTTACTATTTCAGAAACAATCCTGAAAAGCAGGTATTTCTTTCAGAAATATAAAAAAGAAATGGCTCTGATGTGCTTGGACCTAACAGCCTACGCGTGGAGGCCACTGATAAACGTTCCTGCCTGGTGCCTCCATGCTCTTCATGGTAGACTTGGGCAGGAAAAATCCATGTCAGAATCCCGGTCCTAAGCATTGTGGGGTTTCTGACGCTAGCAGCCCTATACCGGCCTGAAGTTTTCTCCCATCTGTAAATGAGTCATGGAACCCTGACTGTGGCAGAGGAGTGCATCAGCCATTTACAATGATTGTCCCACTTCTTCTAAACCCCGGAACAGGTTTCCATTGCACTTTCAGAAAAGTTTGGAAACTGTGGGATTTGGAAAGAACTTTTGATTTTATATATTTATATAGAATTCCTTTTTTTTAAATTATTTTTATTTTTGCAAAGGAGTCAAACAGAAAAATACAAACAACAAATACCCTGTTACATACTTTTTCGTATACATTTCATTTTCGAGGGGATAATAATAAAAAGAAAAGGAAAAGGGATAATAAGAGAAATCGCTAAATAATAGACAAATAGAGGAATAATTAGTACATCAATCCTGATTCATACCGTGCCAAATAGCATTGAATTTCTGTAGTGCCTTAAGACCTCTAACCTTAGCCAAAGCTTTTTCTCGTTCAAAAATTTCAATAAAGATACTCCACCACTCCATTACATTACATGGCTTTGGAGAAATCCATGCCCGGGCTATAGCCAGTCTAGCAGTAACTATCACTATGGCTATTAATGCCCCCTTCGCTCGATTAGAGTTATCGCTGTAACCCATCATTATCTCTGTGGTGGTGAGGGCCACATCCAATGCAAGCCGGTTTCTTAACTTAAAACAGACATGACCTCCCGCCAGAAGGCCACTAGCATAGGGCACATTGCAAACATATGGGCAATATTAACACCATATTCCCCACATTTAGGACAGTTCGTCCTGTTACTTAAATGCTGGGTCGTTGTTTGCCCCCATCTAGCAACCTTGTCAGGTGTATAGTACAACATACATATAGTTTTAAATTGTTGAAGTCTTAAATTAATGGACCATACTGCGTCTTTTACTGTAGAGAGTGCAGCCTCTAAAGTCGTAACAGATATTTGCTCAGCAAGAGTTACACTCCATTTCCCAGCTAAGAGACCAAGCGGATCCAATCTTTCCTGACTAAATAGTCGATACGCAGCACAGATTAGTTTTTCCCTGAAAAGGTTCGTGAAAAAAAGCCAATAGTTGATGGGGTTCCACCGCCTTAAGCCCTTGTGATCCCACAAAATAGTCCCTAAATTGAAAATACTTATAATGCTGGCGTGGTATAAGAAAAGAATCCTTCAAATCTTGAAAAGTACGGAAGCCATCACCATCATAGAGATCCGCTAGTTTATCTACCCCAAGGCTAGCCCACTGTTTAGCGATACTATCCTGGGATATGTCTGGAAGGGATGGATTATCCCACAGCGGTAACTTGGTAAAGTAAGTCGGTAGAGAATACGTAGTAGCTATTTCTCGCCAAACAGTAGCTGAGCCCCTCAGAGTCTTGAAGCGTACCCTCTTAAAGTAGTTAGGATCATGTATTTGGTAAAGAAACCTACAGCTATCTGTTGTAAATAGACACCACACAGACGCCGGTAAGTGGTTGTAATCAGCATTTATTGAGAGCGATGAGGAGAGAGAGCGGACGCCTCCAAGCCAGCACAATAACTGACTTGGAACCGAACGCCTCTCAAGTCAAGAACCTAGAATGCCGTGATAAGAACGAGGCATAGTGTTCCATAAACACTAGACCATGTATAACACATCTTCTTCCTTTCCTATAATAGCAACATACATAAAGAAACAAGAAGCAAAAATTAATTACAAACAAAGTCTTTTAAATAAGCTGGTTGTCTGCGAGGCCTCAGCAGACGTAAGGATATTGAAGTGTCACCTTCGGTAGCAGTGGAGGAATTAGCTCCCAAGGGAATTATGGAATCCCCCCCCCCCCACGGTAGAGCCCGAGAAGCCCCCCGAAGCCCCAACATCTTGTGCTAACAGGTAACCACTATTACCAGTACCTTCAGAACCTTCCCCGGGCTGAAAAGGGCTCTGAGATTTCTTGTACAAAGCCACTCTTCGAAAATTCCAACACTCTCCATTGTTTAGGATAACTCCATGCTTGAGAATTTTCCTTATGGTGAAAGGACCTCTAAACTTAGAAAGTCCTCTCCCGATTCTTCCAGATTTGACCTTAACCTGATCGCCCACCTTCAACCCACACCTAGAAACATCAAAGTCATCCACCATCACTTGAGGATGTTGAGGGGTGACTAAGCGTCTCATCCATGAAGGCATCATTTTGCCACTCGGAGGCCTACCCCTCATCAATTCAAACGGGGACTTTACCCCACTGCCATGTGAAGTTGAGCGATAGGCCCATACCATGTCATCAACCAAGTCTCGCACCACTTTCCCACTGACCGTAGCCATCTGAATGATCCCCTTAACTACTCTGTTTGCTCTCTCACATATGCCATTTCCCTGAGGATTATAGAGAGCCGTGCGGTGATGAGCTATGCCACAGCTCTTTAAGAATGTTTGCATTTCTTTAGAGATTAACTGAGTGCCATTATCAGTGATAAGTGTGGATGGTATACCCTCCTCTTTAAACACTCCCTCTAAAAATTTTATGGTGCGCTCAGTAGTGATATTGTTAGTGAATTCCACAATGAGCCATTTAGAGAAAACGTCAATAACTACTATGGCAAATCTGTCATCTTCACACATCTCACCCATAGGGCCTATAAAATCCAAGCAAATAGTATGCCAAGGAAGTTTGGGATTCTCTATATGTGTCTCACCTGATTTTTGACCAATTTTCAACCTCTTTTCACCCTCTAAGCACAAGGAACATTTCTCCACCCACTCCACAACTTGCAAATCTATCCCTGGCCACCAAAAATGATTCTTCAAACGACGCTGCGTAAGTGTCTGTCCCAGGTGTCCTTCATGTGCCAACCCGAGCAACTTTTCCCTAATACCGAAAGGCGGAATAAAAATTTCACCTTTGACCAAAACATACTCCCCACACAAGGACAGTTCATCCAAGATTTTGGCGTAAGGACGCACTGAAACTGGAAGACAACTCTCTCTCTGGGCCCCAGATTTAACTAACTTAGCCACTTCCATTAACGTGTGGTCTTTTAGCATCTCATGTTCCCAGTCCTGGGCACTAAAGGTTCCTTCCCCGACCACCACTACATCCTGCACTGAGGCGACAGCAATATCATCCTCTAAAATAGGTGTCATGCCCGTGGTGGAACGCCAGTCGACAGACAACCTGGAGAGACAATCAGCCTGTATGTTCCTCCAGCCCTGAATGTACTCAACCTGGTACTGGAAGCTCTGGAGTTTGGCTGCCAACTTGACTAACCTTGCCGAGCCTTTACCAGTCCCTCCAGGGGATAAAACCTTTACTAGCGGTTTATGATCTGTCTTTAGGGTAAATCTCGTTCCCCATAAGTAGGTCCTGAAGTACTCAACTGCCCACGAGGCAGCTAACGCCTCCCTTTCTATTACCGAGTAGTTCTTCTCTGAGTCAGTTAAAGTCCTTGAAGCGAAAGCTACTGTTCTTTCCACCCCAGCCTTACTCTGAGACAGTATTGCCCCCAGGCCTGTGGAGCTAGCATCAACTGTAAGGATGGAGTTGGAGTGGACATCAAAGGGGTTAGAACATTTGCATTGCAAATTTCACTCTTGATGTTTTCAAAACATTCACGATCCTTCCACTCAAAACTAACTCCTCTTTTGAGCATTACACGTAAGCATGCTGTCTCATCAGAAACGTTTTTTACAAACTTAGCGTAGTACTCTATTAAACCCATAAAAGAACTAAGTTGGTCTTTATCCACTGGAGAAGGAGCAGTTCTTATAGCTTTACACAAATCCTCTTTGGGACGGATGCCCTCTGCGCTGATGGTGTAACCCAAATATTCTACTTGTTCTACCATAAACTTGCATTTGTCCTTCCGCAGAGTGAGCCCTGCCTTGTTAAGAGTGTTGAGTACCACCTTCAAAATTGTATTATGTTCTTCAACTGTCTGGCCGTAGACTAAAATGTCGTCTTAAAAATAGATAGTATTACAAATCCCCTTAAAAAGGTCTGACACCAAACGTTGGAAAACACTTGCGGCTGAGTTCAACCCGAAAGGTAGACGTGTGAACTGAAAAGTACCCTCAGGAGTTATGAATGCCGTCATCTGCTTTGAATCCTCATGGAGTTTGATCTGGTGGTATGCGCTGCGTAGGTCGAGTTTTGAGAAAAATTTGCCCCCTTGAGTGTGGTAACGAGCTCAGTGATATTGGGAAGAGGAAACAAATCTGCTACCACTGACTGATTCAAGGTGCGCAAGTCAACACAGAATCTCAATTTCCCATCGGCCTTCTTCGTGACGACTACTGGCGAAATCCAGGGAGATGCTTCTACTACTTCAATGACACCAGAAGAAAGCATGTCTTTAATGAGGCTCTTAACCTCCTCTCTCACCACAATGGGGATCCGTCTGACTTTATGTTGGACTGGAATTGCGCCTTTTTTGAGGACAATTTGGTGGACATACCCTTTAAGTAGACCCAATTCATCCCTAAACACCGCATGAGCCTCCCCCAAAATATGGTCCAAACTTTCATCTTGCACCACCATTACTTGCATAGGTGCTCGTGGATTAACAATAATATGTAAGTCATATTGGTGCACCCATCCTAAAATGGGTGGACCATGGTCAGCAACATATACTTTACCATGGATGGACCGCTGCGAAAAACTTATATTAGCCTCAAAATATCCTAATATATCCATA
This sequence comes from Calotriton arnoldi, assembly GCA_963921515.1. Taxonomy (NCBI): domain Eukaryota; kingdom Metazoa; phylum Chordata; class Amphibia; order Caudata; family Salamandridae; genus Calotriton; species Calotriton arnoldi. Next base: position 182,521 of record CAWUFW010012821.1, read on the forward strand.
GTCTCTCCTTGATAACCCCCTGGAGAGATATCTTTAGGTAATAGACTTTTATGACCCCAGGTTTCACTCACTAAGCATTTGGGAAGAATGGTGTATTTAGACCCAGTATCCACCATCAACATTACCTCCCGCCCATCGATTATAAAACTTGCTTTGGGTCTGTTCATTCTTTTATCTTCGTCAGACATCTCTTCTTGAGAAACAATGACTAAAATCTTATCTTTATCCATATTATTCATGGTGTCGCTCACCACTTGAACACTGGCAAAACTCGGGGAATTTTTGCTTCTACACATTCGTGCATAATGCCCCACTTTCCCACATTTAAGGCACTCTTGACTGGAAGCAAACAAAACTTAGAATCCGAGTTATGTAGATTACTCCCACATCTATTGCACATTCTACCGCTGACACTCTTTTGGTTCATCCCTACCCTCGCAGTAAACCCCTTCTTGAAGAACTTTCCTTTGTTCTTTACAATGGAAACCCCATAGTCCTCTTCATCCTTTCGTTCGTGGACAGAAACCTCATTTATATCAGTACTGTAATTCCTTTTTTCAAGCTCCTTCATGCATCCCTCAGACTGCTCTATGACTTTCGCCAAATCAATAGCAACTTTTAAATTTGGATTTTTAGCTGCCCACAAACGTTCTTGTATTTTCTTGTTACTACATTGGACTATCAACTGGTCCCTTATTAATTCCTCATTCATAGCGCCAAAATTACATTTTACAGACATTTCGCGCAACCTTGACACAAAATCATCTATGGACTCCCCCATCCTTTGATGTTGAGTGTAGAACTTATACCTATTGAGAACTAAGTTCTCCTCCTTAGTATATCTAGATTCAAGTCTACACACTGCTTCTTGATATTCGTCGGGTACTGGTTGACCATTAGCTTGGAGTGCTTGAGGGAGAAATTTAAATACCCTTTGGCCTTCCTTCCCTAAGATACTCAACAGAATCGCTTTCTTCCTTTTGGCCGGAAACTCCTGCCCATCTAAAGCTTCCAAGTAATTTTGAAACATAGGGTACCAATCTTCCCAAGCAATATCAGGAGTACCAGGTTGCACTAGAAATGTAGGTGGTAAAGCTACTGTAATTTGAGATGCCGCCATGTTATAGTATAAGACAATGGGAACCCCTAGAAACTCCCCAGGTAGCAACTGATTGTAAATATCACCTATCAAACCCAAGATATTATACTCAATTGAAGTGATAGATATCAGACAGGTAATATGCAGCAGACGTGCATATCGTCGATGCAGTCGTAATGAGGGTTATTACTTGTGGTGATGTAAAGTACTGTGTGATTTGGCATAAAGTCTACTTGACTGTGGACTGTCCTAGCTTGCTGACAGGCAACGTGGTAAACAGAAAATAGTCTTCCCAGAATGAAAGCTCATCCACAAAGAGGCTAACTTCTTTAAGCACCTGCTGCTGTGACGATTATAACTTCGATCCGCTTACCGCTCAGCTACCATGAGGACTGCTTACTCTAAACACCTGTTTCTGTGGTGTTTTGCACTCGCTGCGATGATTCTCCGGACTCGGTGCTGTTGTTGCTATGGAGACGACTGGCTGTGGTGAAATTCAAAATGGCCGCCGACGTGCTGTCAACGTGTGACGTAGGCAGAGGATCTTCTGGCGTTAGCGTGGTCAGCTGACGCTCCTGCCGTTCCAAGAAACCCTCGTCCGTCCAAACACTCACCAACGCTGGGGTGACGTAGGCAAGGATCGCGTTGCTAGGCGACCCTCCTTCAGTTTCCGTTTACAGCAATGCTGGGCCTGAACGTGACTCCACCGCGTATTCCGCTAGGGAATGACAGCTCTAGGGCAACTTCTGTCCCCTCCGCTCTCTTTAATGCTCCTCCGTGTGCTCCATGCTGTTCCAGATTTTGCGCCTCGCTTCTTTGGAATTCACCAAAAGCGCCAGCACTGCCGAGGGTTCTCCCAATGTGCGTGGGGTCCGTTGACCGATCGTCGCCAAATTGTTGTAAATAGACACCACACAGACGCCGGTAAGTGGTTGTAATCAGCATTTATTGAGAGCGATGAGGAGAGAGAGCGGACGCCTCCAAGCCAGCACAATAACTGACTTGGAACCGAACGCCTCTCAAGTCAAGAACCTAGAATGCCGTGATAAGAACGAGGCATAGTGTTCCATAAACACTAGACCATGTATAACACTATCCTGGTTTAACAAAAGTTTATGGCTAAAATCTTGGTCCTTATTAGAAAGAAGGCTACGAAATCTACTCGTCAGAGAGGCCCAATAGTACGATTTAAAATCAGGAAGTGCAAGACCGCCTTGGTTAAATGGATATTTTAAAAACTTAATGGCCCGACGTGCACGCCTGTAACCCCAGATGAAGCTGCCTACTATCCCGTCTAGTTTCTTAAAAAACAGATTCGGCAGTTTCAAAGGAATGGACCTAAATAAATAAAGAAACTTAGGAAGAATTGTCATTTTAACAATATTGCATCGTCCAATAACACTAATAGGAAGCTTGTGCCAGTTCTTGAGTTTCTTGGCAGTCTCAATCAGCAGTGCTTCATTATTTAATTTAAAGATATTTTGGATCTGAGGAGTAATACAAACGCCGAGATATGATTTATATAGAATTCCTACATGGACTTCTTTTCTCATCTGAAAGTGTAGTGACACAAACTACTATAGTAGCCGGCCACCATTAATCTACATGGGGATTTATTAGACTACAAGCATTTAGTTTGTTTATTGTGCTAGTCAACAAGCATTAGACTTGGCACACTAGTTTGGCTGAACTATTCAAACTCAGCAAACTTTCAATAAGTTATGAAATTTGTAGCAGGAGGATCATATCCAAGTTTTACTGAACAAAAGGGAAAAAGCTCACAAACAACTGCCTGTGGATAGTTACAGTAATCAATGCTTGACTCACAAGTTATATGCATATTATGCACCTCAAGATGGTGCTTACCAGGTTTGGCACACACTGCCATAGGGTTTGAAAAACATGAATACACAGCCAAAAACAGGGGGAACTACACACCAACATATTTGTCATAACTGATTTAAAAGGACGACTTCCTGCTCATGATCAGCAGCACCACTTGTTGTAACCTCACTGTTTCAGTCCCAAACAATTCTTAATTTTAGCCGGTGTTTTCCGGTGCTGAGCACCACCACTTTATTGTCAAAACCGGCTCTTATAACAGCTACGGCATGGTGGCGCTGTTTGTCGAATTTTGTGAGAAGCACAATAGCTGTTTAATAATTAAATCTACATTAAAATCAGTAATACCTGTCACCCAAAGCTATAAGAATAGCTTGGGCAGCATGTATGAGTCATTTTTAATGTATATTTAAAGTCTTAATTGTCACACTTGTATGAGTGTGATGGTTAGTTGTGATGGTACTGACATTGGCAGCTCTAGTGGGGGGCAATGGGTGATCCAAGCTGCAATGGCCTCCTGACAAGGGCCCTGGCACTTATTTTTTTTTACAAATGAAGTACTGGTCCCAATATTGCATTGCCAGTGGTCAGGCACATCTTGCACTTCCTGAGTGGTTTATGTACAGGCTTAATCATCTGTTTACAATCTTTGGACAAGGTGGACAGCCAATCAGGGCATCCACCTCCTGTCATTTGGCTTGTAGGACACAGAACAGAGTAGGCCACTGCGCATGCACACTAGGCCGTGCCAACCCCATCAAAACATGCACCCACTCTCTGGCCACTGTGACCATATTCCACCCCGAAAGAAAACGTGCAAATAGTTATACTCCGCATTGAGATGGTACAAACCCCCAAAACGTTTGAAAAAGTCAAAAACAGGAAGGAATAAAGAAGCCAAAGTGAAAATATAAAAATGTTTTCTATATTTGATTGCGAATTAAACAAAATATTTCAATAGTTTAACATTTGTTCAGCGCATACTTAATTTTGCATTTTTGTGTATTGTTTTGAGTTTCAAATCATAGAAATTGCTTAGACCGGGGATCACTGGCTTCCAATAATGACTCAGTGGGGGGTCCCCGGATTCCAGTAATGACTCAACAGAAGGTCCACAAAAGTCAAAAGGTTAAGAACCGCTGATCTATAGCTGTAAAAGCTGAGGTTGCCTTTCTCCAGAATGAGACTCATTCTTAGTGACGCGCGGTCTGTGATGTGATGTTATTATATCGCGATATGATCATTTTATTTTGAGAGCACTGGCTTGTCGAAGCTTCTTGGTGCTGAAGCTCTTAATGTGACAATTATTTTTTAATCTGGCAAGTAACGGCCGACCACTTTGAGTAAATCTAGCTAAATGGTATGACCCGGAAGGGCATGATTAAAATTGTCCATCCTATGCATCACTAACGCAAAATATTACCCATGCAATACTTGTGTGTAATCAAAGGAAACCTGTGCATTTTCGTTTTCTGAGAATTATGTTTCGACGAATTTAAATGCATGTTGTACTAGCTACTCTCACAGTAACAGAGCATTTTTAGACATTTTAACATTTTGAATCGAATTTTAAGACACTTAGTGGCCGAGTTTCATTTTCTGTGATGTTTTATGTATTTGGTAGTTTTTATTCTGAGTATATTGTATGACATTTTTGCTAGCTACTGTTTGTAATGGGTATGCGACCTTTTCCAGATTTATGTTGTTGTATACATCGGTTTGTCTATCGCTTTGGTTGGTAAACATGAAAAATATTTTTTTAAAGTTTGATGCTGAGGAATATCCCATTGGAAGGCATACAGTCTCCTGCAGTCTAAAACGAGCATCAACATCTCATCTATTTATGGAAAGAAAGCAGGTGACTTCAGCAGCAGACGAGCAGTCAGGGTGTTCCAGAGCTTGGCAGCTGCCACGGAGAACACCCTGCCACCTGAACTTGCAATTCTGTACTGTGACATTGCCGGTAGATTCCTATTAGGTATGAGGAAGATTGACAAGTTTGTAATGTAATAAATATAATAATAATTCCTATTTGTAATGCGGGAACATATCACTCCCTTAAGGATTTCAAGGCGCTGGAAGCCGTAGGGGAGATTAAGTGAGGTATTGCCCAGAGTCACATGATGCTGGGCTGAGCTGCTGCCGGCGATCGAACCATGAACCACATGCTCTGGAGTCAGCCGCTCTGGCCGCTGCACCACACCTCTCCCTGAGAAATAATAACGTCACATCCGCCACTGAGAAGGCCCTTGCATCTGAATTTGCATGTCTGCATTCTGGTACATGAGGGTTAATGAGGAAAGCACACATGGTGTTAATGTTAAACCATAAATATTCTGGCACACTCAACCACTGTAAGGTTATTACATGCATTTAGCTTGCAATATCGCTTTGTTTACCTTCAATGTGCCCTTCTTACACACAATGAGAGGGCCCACGAGGCCGGAATTCGTGTCTTTGATTGCATCTACTGCTGAATAATATAGCCAGGTCACACAGTCGCTGTCTTCAGAGGTGGGGCTCACATCTTCTGGAATGTTCCACACATAGGTGAATGAATTGCCTGGATCCACGTGCGCGCCAGGTGCTGGGTTTGCATGAACACCTGCCACAAATTAAATATAAAAGTACAGGGAAAAGTAAAAGTCAGAGCAGAGTTAATTTTAATGTTTTGTGTTACTTAAGTTTTTCTTCTGTATGTACTGCGGTTTCTTTCAGAAAGCTGAAATCATAAATAGTCTTCCCTGACAATAAGATACAATTCTTGTTAGCTGACAGTTGCGAACGGCAGTTATTCACCTTGGAAGTGTAGGAATGCGGGTTCGGTGATAAGGAAGGCTTGAGCTTGGAGTTATGAAGATTACTGCTAATTAATTGGACCATTACCCCTAGGTCCCTTATGTCCTCGTTCCATTCATTAACAAAGTGGAGATAGTCATCTCCTGACAGAAACAAGCATTTGCAATGCAATAGGTCTCGCAGTTGTTAGAGTTTGAGCTATTGGCATTGTAAATGGCAATGCCTTTTATTTATGTGTTGGTTTTTAAAACATAAATAAAAGGCATTGTCATTTACAATGCCAATAGGATTAAACTCTCGCAAATGCGAGACCTATTGCATTGCAAATGCTTGTTACACATGGTAATACTGTCTGGGCAAAAATGTCACCTTATTAGTACCAGTCTAACAACCAAATATATAAATAAGCGACTGAAAGATGACCAGCTAACGTCTGTGAAGGGTCTTCCAAAGCGTGGGACCCACGGAACATTTCATTAAAGAACACACACACGCCCTGGATCTGCCTCCTACTCCCTTTTGTAGTGCGCAGCTGTAGCACACGGATGGGTAGTGCCACTGTCCTGACCTGAAATCAAGGACAGGAGGTGCCACCAGAACAGTAGCCCCCAGAAGGGGACTGGCAGTTGTGCAGTTGCTTACCCCACAGCGGGTCCAAATGAGCTTGAGGACTCCGCCCAGAAGTGCAGCATAAGGACTATGACACGCGGAGGTGGAGGACACATTTCCTTTGAGACATTCTAGTCGCCTGTCCCCTTCTACTTACCTGAAACAATCACCTATGTCCCAGCACATACATGTTAAACGAGGAGCAGAACTGGCGACTGTGCAGTTCCTATTCAATAGTGTATATTTCCACATGCTAAATGAGGACATATTTTATTTCAGCGTTGCTAACACTGGCAATATTTGCACAATAAATACATAAAAACTGCAAATAGAATATGTGTATACGTGCAACCGGAAACTTTGAAAGTCAAAGAAATGTTCAATATTGAGTGTATTTGTACACATACCTTTCTTTGGTGAGATGACCGGCGGGCGGTTCTGTGACTGTCTCGCTCTTTCTCCCCGCTCCGTCACCCAAGCTTTTTTTTTGCATATTTATATAGCGCGAACTCGACCCGAAGGTATTGGAGCGCTTTACATGAGCACCGGTTACGTTACAAAAGGACACCTTAATTTTTTATTTTTTTTGGTAGGCACGGGAGATTAGGTGATTTGCCCAGAATCACAGGATGTGGAGTTTCACCCGCCAGTTCAAAGGCTGGAACCCCTTAATTAAGGAGCAGTCCTGGCGTTAGGGCAGGTCGACAGTGTAGGAAAAGCATTGTAGGTGAAATATTTGTGCTTGTTTACACCACAAAGATTGGAAAGCCTACACCAATGGCCACGCCCGCTGGGTATGGGATTTCATGCCTCGGGATAAAGACCAAGGAGCAATCACATTAATAAATGTGATGTCGGCACAGGTCAGCGCGAGCCCAGGTTATCTAAGCAGCGCATGCCAGCTGCGTCAGTTAGGAGTTACCTGGGGCTTCTCGGACACGCGCACGTGACTTGTCTGGGAATTTTCTGCACGTTTTCTTCCCGATTCAGCTTTCCTCACTGAGTCACTCTGGCCTTCGAGCCCTCATCGCGCGCCCTCCTCTGCGGTCAGATTCCTGAGGACACCAGGGTCTAATGACAGAGATTCCTTCTCGCATCAATCTCCCTTCAGGTGGAGTTGGGCCGTCATCAGAAGTGGAGTCTAGCGTGACTTTCTGCCATCCGGTTTCAGAAACATGCTGTCAACAAGCTGAAGACACGCTGTGAGCGACTTTTTGCTCCGATGCGGGACAGGAGATGTGCACGCGTATGGTGCGAGCAGGCGTTGTGATAACGCCGCGAGCCGTACGCGTGCACATCTCCTGTCTGTTAGCTTCGGCACAGACAGTTGATGTGCACGCGTACGGCTTGCGGGCGCTATTACAACTCCTGCTCGCACCATGCGCGTGCACATCTCCTGTCCCGCATCGGAGCAAAAGTCGGCAACAATAGATCTCGCATAGCGGGCAGCGCTTTGCGCTGCATCGCTAGGCGAGACCTAAAAAGAAAAGAGGAATGCTGGGACCCTAACCCTAGCCCCTCCCACTGGGAGTACATAAGCAGTACTTACCCAGCATTCCACCTGTTTTTTTTCTGTCTATCGACAGAATTGGGATGTGGATGCTGGTGCTGCTCCTGCTGGGCTTGAGTGGCTTTCTTCCTTGTTATTCCCCATCCGGCTGCCTGGGGGTTGGGGTGTCTGGTGCTCTGCCTCCCGGCCTGCCGGGCTTGCTGGGAGGCTTGGTTTTCCCAGCCGGCACGCAACAGCCCCTTTGCGGCTGGTGCGCCGGCCTCCCGGGTCCTTCTGGGTTGCTGGGCTCGTCTTCCTGCCTGGCCGGGTGGATGACTCGCCTCGTTTGCTGGTTCCCCTGCCTTCCTTCACTTGGATGTTTCTTCGGGACTCTGGGGCGCTTCCTTCCGGGTGTTGCCTGACTTCCTGGGTTTGGTGTTGGAAGTCAGGCATTCTGATGCAGTGTGGCTGGCGGCGGTGACGATGACTTGTTGCCGGCCGGGGCGTAAGTACCGCACATCGTTTTTTCTTTATTGTTCCCTGCATTGTGTAGCTGTGGCCTGCTTGTTTTTGTTCCCAGTTTCTTCCTTGTTGCGGATGAGCCGTCTTTGTGTGCTGCGTGCTGTGGGCTTGTGTGGTTTGCCTGCCTACGGTGTGTGCCTGCTGTACATCGCTGGCGGGGGCCTTGCGCTGGCTGGCGGGGGAGGGCCTTGTTCCTGTTTTCCGGCCCCTCCCCTCGGTGAGTTCCGCGTATCGGTGTCTCTCTTTTTTCTTCTCGTTTCACAGGCGGTTCCGAGGGTGTTTGGAGCTCCCTGCTGGGTGACCTTCCCTGCCCTGGCATGGTTCCTGGTTCGCCTTGGTCTGGCTGCTGGGGGGAGGGGGCTTGTTCCTGCCTCCCGCCCCTCCCAGGTGAGTGCCGCATAGAGGCGTCTGTTTTCTTCCTGCATGCCATTTGTGCTGGCTGCTCCCCATGTTGTCCTCGCTCCCGCTGCCTGCGGGCGTTCCATCTTGGTGGCATGTGTTCTGTTCTGCTCTCGAGGGTTCGGCCGGATGAGGTTGTTCTGGCGGTCTGGGGTTGCTGCTGCTTGCTCCTCTGCCTTTGCTTCCTGCCATCCTTCGTGGTTCTTTCCCTGTATTTCTGGGTGGTCTCTTTCTGTCCCATCTTGGTTTCGGGAGTTTGCGGGGGTTTTGTTCCGGCCTTTTCCTCCGGGGATTGTGTGTTCGTCCGTTGCCCCAGGGCCTGTGCCCGTGCTCGGCTGGTCGCAGACGGGCGTCTCTGGCAGCTTGTGTGTTGACTCCGCTCCACCTCCTTGGAGCTTTGCTCCTTTTCTCTCTGTTCCCCTGCTGGGGGGGTTCTCTCCGTATTGGGGTGGGGTGCTGTGCTCTGCGGCTCACGGCTGTGAGTCCCCTCATTGCTGGTTCTGTCTTGTGGAGTGTGTGGGTGTGTTCTTACTTCCACCTTGTGGTGTCTGTGACGGCTGTGTTGATCTCCTGTTCAGACTTGGGCCGCCTGGTCTGGTGGCTTAGTGGATATCTGCGTCCACTGCTGGGGCCTGTGTTCGACATCGTGGTCGCAGATTCGGATCCTGGCGGGTCCACTCAGCCTCTCCTCCTTTCTGGAGTCGGTGAAATGAGTACCTTTGATTTGGGTAACAATACACATCTGTTGTTCTGCGCCAGGATGACCCTTTGGGGGTTCACGTGTGCTTTGCAACTACACATGTTCAATCCACTGTGTCCAGTGCTCTGGTTTGCATTCTCTGTGGTGGCGCTTCCTGTTTGCTGCTCCGGCATACTGTGCTTCCCGTGCTGGCCTGCTTCTGCTCTACTTTCCTTGCAGTGCTCCGCTACTACCTTTGCCCCCTGTTCTGTGGGTGGCTGCGGGTTTCTTTTTCTTCTGCGCTGGGGGTTCTCTCCTGTTGTGCTGTGCTGCCCTGTGCGGTTGCTTCATGTGCTGTGCCGGGTGCTGGCTTCTTTCCCTGCTGCCTTGTGTGGTGGTCCTGAGGTTTGTTGGTGTTCCTGGCTGCGTGCGGGAGTGCTCGGGTGTCCGTTGGCTCCTTCCTCCCTGGGGTTGCCTGGCTTCGTCGGAGCATCTGGTGTTGCCTGTGCATCCTCGGCGCCGTTTCTGGCTCCTGTTGTTTCTCGGTTCGCTTCATGGGCCTGGTGCTCCGGTCCCCTCTCCTCTGGGTGGGCTCTGGGGCTCCATGCGGTGTCTTGGGGCCCTCGTAGCCGGCTGTGTCCAGTTGTTTGTCCGCCTTTTTTTCCGCTGTTTGGGGGCCTGGTTGTTGTGTGGGCCCACCTGTGTGTCCTGATGGTGTGGCCTTCTTGGTGTTGTGGCTTTGTGCCTGCTCTGCTTGGGGTTCCCTCTACGGCCTTCCCCCCCCTGTGTGCCCCTGCTCTCCTCTGCTCTCAGCGGTTTCGCAGGGTCGGGCCTGGTTGGTGCCTGGTTGGGGGGCCGCCTGGCCATTCCAGGTGCTGTTGGCTTTGGTCTCTGTTCCTTGTCTGGCCGTCCGCCTCGGTTCTGGTGAGGTGGCCTTTGCTGGGGCGCTCCTGGCCTTGTCTGCTGTCTGTGATTGTGCCTGGTCGGGCTTGGTTGGCGCATTAGGGTGCCTGGTGCTGTGGCCTGGGCGTCCCTTCTTGAGTGTCCTTCTGGGTCTGCCCTGTGTTGCTGGGTGGTTCTTTCCGGTGTTGGGCTGCGGCCGTTCCCCCTGTCTGCTCCTGTTCTTGTCTATTTTCAGGTGTTGCGCGGGTTCCGGCCTGGTTGGCTCCAGGGGGTGCGGGGGTTCTCCGTTTCTGGGTGCTCCTCCTCCCTTGGCCTTCTTTGGGGGCCTGTTGCTTGCCGCCCTGTTTGCCCGTGCCTGTGTGGGGGCCCGCCTGGGGTTCCTGGTGCTGGGTGCTTCGGCTGCCTTCGCTTGTTGTTCTGGGTTGCTGTCCTCCGGCTGTTGGGCTCCTTCTTTGCCTGTTTTTTTTGTTGGTTCCCCCTGTTCCGCTGTGGGTGGTCTTCTTTATTTGCCCCTTGTGTGGTTGATGGTCCGGGGCTGTTCTCCGGTTGCCCTGGTGGGCCGGTTTTGCAGGTGGTTCTGCTTGGCCTCTGGCCGTGCCTCCTTGGTGCAGCCTGCTCTTTTCTTCCTGTGTCTCACACTGGGCTGTTGCCATGTTTGTGTTTCGGTCTTGTGTGGTCCAGTGGTTCTGTGCCGGGGGTCTCTGCTCCCCTTCCTGGCCTTTGCCTGGGCTCTGTTTTGGGCCTTCCCCGGTTGTGGGTTGGGCTGCCGGCTCCTTCTGTTCGGGCGGGTTGCTTGGCTTCGGTCCTCGCTTCCCGGCTGCTTTGCCCTCTCTTGCCTTAGTTCTACCCTGGGGCTTTCCTCTGTTCCGGCCCTCCCCTTGGTGTGTTCTGGGCCTGGGGTGTTTGGGTGCCTGTGTGGTTTGCTTGGCTTCCGCCCTGGCGTCTGTTGCCTCTGTGGCTTGGGTGGTTTTTGTGGGTTCTTTCCCTCCGTCCGGTGGTTGGGGTTTCGGGGTTGTTGCCGTTCGTCCTGTCCCACCCCTTTCGGTCCTCTGTGGGTTCAGTTTTGTTGGTCCCAGATCTTTGCTGGTCGGTTCGTTCCGGGTCTGGTTCGGTTTTGGGCCTTTTTCTGTGGGTGGTGTTTGTCCTCCTTTGTTTCTGGTTCCTGGTCCCTCCCCTGCCCTTTTGGGTTCGGTTGGGGTTGGGGTCTGGCTGTCTGGTCCTCCTGGTTGGTCTTTCCGTCTTTTGGTGCCTAGTTTTCCTGTGGCTGCTCGGCTGCTGCCTTTTGGCTCTTAGGGCCTGCAGGGGCGGCGTTCCGGGGGCTGTGTTCGTGCTTCCCCGGTGTTCTTGTGAGGGGCCTTGCCCTTTGCCCCTTGGCCTGTCCCTGGGCTCTTGCTGCTCCTCCTGGGCTGGGTGCTTGGGGGTTGTTGTGTGTCGGCTCTGTTCTGGGCCATGTGCTTCTGGTTGTTGGGGGTGCTGGTTCCTGGCCGGTGCTCCCCTTCTTCCGGGTTTGGTCCGGTTGGTCCTGCCCTTGATTGGTTCTTTGGTTTGCGCCATTGCCCTTGTGGCTGGCGCTCTCCTCTTTCCCTTTTTGGGTTGCTCTCCAGTGAGTCTGCCCCGTGGTGTTGGCCTCTGGGGGGGGCCCCCTTTCATCCTTCTTGCTGGGTTGTTTTGGGGGCTCCGGGACTTTCCATTCTTCCCCTCGGCATTTGGGCCTTGTGTGTCCGTTTGGCTGTGGGGGCTTCCCTTTTGTGGTTCCGGGTTTTGGTTGCTTTGGTTCCTGTTTTCCTTCTGGGGCTTTGCCTTTGGGGTCTCTTTGGGGTGCCTCCTTTTCGGCTTCCTTTTTGGCCTGGTCGCCGTTTTTGCGTGCTCTCCTCTGTTTGGCGGGTTGGGGTTTCCCTCTGGTTGGCCTGGGTCCTCTGTTTCCGGTTTCTCTGGTTGGCTGCCTCCTTGCTGTTGCCTTCGGTTTTCCTTGGTCCCGGTTTTTGGTCCTTGGTTGTTTTCCTGCTGGCCTGTTCTGGCTTGCTGGCCGGTTAGGCCGCTGGGGGTCTTCTACTTTGTGTGGCCTCCTCGCTATCCTTTTGTTGTCAGCGGCCTCTGTTGGGTGCTGTCTGCCCTCAGTGTGTTGTCCTCTTCTTCGGCTTGGTCATCTCCCGTTTGTTTTGGTGGGTGCGTCCCTGCTTTGGTGGGGTGCTTTCCTGTATGGGTGCTCTGCCTGTTGTTTCCTGCGGTTCTCCTTTTGCTTCCCTTGGGTTGCTGCCTTGGGTGTGGTTTCCTGGGTGTGCTTGAGGGTTTGGAAGGCCGGGTTTTCTGCTTTGGTATTCTCCACTTTGTTAATGAATGGGACGAGGACATAAGAGACCTGGGGGTAATGCTCTATTACTTACGGGTAATCTTCCTTACTCCGGGTCCCGTTGTCCTCGTCCCATTCATACGCCCCTCCCTCCCTCCCCGGACGGCCGGCCTTCCTGTGTAGGCGAGGTTGTTCAGGCGGAATGCTGGGTAAGTATTGCTTATGTACTCCCAGTGGGAGGGGCTAGGGTTAGGGTCCCAGCATTCCTCTTTTCTTTTTCTGTCGGGAAATGATTATCTCCACTTTGTTAATGAATGGGACCAGGACAACGGGACCCGGAGTAATGAAGATTACCGGTAAGTAATAGAGCATTACTGCCTCTTGTGTCTTCCTCATGACAGTCCTTCGTGAAAAGGAACTGCCCGAGCAGTATATGGAATTCAGGGAAATTAGCTGTAGAAAGCACGCACAGACTACATTATAGTGCATTAAAAATGGAATGAAAGAAATTCAATTAAAGTTTTGTATCGCAGAAGATTTCCTTCACGAATAAAGTTGCTGAATAAATGAATGAAACAAAAGGGCACAGAGTGAAGTGTTATATCTATCCCTTAAAGATACTACCTAAAACTCTGACCAGAATGCTGTGTCTCAGTTTTGGGGCAAGCTTTAACAAGGACGGATCTGTGAGTATTTAGAGGTCCATAAGTAACAAAGTGGGAATCTGTAACCTGAAAACAGTCTGAAGAAGTCAGGGTTCCATGATCTACTGGAGCGAGCAATCAAGGATGGATTAAAAACCAATGAACCTGGACTTGAATAATCAAGAGAGGGAAAGCCAGGGTCTGAAGCAAATGAAAAGCAGAGGAAGTATAAGACACCCCTATATGATGGAACAGTCTACAAAACAGATCGGCAACATGACTCAACAAAACACACAATTCACTGATGCTTTGGACCAAAGATATCAATGCTGAAATCATCCTGCTGGGGCAATGGTGGCCACAGATTGAGCCTGAAAGGCTTGCAGCAGATGCCGGTACATGAACCCTTTACAGATGGACCACAAAAACTTGACCTGAGGTGAAGAAAACTAAACAAGTTGGTAAATCACCAAGACTGGGGGTTATGTTTTCCTTTGAACACCTTGGATACCTACGATGTTAACCTCCTCGCCTTAAGAACAAGGCAACAGAGAGCCTCCCCATAACGAAGAGTCTGGAGAAGCAAGGATGGGATCCACAGGCCCTTTCTGCTGTGTCAAAAATCCAGGGAATGAGAAACAACTCTTTTATCAGACCCTTGACAATACTAGCTGATTTACTGCCCTTATTCTATCCCTCTTCATCATGGGGAAAGTTATTCATCTGTCATCTAACGCTACAGCAGAGTGGCCTGCAGTAGAGTTCCTCACAGTTGTCATGATGTCTCCTTCTCAGAGTGACTTCCATCTCAGCTCACCATCGTGGAGTAGGTGGCTCAATCAAAGTTCAGTGTGGGTGTAATATTTTACAATGGTTTTGGGGGAAGAATAAATGTCCTCTATAGCTTAGGATTCTGGAGTATGGGCTACAGTCAAACATCTGTCGGTTTTGAGGGATTTTGTGTTGAGCTCCTGCTCCTCGCATCTCCTGCTCTCCATTACTGGTCATGTCTGAGTCACAGAAGCCTGAAAGCCTTAGAATATTCTAAACTTTGAAGGCCTCCAGTAGATCCAAAGCTAGATGGCAAATATTAGACTACAATAACAGATAAGCAACTGCAACATCATTATCCTCAAGGGATTGTGGCTCTGACAGCATCCAACCATAAAACAGAACTGAAGCCGCTTTCATCACCAATCCTCATGAAGCAAATGAGAAACCTTACAGTTGTTTGGTAGATGGTATAGATCCACTGGAGAAAATAAATCCATGTTGCCACCTACTGGCTAGAAACTTTGGTAACTTTGCACATGAGTCAGGGGAACTTGTTATTGCATATAGAGAGCTAAAGTACAGTTGAGCAAATCTGACTCTAAAGAAGCCTGATTGCCAAGTGTTTATAGGCCGGTTGGAACGGCTTCCCCTGACTCTGCGGGTAGTTATTCATACCCTTGTGGAGTTGAAAACATCACCTAAAGACCAACGCAACCGAAAGTCGAGGCATTTTTGCATCTGTCCACAGGTCATAGTGGCACATGAAGGACTGTGAACTCCGTTGCTGTTATAGTGCTCCATTCTTGATCTCATAGGAGGAGGTCCAAATATCTTTCACTGGCTTGCATCTATCCACGCCTCCTGGTGACTCTTCTAGCACTAGAGTGACTCTTGTATTTCTAAATGAAAATGACACTTACTCCAATGTACAGGTGCCAAGGCAGTAAGAAAATACAAGGAAACTACCAAACAATATTAAGCATGCTGATACTACTATGTTGCTTCATATTTGGCATTACTTGCCCCAGAGGTACGTGAGATGGTTATGATGTTTAATTGAAAACGTTTGTGTATTTTAAATTACAAATTAATAAATAAATTGCTAATGTACCTCATTCTTCAATATTAATTTAATTATTTAATTTGCCTAATTTTAATCAAAATCAATAAGCAATATTGCAAAGATGAAACCATCATAATTTATTTAGAGATGCAGGTGGAGGCAACGCTACGCTACTACGCCAGTTATTGTTTTTTAATCATTGTAGGAATGTAATTATACTTATATCCTGAGTGGGGGACCGGGGCCTTTTTAATTCTTTTATTAAGGCTTTTAAATTGAACCACGGAGCGGGTGTTCAAGCGCTCCTTCAGTCTACCAGGGAGGGCATTTTGATGTGCTGCGTGTCCGCTTAAGCTAGCGGTTCAGCTTTCCCTTGATCGTCCCTACAAACTGCGGCTGTGGCGAGGACACGACAGATGAAGGTAGGGTGTCGCTGGAGGCAACGCTACGCTACTGCGCGAGTTATTGTTTTTAATCATTGTGGGTCTGTGACTATACTTGTATGCCTAGTGGGGGGACCAGGGCCTTTTTAATTATTTTTTACAGCTTTTAAATTGAAGCTCAGAGTTTCTGTTTAAACGCTGCTTTATTGTACTAGGGCGTCCATTTTGATGTGCTGCGCGCCCGCTTGAGTTAGCAAAAGACACACAATTGATGGACGGAATGCAGAACAAATCAAAAATGTCACCCCCAGTCAAGAGATCTGGGTTAAATCCATCATTCTTTTGCTCACCATGCCACCCCAGTTTAGACCTGGCCATATGCAAATCAGTCTTGACCCTGTGCCTCATGGGAACAGTCCAGCCCGAACTGCCAAGCCAGGTCCTCCCTGGACGGGAAACAAGCATCCTAGGACCGGTTTTGGGGTTTCACCCCTCATCAGCCAGGATAGCTTGAATCCAGTGGCACAGTGAGCCCGGGACCCACGTCTGGGCATACCCGGCGCACTTAGGGCGAGGAAGCAAAAGACACACAATTGATGGACGGAATGCAGAACAAATCAAAACATTCACCCCCAGTCAAGAGATCTGGGTTAAATCCATCATTCTTTT
Organism: Calotriton arnoldi; assembly: GCA_963921515.1. NCBI lineage: Eukaryota > Metazoa > Chordata > Amphibia > Caudata > Salamandridae > Calotriton > Calotriton arnoldi. Next base: position 198,685 of record CAWUFW010012821.1, read on the forward strand.
GCTCACCATGCCACCCCAGTTTAGACCTGGCCATATGCAGATCAGTCTTGACCCTTTGCCTCATGGGAACAGTCCAGCCCGAGCTGCCAAGCCAGGTCCTCCCTGGAGCGGAAACAAGCATCCTAGGACCGGTTTCGGGGTTTCACCCCTCATCAGCCAGGATAGCTTGAATTAGCCATGCAACTTTCTCTCAAACGGCCCTACAAACAGTGGCCCTGGCGAGGATGTGCACTAGATGCGCACAGGACGTGCACCACTGCCACGCCGAAAGCAAGCCCATCTGCGCCTGTCCACGTCCGGACGGGATCAGGGGCCAGGTACCCTGCATCCAGCCAGCAAGAAATACTTGTGTTCTCCTCGAAACAACTATCAGCAATTAGGCCGGTTTGCCCAAAAGTGTGCTTGGCCTCCATGGACCCGCTGGCATGGCCATTAAGTTGCCATCACTGAAACTTTACTACTAAGGGTTGGCCAAGATAATGGCCACACGACTTCCAAGGAAATGCTACTGGCTCCCACAACCAGCCCAGTATTGTAGGCAGGACACCAAGGAGTATCCCAGGAAGTGAATTTCGATTTTCAATATTCACAACAGATCCCTTGTTAAAAACCTGCAGCATATATATAACTTTTTATGGGATCATGACCCAAATGTGGTGATTCTAACTGAAACTTGGCTTCATGAGGCATCCCTACGGAACATTATCGCTGCACTTCCATCCAACTATGCTGCTACTAAAAGGGATCGGCTAGATAGGGTAGCTGGCGGGGTTGCCATAATTTTTAAGAATGTCTATCACTGCAAAATACAGGAACTTCCCATCCCTGACTGCGAAGCCCTGATGTTTTCACTAGGTCTTACCCAGAAATTTACAGTATCGGGGGTCCTAATTTATCAGCCACCTGGATATGCGGGGAAATTGTGCACACAAGTGCTCGACTTACTGGCCCCCCCACATTTTGAAATGTGAAAACTGTATACTTAGAGGTGACCTAAACATTCACCTTGAAGCCCCTTGAGCAATATGATGGCAAATTTTACTGAGGAACTGGGTGTGTTAAATTTAGACTTACCCATGAAGCAGGACACCTCCTCGGCACTATCTTTTCTAATATCAAGGATCTCAACACAGACCCTCCGCTGTCTTTAATCTGGTCAGATCATCTGGCCATCCCTTTCTCAGGAACCAGGACACTCATTTTGTAAAATCTACTACTGCCTGGAGCAGATCTCAAAACTGGGCTAGACGTCTGCCTTGAATGCACAACTACGCTGCACTGTACCTGACCTAGAACAAAAAGTTGACTTAGACCAACCTGTTTGGATCAGTGGAGAATGAATTCTGTGGAGGTAACTCTGCCAGTAACAGTAAGGTCCTCGCAGAGAATTCATACGCCTGCTCCATGGTTCAGTGAAACTTTACAATTAGAGAAAAAATATTGCAAGGGCTAAGAAAAAGACTGGAGGAAATCATACAATGTGGACCTAAAAGCAGAGTACAAATTGGGCCTGAAACATTACTACTGGCTCTGCAAGGTCACTAGAGCAGCATTTTATTCAGCTAAAATTGCTAGTGCCCAAAATTAAGCTAAGACGCTGTTTAATGCGGTCAAGGAACTTTCGGACCCCCCCAAAATATCTCCCGCTCCTTTACTGTCCCAGAACCAGTGGGAAGAATTGCCCAAATTCTTTGATAAAAAGGTGCCCCCCATTCAGTCACATCTCACAAATGCTCCTAAGGCAGACATACAGTCATCTAGCACTATCGTTAGTAGTGGTACTGAGGAAGACAGCTCAGTAAGGGTGGATAGCCACCTGGCGTGTCCTTGGAGCTGCTGCCCCTGCTGGACCTCTCGCAATTTCTGTCCATACTATGGTTGATTAAATCTGGTTCTCCACTGGACCCACTCCAGCCAGCCAGACTTAGTTCTATAGACATCGATTTACTCCTAAAAGTGGTTGGAGTTTTGAATTCCTCACCGAGAGGAAACATGCAATGATCTTACCACTGCTAAAAACCCAACCTTGACCCCACTAGTTGGTCTAGATTTAGATCAATTTCAATGCTGCCTATTCTCGGTAAGATCCTGGAAAAACAGGTTAACTTGCAGCTTAAAACTTTTGTGGAGGAGTGCAATGGTCTGCATTCATCTCAGTCAGACTTCAGGGCAGGGTACAGCATGGACTCCGCCCTCCTAGAGGGTCACGGAACATCTTAGAAGGCTCCTCAATGAGGGTAGTACAGCCAAACTGATTTTATTAGACTTAAGTGCGGCTTTCAACATTGTTTCCCATTCTACTCTCCTGAAAAGGCTCACATCATTAGGTTTGCAGGGCACTGCACTAGCTTGGTTGACCTCGTTTCTTGAAATATCACTCATTTCAGGTCTTCTCAGGTAGTGCTAGATCAGAATCTCATGCCCTCACCTGTGGTGTTCCTCGGGGCTCAGCCTTAAATCCGATGCTTTTTAATATATATGTCCACCCTCTTGCAGAGATGGTGGAAAGCTATGGGCTTACCTTGTTTTCATATGCAGACGACACACAAATTATCTTTGCTTTGCAATCTGCACGGGGAAATTGTACCGGATCCCTTAATTTATGCTTGAGTAGGATTTCCCTTTGAGAAGTACAAATTCACTTAAGCTGAATGGTGAGAAGACGGAGGTTATGGTCCTAGGAAACAATCCCCATCTATGGGGTCCTCAGCACTGGCCAAAGGCCTTGGGTAATCTGCCGGATTTGTCATCTAAAGTAAAGAATCTTGGCTTTTGGCTGGATGTGAGACTAACCATGAAGCCGCAGGTGGCCAAAGTGGCAGCCACCTGCTTCGCTGTACAGAGATGGGTCTAAAAGATCATTGATATAATACCTCCTGCAGCCCAAAAAACTGTAATTCAAGTGCTGATCTTGTCCAGAATAGACTATGGGAACATTCTATACTTGGGGGCTGAGAAGGCAGTCATTCGCCGCATTCAAGAAGTCCAAAATGCTGCGACCAGGCTACTTTTCCGCCTCTCCAAGTATGCGTCAGTATCAAATCTGCTCCGGGAGCGCCACTGGTTGTCCATAGAGAAACAAATACAATTCAAAACCTTGTGCTATATGCACAAGGCATGATTTGGCATGGCCCAAGATACTTCAAAAAGAAGGTGGCACCTTACCAGCCCGCACGGCTGCTCCGGTCATCCAATTAGTCCCTCTGTAGAGTGCCCAGAATCCGCCTAACATGCATGGGAGCTGGTAATTATCATATGTTGGCCCAAAGTTATGGGACAACCTTCAAGAAACACTGCAAAGCTGTTCTTTCCTTACTGAGTTTTTCAGGGGATTGAAGAGCTGGCTGTTTTAGCATGGGCCGCTTTTCTTTCCACCTTACTTGGATCTAGTGCCGGGAAACCCCTTGGGGTAGACACAATAAGTCTTATTTTTTCAGGAATTTGAGTTATTTATTTAGTTAATATTTATTTAACATGCAGTGCACTTTAATTAAAACAAGGCCTGAACTATTGGCTTTAAAGAAAATAACCAATAGACCATGCCTCATAGTGAAATCTAATAGTCAGTAGTAGTAGGGGAATGCAATGAAAAAATATTTAATGTGAAACCGAAATCTGGGTCATTCAAACTAAATTGTTCACATTGTATTATATATCTCTAACTTCGAGCTACTTTGCATCAAGGGGGCGTCCTTTGTGTGGGACATGGGTGTTCCCATATAACTACCCAAGGGTTTTGATGCAAATCCCTATCTACTAACATTGCTAGACAGGGATTTGCACCTAAAATGATGGCTCCTTGAGGCAGGCATACATTTGGAGCATAGTTTAAATGTCTCCAAACGCTGAATGTGTGCTCCACTGTACAGCACATATCCAATGTGGCAAGAGTTCTAAAGCATGTCAAAGTATAGTATTTTGGACTGAAAGGGTACCCTTCCAGTATGAAACTCATGTCCGCCATCATACAGAAACCCTGGGATTATGGTGCAAGGGTGTCTGTGTGCGGCGTAAGGTGGTCTAAGAGCGGCAGTGGTAGGGGAGAGAACAACAGTGGAATATCTTAATATCTTAGTATCTCTGGTGCTCTCCTGCTCTCACCCTCTCACGCAACAGACCACAGCACCTTTGTTGCGCAGTGTGACTTCTAGGTAAATTTGCCCCAAAGTTTTTGTCGTGGACATCCCGATCCTCAGTATTTTCGCATCTGGCCCCACCCTCCTGCTTGAGCCTAAGACTGGATTTGATCATTTGAAGGACTGCAAGATTTCTCTGCAAGGGTGTGTTTCTGCATTCTGAGGGCTCAATTTCATCCCCACCCAGCACTTGTCTTGTACAAGAGAGAGTTTGCAAAGGTAATGTTGCAGGTACACTGAAATGTAAGGGACATTTTACTGGATTAACTTCAGTACTTGGTGGATACAGGTGGACCAAAACTATAAGTGAAATTATAGTAGGATTCAAACAGGTTGAACATTAATGGCAGACAAAGAAATTTCACATTTTAATTCCATATTATTTCTGCACTGTGGCAGTAACTGCCACATATGTTAATATCTGATCACGTATTGCACGGATTGGCATCTGTCATTTATCAGTGTGTAAAGGGGATGACCATCCACAGAAACCCATCTTCAGCAATTGTAAGAACTGAAAATGACCAATACAGAGGTCTTAAATATGTAGCTATACCTCGTTAAATTGAATGATAGTGTGCTCACCTTCGGCCTGGACCTCTGTGTTGTATAGTGCACCTTCACTGTTCTTGCTGTAGCTCACACCATGAGCCTGGATGCTGAAAGGATGGCTTGCTTTGTTTTTGAAAGTCACAATGAGGACATCTCCCACTTCCGCTTTTATGAATGGCCCTGGTAACAAAAAAGCAACCGTCACCATTATGTATATACAAATTGGATGGAATACTGAATAACACAGTCTATGTATTATACTAACACACATACATGAAGACAAACAGTCCCCAAGGCTTGTCAGAAGCTTTGGCGTGGCCAATTGCTTGACATCCGTTTTGACCGATACAATTTCAATTACGATTTCTCCAAGTTGTGCATCAAGGAAAGGAACTACTCAGCAAAAGGCCCGATTGCGATTAATACACAGAAAACTTTTATATTCTTATTTCACTGGGTTTCAAATATACCTCCTGGATAAGGCTATGCTTATATTATTTTAGTCATACCCCCATATGTTTATATTTATTTGGATAAAACATTCAACCACAGCCATGTCCCAATATTCCTAAGAATTAAGGATGTTACTGGCACACTAGTCATAAAAATATGAGAAAATGTGAAAAATGTGAGGTGGGTCAGAAAGTGCCTCATGTAAGCAACCACCACAGAGCTGCTGGTAGGTACTCACCAGTGTGCTCACTTTATCATCATCGGCACTTTCATGACAAAAAGTAATAAAAGTGACCTAACTCAAATACATGTGAAAAATGAGGAAGGTGTAGAAAATAATGGTGCTTACTACCATCTCTCCCCGTAATGTGTAACAAAGAGTCGCCTGAACTCCCCATTAAAATAGGTTGTGAACACCTATCATATGTATTTAATATTTGTCTAGTGTTCACACCTAGTTAAAACAACGGCATGTTTAGACCATTTTAAGTTGAACAGCCTTCAATACATATGATAGGTGTTCACAACCTATTTTAATGGGAGTTCAGGCGACTCTTTGTTACACATTACGGGGGAGAGATGGTAGTTAGCAGCATCATTTTCTACACGTTTCTCATTTTTCACATGTATTTGAGTTAGGTCACTTTTATTACTTTTTGTCATGAGAGTGCCGATGATGATAAAGTAAGCACACTGGTGAGTACCTACCAGCAGCTCTGTGGTGGTTGCTTACGTGAGGCACTTTCTGACCCACCTCACATTTTTTCATATTTTTTATGACTATTGTGCCAGTATCATCATTAATTCTTAGGAATATTGGGACATGACTGTGCTTGAATGTTTTATCCAAATACATATACACATATGGGGGTATGACTGAAATAATATAAGCATAGCCTTATCCAGGAGGTATAGTCAGTAGCGGCCCGTGGAGGGAGTGCCGCGGGGCAGTGGGGCGGGGGAGAAGCAGGGTGGGGGGTAGTAAGCTACGGCATACGGCCGAACAGAGGTAAGTAAACAAATAAATAAATTAAACGAATTTCTTTGCGCGCGCTGCATTGCCAAATGCGATGCAGCGCGCGCAACGAAATTCGTTTTATTTATTTATTTGTTTACTTACCTCTGTTCGACCGTATGTCGTAGCTTACTACCCCCACCCTGCTCCTCCCCGCCCCACCCCAGCGCCCGCGGCACTCCCTCCACGGACCGCTACTGGGTATAGCTGATACCCAGTGAATTAAGAATATAAAAGTTTTTTGTGTATTAATCGCAATCAGGCCTTTTTGCTGAGTAGCTGTGTGAGTGGAGGGCGGCCTGGTTTCGTATCCCTCTAATGCTCCTTATTTAAGAGTTGCATCAAGGAAAGGAAACAAAGATTGCATATTTCATACCCCTAATAACATTATCATGTGCATGCATTTAAAAACATAGAACTAAGGGGCTTATTTACAAGGCCCGTGAGCCGCCGGTGCGTCACTTTTGACATGGGAAAAGTGTTGCACCGGTGGTGCAAGAAGTAGGTAAATAAGCCCGTAAGACTTTAGGACATATATATTTTCCCATTGTCAAAAAAACGTTCAAAGGTCACAGGGTAAGCTGGAACTACGGGGCCCAGTCTTGAGGTCTTTTACTGCTGATGTCCCGGGCCCGGGCCTGTTATGGATCCTGAGGATCTGGACCAAGAACCCCTTCAGCACGCGACTCACAGTGGTAGCCCAGGTCGAGCAGTTCAAAGCTTCTCGTGGAGTGAGGGGGTGGAGGGTTGGAGCAGGGTAGACACATGGGAGTGAACACAGGCTCACAACTCAAAATACATTCAGCAGGAGCGCTAAATGCTTATCCAGTCAAATACTTGATTTACTGAAAAAAGGAATATTTATATACAAACAAACAGAAAGTAAAATACAACATTCACAAACAGTACACGCAGTCCCCTGAGGTCAGGGCTCTACTATTTTACAGGCGGGTCCCTGAGTCGCACTCCTGTCTCCTAGCGGTAGTGGTTATTCCCAATTCACCATAGGCAATATTCAAATTAAGCCCTACTAGTAGTCAGAGTCTCAAGAGTCCCAGTACGACTCTTTATTAAAGTCAAAAGTGTTCCAGCGATGAATGCTCTATCTGGCAGGCTAGTTCCCCAGGGGTCGTCTGGTCTGTCAATCAATTTTACCCTCATCAGCAGGTTCAGAGCGACTGGAGTCTCTGAGCGTGCCCCCTTTGCTGATGCTGAAGTTACAGAGGCTGCCTTTGGTAACTCTTACACACGTTGCTCGGGTGGGGCTGCGGTTGTGTGTCCTCAAGTTCCTGACACAGTTCTTCAGCTGCAGCAGCCGGGAGGTTCCAGATGCTCCTCTGATGCTGGTAAGTGCACTTCTGCACTTTCCGGGGACTGCATCCCCCATCACGCCTCGCGGAAGGCGCCGCCAACGCGACTCACCCGCGCCAGGAGGCGCATAAAGGCTGCTCGGGAGCCAGTCATTGCACTTCTGCACTTTCCGGGGACTGCATCCCCCATCAGGCCTCGCGGCAGGCACTGCCAACGTGACTCACCCGCGCCAGGAGGCGCATAAAGGCTGCTCGGAGCTCCCGCAGCGCGGGACCCCGTCATTGCACTTCTGCACTTTCCGGGGACTGCATCCCCCATCAGACCTCAAGGCAGGCACCGCCAATGCGACTCACCCGCGCCAGGATGCGCATAAAGGCTGCTTGGGGCTCCCGCAGCGCGGGAGCCTGTCATTGCACTTCTGCACTTTCCGGGGACTGCATCCCCCATCAGGCCTCACGGCAGGCGCCCCAACGCGACTCACCCGCGCCAGGAGGCGCATAAAGGCTGCTCGGGGCTCCCGCAGCGCGGGAGCCCGTCATTGCACTTCTGCACTTTCCGGGGACTGCATCCCCCATCAAGCCTAACGGCAGGCGCTGCCATCGCGACTCACCCGCGCCAGGAGGTGCATAAAGGGTGCTCGGGGCTCCCACAGCGCGGGACCCGCGTGGGCGTGCCCCGGCCGCGCCTGGGCAAAGCCTGGGCCAAGGGCGGGCCCATCTGCGCCCGTCTGCAGCCGATCGTGTCTGGGCTCGGCCTACCCTCTTGGTTGGTCGTAATTTTGAAGTAGAGGCAGTGCAAGCAATCTATTACCTTCCTTCATTCCTTTAAACATACAGGATTTCTCTTTGGCGGTAGGAATCCTCTGCATTTACTTATTATGGGGAAGAGAAAAGCCGCGAACACTGACCATCTGACCAACAATAAAAGGGCTACTATTGACTCGTTCCTAGCGAAAGCAGTGGGGGCTATCACTAAGGCGATTGATAAAGGGGAGAGGAGACTATCTATGGGCTCAGTCGGTTCCCCAGCACCTGCACTTTTGCCTGTTGACTTACCTGATGCAACAACTACGATCGCTCAGGTTGTTACCTCTGATAACTCACAGCCTTCTGTTATAGGTGCTTCAATGCCAGGGGGAGGCGAGCAATGTTCTAGTACCCCCTCTCCGGGCATTGCGGGGGAGGGTCAAGGGGTACCCTCAGATAACAATAAAAAGGGCATGGAACCAGAGGTTTCACCGGCACCCAGGAGATTGCGTAAAGCAAAGAAGAGAAATGAGCCCATACTGAGAGTGAAGGAACCAAAATCATCAATTAGCCTGACAGACATGGGGGAATTTTGGAATACCCTGAGGGAAATAGTTACGAATTTGCTGACAGACCTGTTCTCACAACTCTGGGACAAATTGGGCAAAGTGTTAGTAGACTTTAGAGAAACATTTGGGAAAGTGGAGAATATGCTGAACACTATCTCTAAAGTACCCTTCCCACCAAGTGTCCAGTCATAGGCAGTATGTTCCCGTTCGTCTGTGCAAAATAATTTAGAAAATCAACCACCACATAATAATCGACCGCTAGGGAATGGGTCTCTGAGACATGTAATGGACCAGGGTAAGGCTTCTGATAGTAGGCCTAACCCTCAAACATGTGGTCTGGACAGAGAAGTAGGGGGTGTCAGGGAGCAATATGCTTCCGCGTGTGAACACGAGAAAGTGAGGGCCAGTTCTAATAACAGAAAGAGAGTAGGTTTACCAGTAATTGATCTGCCTCCGGCTTGTTGTCCCTATACTGTGGTTCTAGTTTGGGTTCAAACCTTGGGAATAGGTACTGAGGAAACCACAGACAACTTGATTAACAAAATGTCTCATTGGTTAGGGAAAAATAGCAGATTTAATGTGACAGATCATTCTCACATTTTGATGGCAAGAAGGGTCTCTTGGATTGGACAATCCAAGAAAACCTTCAAGGGTGATGCCGTGATTGTCACCTTTAGATTCCCAAAATTGGCATCTAATATCCCGAGACATTCTGCTGAGTTCCCTTTTTATGCATTAGAAATTAAACCACTCCCATTAGGTTTTTTCTATAGACCGATTTTTAATGCTGCAGCAAATAATCATGCTTCTGAGCTGGAGGAGGGTGTGCACCCCTGGGAGGGAATGGAGATGTCACCGAATATCTACGCCCCTTGTCAGATCTTAATGGCCTGGATTGACATGTGGCGGGCATTGAACACAGCTTAGTGCAGATAACATCGACTGATTTACAAACGCAGGTTCTCATGCTTAGAGAGTACCGGCAGAGAGAGAATGTAGACCATCCTCTAGATTATCCTAACTCTAACTGCCAGATCGGTTACCAGGGGTAGGAGACAACATTAGATATTTTATCTAGTACCCATGGAGGGAGAGAGGTCAATCTGATTTCCTGGAATGTGGCAGGCTTAGCCTCTAAATTTGAAGATGATAGATGGATCCAATTTATAACTTCTTATAAGATCATACGCCTGCAGGAGACCTGGGAGGTGGAAAATAAATTCTTCTTAGAAGGATATAAGACGTTTTTCCTCCCAGTGGAAGAGGTCGATCTGTGGTCGAGCTAAAGGTGGTTTAATTATATTTATTTCACTTGAGCTTTGTGTGTCTGTGAAACAATTGAACTGGAACTCTACAGTGGCACAAGGCCTAAAACTTGTGATAGGGAGAATGTTACGGTTTTCAATAATTAACTTTTATAATGCTAAAAATAGGAATTTAGGCCCACCAAGTATAAAGGAGTTAGCTGGTCTCCTGGAACAGTTACAGGGGGATGACCTACCACAGGGAAACCTTATTTTGTTAGGTGATTTTAATTGTCATTTGTGCTCAGACATCGGACAAAGTAAGAGGGACACTCCCATATGCCCGGCAGCAGAAGACTGGCATATGGAGCATTCCTCAGATGGCTGTGATTTAAATGCCCTCTTAAATACTCATGATTTAATGTTTACATTACAAAAGGCAGTGAAGTCCCCTAATAGCCTGAAGCCACCTTCTTATAAAGGACGGTTTGTGCTACTACTATTGATTTTATCTTTGTATCATCGTCTATGGGTCCCATTATATCGTTCTCTAGGACTTTACATAGTCCCTACACTGATCATAACCCTTTGACTTTGGGGCTGTGGGTACAGGGTCCTAAGTCAGTACAAGGTAGCAGGATGGTGGGGACAATTTTTGCCAACTGATCAGGGAGGCGCCTGCGGTGATCGCAGGTGGATATTAATGCTTTTAATCAATCTCTTTTTAAAAAAAGGCAACAGGAGATTATGAAGTGCTTAGATATATCACCCTCAGAGGTCGAGGTAATTAATTATTTTTTTGCCATCGCGAAGTCAGTGGCTGATCTCTTAACCGCCCCAGCGGCCACTCATCATTCGGATAACCCAAGGTGGTTTGATAGTGGGTGTTCTTAGGTGCTGAGGAACCTAAAAACGGCTTTGAAGGAGATTCCTCGTAACAGATCTCTGGTAGCTACTTGCCGCAATAATTATAAAAAGCGCTTAAGGAACGGAGGTCCTCATTACAAAAACAGGCCTGGGATGAGTTGGTTCAGGCTAGTGAATTAAGATAGCTCCCTATTTTGGAAAGTCATCAATAGACATTGTTTTTGAGAACCGGACAAACCAACCCTAGGTCATCACATCACTCAGGACCAGTTGAAGAATCATTTTCAGACGGTTTATAATCACGGGGATGGTGACCAATGTAATAATGATTTGGAGCTCCTCCCATTTGATTCTCAGATTAATTGTCTCTTAGACGAGGTTAAAATTGGCATAGAGGGACTGTCTCAGAATAAGGCCCCGGGCCCAGATGGGATTCCCCGCACTTGTTCCGGAATAACAGATGTGTGGGCCCCGATCCTGACTAGGGTATTAAATCCGGCAGTGTTATCTGATATACCTCAGTCTTGGTCCACTGCTATTATTGTCCCTATTTACAAGAAGGGTGATAGGGACAATCCCCATTATTACCGACCCATATCCTTGATAGACTCTACTGTCAAGGTTATAGGCCGGGTCTTACTAAACAGGCTAGCGGAGTGGGCAGATAAAAACAAAATTATTTTGGAGGTCCAATATGGCTTCCGAATAGGCAAATCTATAGTGGGCCAATGTCTTAACCTCTATTTGCTGACATCTAAATATACAATCGCCAAAGCAGGTCCCATATATTTAGGTTTTATGGATCTTACTGCAGCGTTTGATAGGGTGAACCGCAGTAAGTTGTGGTCGCTATTAGATGAATTAGGTATTGAGCGAGCAATAATAAACGCCCTGATGACTTTATATAGCCATACCTCAGCTGCAGTCCGATTTACTCAAGAGGGGGACTCACTGACAATTTTAAATGCTCAAGAGGTGTGCGTCAATGCTGCATCCTTGCTCCTTTTTTATTTACACTGTATATTAATGGGTTAGAATCTGCCCTGATATCATTGCAGGCCGATACCCAGAGAACAGGCAGCAGACCAGTACCAGTTCTGTTGCATGCAGACAGATTCTGTGCTTATAGCACGCACCCCAAGAAGCATTGCAAGTTCTAATTGATGGGTTTGTCGCCTTCATAAACGGGCTGGATTTGTCCCTCAACTTTACCAAGTCGTTTGTGATGGAAGTAGGCTGCCGTGGGAACAGTATAAAAACTTATAAGGTAGGCATTTTTACTTTAGCCAAAGTACCAGCGTTTACAAACCTAGGTGTTTTATTTGACGCCAAATTAAATTGGAATAACCTGAAGGTAGAGAAGATAATGGATATGAAGAAAGCCCTGGGAGCTATTGCAAATTACGCACACAGATTAGGTACATGGTCGCCTGGGGTGATTTTAAAATTATATCAGTCATTCTATATCTGTAAGGCCTTGTATGGGAGCGAGATCTGGGGTTACAAGGCAGTCTTCGAATTACAGACTACGCAAAATAAATTCTTGAGACGGATATTAAAAGTCCCACAGGGAAACCCTGCATACTCTGTTCATGAGGAACTCGGGGTTCAGTATATCACTGATTTAGTGGCAGTCAAGCTCCTGCTTTGCTGGGTGAACATTTGGGCCAATGAGGAGGCCTCCTTTAATCAAGCTGTAATTTTGGATTGCCTTTCATTGGATCATGCTTTCAAAATTCCCTGGTTAAGATGTATTAAGGAAACTTTCTGTGCCCTAGGAAGATGAGATATTTTTAAGAACCATAAAGCAGTGAAGAGAGTGGATAAAAAATTAATTAATGATCTGTTCTCTAAAAATGCTAGTGCTGAGAGAGAAGGTGAGGAACTAATTAAGCCGATGGTTAGAGCACATTCTTTAGTTAAATCAGTGTTAGAGATAGAGCTTTACCTTACCATTTTAACTAGCGCCCACAATCGTTTTTTAATTACTCGTTTTAGATTTAACATGTTTCATCACTTAGTGGCCTCTCCTCCCGGCTTTGTTGCATGAGCTGAGGATAGAGGGCCTTGTGGCTGCGACAACAGGTCTCCACAGGATATTTTACACTTTGTTTTTTTATGTAAATATTTTACGCACCCCAGGTGACTATCTTAAACCCTATTTAAAAGAAATGGGATTTAGTCAGGCACAAATTGCACTTTTGCACATGCAACTCCTGCAGAATGAACGCACTTTATTTGTTGTTATGCACTTTTTAAGAGCAATGATCAGATCTAGGAAATCTAGATATGATTGAAATAGAGATGGATATTTTTGTTCGGTTCCATGTTGATTCAGGATTTAGGGAATTGGATAGCATTTATAGTCATGTCTATGTCAGAGGTCTTTTAAGATGAGAGTATATTGTCTGAGGTCATTTGCGATGATTAATATAATGAAATATGCTTTTTTTTATGTAAGTGATATTGTTATAATGCATTGTATCTTTTATGGCTGTGTTCACTGCCGAATAAAGATGGTTTAATAATGGTAAGTTTCTTGCGATCCTCCCCACAGGTTGGGAGGGAGTGGTGCTGGTCCTCAGTCACAGCTTGGGCCCACTCAGGTCATCGCAACGGCCTCCTACCTCCGATGATGGTCTCGACCAGACCATGCTCCTCAGCTTTTCGAGGTGGCTGAAATATAACTGAGAACACCGAAATCAGGGATGTCTTCAAAGGTAAGTTTATTTCAGTACATCATGCCCACGACACAGCATGTCCTGCCAGCTCGGATCACACCGGCTCACTGGTTGCCGTAACGGGATCCCAGCAGACATTCTAAACTGTGCATGTGGAATCATAAGTCTAAACATAACAATGTATTGTTATTACACATCGAGCTGAGCATGCCTGCTCAGATCGTGCAAACAGTAAACATTCAAGAATACAATATATTACAGAGACCCCCTATGCCATACTGGATCACTGTTCCTCCTCTTCACAAGGCTATGGTCCGATCAGCACAGGAGATATTTTCACTGTGGCCCCTCCTGCCATATGGGGTCACCAACTTGGTTCCCCACATGGGCTACTGTCTTATGGGCGCGCAGCAATCTTCTTGGATTCCCTTGGTGATGTTCCCTCACCCAGCTGGGATACCAGCAGGCACAGGCCCCCAGTCCTGATCACAGGCAAAAGTCTTGCAGAGCTTCTCCTCTTCGCACAGCCCAAGTGGCGGCTTGAAAGTTGAACATTTTGGAGGCCTCGTACTCAACTTCTTATAGTCTATTTCCAGACACCAAATGTGATTTAGTCTGAGTTTTTGAAGTTTATGTTGGGGGTCTGCTTCCTTTAGAAGTGCTCTCTCCTCTGCCCAGCCCTACCTCAAGGAGGATGTCTGTCACAGCAGGTGCGACTCCAAATCTAATGACCCCACAACACAGGCCATGGAAGTGACAAGAAGTTCACAACGGGATGTCTACCACTGTGAAAAGCTTGTCAAAATGTTTCCCCAGGGCTCTTTATGATTCCCTTATCAGTCCCATCTTCTTCCTGAGAGGTGCTCAAGTCCCTCACTGTGACTCATCTCTGAATCAAAGAGCACCCTTTGAAGAGAATTGGAGAGCCTGGCTCCCGTTCCTCCACATGTGTCCCACCCAGCTTACAGAAATGCATCATATCACAAAATTGTCTGAGGGATTCCTCTAACTCCTTTCCTCATGTTCCTCCAGTCAGCCCTGGGTCTCCCAAAATGGAACCCAGAGTCTTCCATGTATTGTGCCCTTCGCAGGCACACATGCACCCAGCACATGCATACAGCATGCATGTACTGCACCGCACTACATTCTTCATCGACTGTACCATTAACAGGCATACATACACCCAGCACATTCATATAATATACACATACTGCACAGCACTGCATTATCCCTCTATTGTACCATTCACAGGCACACATACACCCAGCACATATGTGTACAGCACTCCACGCCAAACCGATGTAGGTTAAAGGTGAATTAGGTACACAACACTGGAACCTGTAAGCCTCACTCCAATGACACAGGTAAACAAGCATTTGCAATGCAATCGGTCTCGCCTTTGGGACCTTATATGTATTTAGCTATGCAGCACATTAGCCTGTGGGCTGAAACATCTACTGTTCATTAACATGGACCATTGTACGCACGAGCCTATTTCATAAACAAATAAAAGCAGAGCTGTGCTTTTTCTACCCCTTACGTAAGAATAATCTGGACATGTCTGGGTAGAACCAGCCTGTATCCTGAGGACTGAAGAGGGCTTTTAAAAACGTTAATAAGAGGCCTAGGATAGCATGGGCTTTTATTACTGTAGGTCACAGTAACCTTGCCCTGACAGGCTGGGTTATATAAGGGTTTAGATATTAGATAAGTGAGGTGTTAATCATATGGCAGGCCGAAACCCATCAGAACCACTTTTTATTGGTGGGCCCGAAAAAACATCTCAGTGGACCATGGATTTGTGAGAAAATGGGAAGGTTGTTAGACCCAAGTGTTATAGGTCAGTTTGAAAGTAAAAATATAAACAGAAAATCTATTTCCCTTCCACTGTGCTGGCTGCAAGGAAAATTCTAATTTTATTATTATTCATGCATGCATAAGTATCTATAAATATGTATATGATTACATAGGCATGTATGTTTATTTGTGAACATACATTAGCCCGCGTGAGGTTCAAAAAGCACGGACCAATCCGTTCACCCCTTGGTTTGCGAGTGGTTATGGCTCAGTTCCACGTAGGGCCCTGGATTCCAGGTGTGATGTGATAGAGAGGCTGATGCTTTTAGAGAGGGCACCGCCAGCCAAGGCATAACTCATATGAGGGGCTTACAAGAGATGGGGCCAGAACTTAATGTAGAAGTCGGTCTACAGTTTACTATACCTGCCGACCAGGTGCTTGAATCTTGATAGAGTTTAAACTTATTTTTATTTAGGAACAAGGGACAAATCTATTAAGGGCTCAATGGGCCCCTCAGGGCTCTGTGGCCCGGGTGCCGCTGCACCTGTTGCACCAATGGACATGCCTGTGCTATTCAGGTGTTCCAGATTCCCTTTTTATCTTTGCATGATCGTTTCTGGAAAACAATTGCATACCATTCATAAGAAGTGGTGGTGTGTCGCAATTACTGCATCGTTTGATAAACACCAATGTGTTATGAAACTGAGAATGAGAAATAACAGAGAGCAGTTGTTGACTGGCACAGCCGACCAAACCAGGCAGTGCTGTGGGCGTTCATGGTCACACAAAAGTGGTACACCAGCCAAGACAAATGCTATTATCTCCTACAAAATAAATGAGGACAAGACACAACACATGCGCTGCCAAGCTCTTGCAGAAGACTCTACCACCACACCTAAACGACAGGGCAGGCCAACGTTTCACAACAGCACTCTGCGTGTTTACGTTAAGAGTCTACTGAACCAGTTGCACCAGGAGGCTTGTGCGTCCTGTTGAAATACACTTTACATATTATTCTGGAAGGTGTTAGACCTCGTGATTCGTGCGGTAAAACAAATGCATTAGCATATGAATTCTATTAATATATATCTAAATCTAACCACTATATTAAAATAAGAACTATTTGTTCGGTCTTTAAGTAAGTTTAAAACACAGACAGATTCAAATTCAAAGTGACAATAGCAGCAGGTTAAAGTTCTGATGACTAGAGCACCTGGGAAGAATGTTTACATATTGGCAAGCAAACGCACCGCCTGAAAAAAAAACTGAGCACAGCCCTAAAAATACATGAAAGAAGTACTGGATTCAAGGTACTTAGCCTGTCTATTTTTGCAGCGTTTACATGCGCCTCTGCTTCAGGGACAATCCTTGTTCGCAGTTGGTCTCACGCTTTCAATTGAACACATTACATGCGCGTTGAGCTGCTGCTCGCATGTAACCTCAGCTGTGCTCTGTCACCAAACGCACCATTTTAATTATTTTAAATTCAACCTGCTGCTATTGTCACTTTGAATTTTATCTTTTGTCGAACAGAAGACTCGGTGTTCAGGGCTGGAGAGAAAGGCGCCCCCACGCGCGCTCCAACACCTTGCTTCACACCCCCACGAGAGACGCTATGGGGCTGAGGGGTGCTGCTTTAAACAAAGGGGTGCTGTGGTGCTCTGTGATGCACCGGGTTGTGCCACCTGAGTTACAGAAGCCCCGAGAAGCTGTGACGTTTATAGCGCACCGACCGACCCTACTCACCGGGCTGTGTTGCGGAGGGAACTGGGGGCAGGCGGCGATCAGCAGCATGGAGCCCGCGAGGCTCCGATCCCCCTCTCCGGCGTTGGAGCAATTGGCGGGGCTCTCCTCGGTGCACGGGAGCCCCGCCCACACTCAGGCGCGAGACGCCTCACTTCCGGTGTTTGCGCTTCCTTTTCGCGAGGTGGGCGTGCTTGTGACTGCGCACTATTTTCAAACAAACATTTGCAATGCAATACGACTCGCATTTACGCGAGATGTATTGCATTACAAATGGGAGCTTCTGCGTTTAAAAAGGCACGAACAGGAGTGGGGGAGTGAGGGGGGCGAAAAACTGTGAACTGCGGGAGGGGGGCGGGGGGACACAGGGCAGCAAATAGTGTTCCAGTAAAGGGGCTGATAGCCTCGGAAGGAGAAAAATGACGACATAGCCGTCAGGAGGCGGGGCTAACAAGCCAAACACCAATCACAATGCAGGAATTATGACTGAAGCCAATCAAAAATATGGGCGGAGCTTCCCCCACTATAGTGTATACACCATCTCTCAACGAGACAGCGCATGCGCTGCCTAGCCGAGACCTAAAAAGGACCTTATAACTCCTACTGATCACTACACGGTATGCAGCAACCACCGCACTCGTGCTGCTTAAATCCAGGTAAAGGCAGCAGCCTTTCAACACTTTGAGGGTAGCGCTTTGAGCGCCCCTCCCGATCCACAAAGACCACAATGCGTAAGACAGGCCTATGTCATGGCGCATGGGCATAATCCATGTTCACCCATGACAACAAAAGGCAGTATTAGGGATCCAGACATCATTACAGTTGGGGCATTTAGGGCAGGGACTCACGTCCATCGCTTTATGAAGGGCTTTTCCATCGCAACACCCACAGTCATTTGGTTGATTAACCAAGAGCTATTGCTTATCTTTCCCTTACTAAAAACCTGTTGTAAATTTCACAAAGAGGAAAGAAAACTGATCACCTGCAAAGCCACCCTCCTCATGATTTTATGATTTGATATCAGCACAATGGGCCATTAAATGCCCGCGATAGATAACCATATGCATGTGTACTCCACTTGCAACTCTCTGTTATGAGCAATACTCCAAAGCAGTTAAGAGCAAATTTATTACAATCAAAGTTGCTGCACTACGTTACACACACAGAAGAAGGCAGTGCAGAGCCATATGTATTATCAAGCATTGGCAAAATCAATAGGCCTTGCCTGTGCTGATTATTGGCTTTGTCAATGTCTTTTAACCATGTTGTACAGCAGTACGGTTGCCGTGCAGCATGACTGATAGAAAAAAAGTGCTATAACACGGACAGTGCAGACCAGGAGGAGCAGTCATCCATTTTCTTAGAATGGGATTATTCTCTCCCTTCACAAAAAAAAAAAGAAAACGTTTTCAGGAACAAATGATAATAACACTTTGTCAGCAAATGTAAACCAACAAGAAATTAAAATACACATTTATGCATCAATCATTTTTTGATTGGGGCAGGGAAAGTAAGCCAAAGACTGGGTGAAACACAAATTGAGCAAAAACAACAAAAATAAATGATAACTGCTATCCGCCAAATGGGTGCAAGGCTGCAATCTACCTAAAGGGGTCTGAAGATGTTAAAAAGTGAGAAGGAATATGTACATAAAATACATTCAAGGAAAAAACTACTTGTTTAATTATCTTACCTCCGAGATGACGTTCGCAGTGTTTGCCCCACATGAAGACAGTGGCAAAAATGCAGAGCAGGGAGTGCAGTGCCATCTGCATCTTTGTAGAATATTAAAACCCATTGGTATGACTTTTGAACGTTTATTTTTCTGGTGGGATGAAAGGGGGCAAGTAACAAAGGAAATAGGGAGGAAATGGGGCAGACAAGATACAAGGAAGGAGGGGTGGACTTGACAAGCAACAATGCAGGTGTGTAGAGGCGGGGCAAATAGCCATGTGGGAGGGGAAGATAGAAAGAGTTCCAATTATAGAAAAAAGGTCCCTCTGAAAGCACTGAGCAGTGGAAGGACACTGGGCAAGGGAAGCAATACTTGTGGCCATGTTCCTTGGTAAGGACAAACACAAGAAGAGGTTAAGCCGGCACTTGCTGACCAAAGAGAAGCAAGGAAATAAGAGTGACGATGAAGCCAACCAATGGTAAACAATGCGTGGGCTCTAAGCCCCTACTGTAAGTAAGCAAAATGTCTCTCAAACGACAGCGCATGTGCTGTCTCAGGCGAAACCTAAAGTATGGGGCGTAGGGCATGGAGAGAGGTGGTAAATTGGTATTTTAAACAAGCTCTTTCTCAGCAATGCATGCATCTCTAAATGGTGCAGCAAAAAAAGCTTTTAAGTGAAGTCATTTTCACAGTGTGCCTGCTTTATTAGTCATACCAGCCTTTGAATTGCAAAGCAAATGAGAACTACTGTTTAACACACGTGAAGGCCACGGCCCATTTTTATATTTTACTGCATCACTACAGAGGTCTACATTTAACATAAAGGGCTTGCTTTTCAAGAAAATGATTAGCCTCCATAATAAATGATAGGAAACGGTAAGCACAGCTACGAACCGGGTCCACAACTGTTAGCTATAATGCGCAACAGGGCACCGGGTATAGGGCGCTGCAGCCTTATTAAAAGAAGGTTAGAAAAAAGTGTTATGACGCAGCCAGCGCTGGCCGCGTTATATCGCTTTCTTTGTTATGGCTGGCCAACATGGACATCAGGAGGAGGGCGAGGGTAGCAAGATGAAGGACAGCAGGAAGAGGAGGGCAGCAAGATGACTGAAGGCAAGAGGGGAACAGGCTAGGTAATGATGGGGAGGGTGGGAGACAGACTGCAAACACATGCACTCTTACAGAGTACAACATAAAAAAGTGCCTCCAGAAGTGCCCGGTCAGTGGAAGGACACTGACTGCGGACATGTAGCTGTACTTGGTCCAAGCTGCATGGAAGGTACAAAATCATGGAGAGAAAGTGAGCCCAGGATTTGTTGACCAATGAGAAGCAAGGAAATGTGAGTGACATGAAGCCAACCAAAGGTAAGTAATGGTCAGGCTCTAAGCCCTTTTAAAGTTTTTTTAGTTTACAAGAGTCTTGCAAGTGACTGCACATGTGCTACCACACAGGCGAGATCTAAAAATGAGGGTTGCACAGCTGCCTCCCATTGTCCAGCATAAATCAGCCGGTTGACTATACTCCCATGTCTACACCTCTTTTGCAAAGTGTGCGTACTATACAGCTGGTGGACACTAAACCTGATGTTTATCTTGGTAAGATGACCCTTATAATCAAGGTTATAGCTTTAACTCAATTTAACTGGGTAGCAATAAACTACTGCCAACATTTGTCCTTCCTCTGTACCACCCACTCCACGTTTCCCTACCACTGATCTCTAGAACTAGCTTTGGAGCTTCTCAGTGGCATAGTAAAGGTGCCATGGGCCTTAAAGCAAACAAACAAATAGGCCCAATTGCCCTGTGATTGAGTAGTAAAAGGCATCAATAAATTGGGTGCAATGAACTCCTCACACTGCTGGGCCCCCGTTTCACAATACCTACTGCACCATTTATAGATACGCCCTGGTGTTTCCCATTTGTTACTAGACAGGGAAATACTGGGGGCTGAGTAAATGATTCAGTCTCTTATCTACAACCATGTTACAGGGCATAACGAGTTCTCAAGCCCAGAATTGGGGAAAACATATGGGTCTTGGAATTACCTGCCCCTTTCCCTCATGTGGTTCCCAGTTTTGCAGCCCTTTACTGCACAGGTGGAAAATGAACATAGTAATGCACGAGGTAAACTCACAGTTAGGTGGAGTTGGCCCAGCTCATAATGAGGCTTAAAAGCCATGCACTACATTCGAGAATTATTTTGATTTGGACCCATGACTTGAGGTTCACCACCCCTTCAGTTTCACAGCCTTGGCTGTCACTAAGCCAGCAGCAGCATCATGATTATTTCTTGCCAGACTTCCAGTGGCAGAACAATAGCCCCCAGCCCCCGTAGTGTGGGGGGCCCGAGCTCTAGAGGGCCCCTCCAGCATTGAGCATGGGCGACAGGCCCCTGGCCTGAGAGCGCCTGACTGGGTCTGGAGCGTGGGTGGCGCCCTCCATTCACTTTGCAGGCCCCCCCTCAAGTTTTGTTACGCCACTGCAAACTTCATGTTAAAGTTATCCACAGAAGCAATTATGACAACCTGCATTTTAAAGTATGCCCACATGTCCCTTCTGATACTGGCAGATATTGGCATTAAAACTAACAGCAAATTTATTGAAAGGGCAACGTTCTGAATGGTATAACATGCTATCACAACTTTACTCCAGGCTAGTTAAAAGCAATGTGTTGTCATATCTAATTTTAATTCAGGAACTAGTGGTTACATGTGAAATACTCACATAATGAATTCACTCACCTGCTCACACATTCGCTACCTTGTTTACGCACTAGCGGCTCATCGAAGTGCAGTGATTAAGGTTTAAAAGCATAAACGGATTGTATGCTGCATTTGAGACTCACTCTCTGCTGAAGTGTATGCACTGAATACGATTTCTTCAGGAAAATATCATGATATTTAGTAATTTACCCAAGATTCCAAGATGCTCTTCTTCAGGGGTCCTTTCCTTGCGATTTGTAAAGGTTTCATCTGTGTACTCCCTGTAAACAGCCTTTTTATATGAGCCTCCAATTCGGTTTTCGCTTCTTTGAAAAAATACAGTTGATTCACTGTGGATGGCAATTTATGAAATTAAGATATGATATCAGATTACATAATAACAATAAATGTTAAAACATTTTGGCCTGTCACAAACAAGTCCCAAACTGAAATGGCATCATTTATTCAATATTTATTTGAGAGTTCTATCTTTATCCTGTGTGCAGCACTCATTATCTCAGATTATCTTGCAAGGATACTTGAATAGCCATGCTACTTTTAAAGTATTTTCCAACATCACCTGGCAAAGTAACAATAAATTCAACATAGGATCATATTGCATCATTTGTTACCTTGATTCCCAAGTGTGCTCATTGTTTATTGACATCCTGTGAATTAAAACAAAAGGTGCGATGTTCTGTACAGTATGCACAGAGGACAATTATTCCATTCCAGACTTAAGGGTCTCCTAGTCAGGATACACAGACCCTCACTAACCTATGTGGCATGCTTCATCATCGGGCTGTACTCCACAGTTGGTGGTGTGTGCAATATCCAACAAGGTCCATACAAGAAGCACATTTTGGAGATCTATTCTGTGATCAAAACAAACCCATGGGTATAGCGTATGAAGATCTTTTTAGAAAGGGCAGAAGTGATTGTTTAAAATTACTTGGGGATAGTATTGAAGTACTTTTATTCTTATAATAACTAACCATGGTATTGTTTAAAAAAAAAAAGGAGAATGTATGGGAATTAATAATCCCTAAAATCCTGATTTATAAAGTGGCCTACTTGTTTCTGCCGGATGGCCCATCCGAGCCATTGGCATTTGTAAGGACCAGTAACGGGAAGCTGTAATACAAATACAGCCTTTTGGAAGGATTTAACTATTCTGATCTGTAGGGCAAAGCAGATGCATACACATATATGACAATTGCAACACATAGACAGGCATGAATATACTAAACCAGATAGTCTGGAGACTCTTTGGACCGATTAGAAACAGATAAAGGAACAGGAGATCTTTGACATTCTTCATAATGATGTGATCAAGGACCATGGCCCATAGACGCATTAATAAAAACTTAAATAAACAAACGCCACAATGTGTGAACACAGCAAGTTATCTGATACAGTACACCTGTGAGTTGAAATGAAATGCACACACTTGAGCATGGATGTTCAACATACTCTAACCATGAAAAGGAAAGGAAACATTGGAAGCAAGGCTCTGTTGTCCTGCTGGTCAAAATCTGCAGTGGAGAGTCACAAGTTGAAAACAAAGAAGGCACAACTAAGATAAAAACACAAGTGGTAGTCTGGTGGACTATTCATAATTTAGAGAGCTCATTGTAGTGTCAAAGAAAATGTGAGAAGTATTGAGTGGCATGTATCCCCTGAGGAAATTTCAAGATAATAGCACCTATTTGTGTTTGGGTATTGTTAAATGAAAGGACACTTTTTGGAACAATGGTTCAAAACTAATTGTCTAAGCTAAACGGAAACTAAAGGTCTCAACAATTGACAGCTGATGCTGGTCTATTCATGTGAGGCCAACCTTGTATCATTGCACTAGCAGCAAAGGGGAAGATCCATAAAGCATTCATGAGTACGGAAAGTAGAACTACAGAAGTACTATTTTTCATACTCTTACTAAAATGATGTTGGATGTTTCGTGTCGATTCACAAAGGCATGTAAAAGTGCAAAGAAAGAACAGTCCTTTCAGTTTGTAACAGTTGTACATGAACATTCCCCATAAAAAATGGGGATAAAATGAGAATATTTGGGGAATGTTCAATTCTTTGTCTTTATTCGATCTACTTTGGAAGATCGAATGAAGACAACGAATTGAACATTTCCAAATATTCTCATTTTATTCACATTTTTTAATGTTTTGTGACCAAATTCTCAAATGCATGTAAGAGTACGATAAAGTGTACTACTTTATGTTTTCCAAAATTACTTTGTTAATAGGGCCCTATTGTTTGTAAATCGAATTTCGGTTAAGGATGGTTAGCTTTGTCAAATGAGGGATGGCATAACAACATTCATTGAAAATGAAGTCGTTTATTCATACCCAATAGGTGAAATGTAGATATTTCCATTTGATACAAAATGTGTGCCTGAGGTAGAAAGAGAGATAGTAAGATGTGAAATAACCTCAAGTTTGGTTACTCCTCACAGCTAAGAGAGGAAAATTAGAATGGTTGTTGATAAGAAGAGGATACATTTTTATTCTATCAAGAGCCCATATGTTGACAGTATTTTGAACACTCAGTTGTTAAATTAGCACAGTCGTATAGTTTGTTGGCAAAGGCAAATAATTCAATGGACAGCATCTGTCTGTATTTAGAAATGTTTCCCAGAAAGGAAAAGGTGTGTAGATAGTACTTGTAATGCCTCCTTGGAGGGAATTGTGAATGTAGGTATATATACCAGTTACAGATATCAGGGAATTTTCAGATGTATTAAATCCTAAACAAGTTATGTGCATACCACTTGTCAGGGACAATGATAGTGAATTTCCTCAATTGTAAATGATATGGAAGAAAAGAATAACAGAATTTAAAGCAAGAAACATTTATGCAAAAGTTCTGTTCAGCCTGCCACCTACCAGCAAAGGTGCCATTGCATACTTATATGAGAAAGACAGGACACCTATGCCCATCTATTGAATATTGAATATGATGGTACTTTATGGAATCACTACCCTCTCCTTCTAATCCAATAATTTTTAATGTCAATTGCAAAATGCTACTATATTCTCTGAATTGGACCTTTCCATTGAATGCAATCTTGGGAAAATACAAGCTCCAGTTAAGCAATAAACAACTTTTAAACTCACCTAGGATCATGCTTTTTGTTTCATGAAATTTTCTTGCTGAGGTAGAGTAAAAAACACTGCCTAGATTCTCAGAGGCTCATGCTTTAAGTGTCATTCTATGTTCCTGCACTACTTCAACATATTCTGGATTGTCTATTCCTGTAGCTTCTGGATACCTTTATTTTGCTACACTGGTATCTGTAAAATGATGATTCAGTAGGTCATCCAGGTTCAGTGGGTTTACAGCACATGCTCGGGTAAAAACGGTGAATGCCATTCGCCATATGGTAAGGGTGTCATTAAGAATTACATGTGTGACTTGAGTGATATTGTTTAGGGTGCGCAAATGCTGTAGAAGCAGTACATTATGGAACAGTTTTGGTAGAGATGTTTTGAAGAGCATTTAATAACTCTGTAGGGACTTTAATACCATACTGCGTCTTGCTAGACTTTTATTACAAATTTAGGAATAGTGCATTTATAATTTGGTGCGTTTTTTATTGATAAAATCTCCATTATGCATTTTATTAAAATTGTTTTCTTTGCTCAGTGATTTAGTTTATGTTGTTTATTATACATTGAACAAATGAATGTCTGAAAGTTAACGAGGGAAGATCGGGAAGCAAAACTGTTATGCTTTGAAAAGCATTAATTATTAATATCCCTCAGTATTATTCACAAGATTATGATGTGTGTGGAATAAGCATCAAGCTGTGATATAGTTTTGAAAATTAATTAATTAGTTGAAGAAACAATGTTTTAAAATGTTCTGAACTTGATTCTATTAATTTGGAGCAAACTGCTTCAGTCCAGAGAAACTGAAATGTTCCTTCCAGCTCTTTAATGTGGTTGGTACGGTCTTATTACAAGTGCACATTAATGGGGAATATGTATCCTGTAGCATAATTCTCTATGAGACTGAAAATTGCAGAATGCTGACATACATTTTTCGAAAAAACTGCATTGGTTATAATATATGTTTTAGATCATTGCCAGTGGAATTTGGAGTATGCTGAATGGGTGTCTGAGATATTTCCATATTACCTGAATTGTGTGTATAGGAAGACAATAAAGTTGGTGGATCACAGACAGGCCAATTGGATGCTCTTCTCAAAGTTTAAAATTAAAATACCCTTTTGGCCTGGCACAAAGAATAGTAAAACAGGTTTTCTAGCCGAGCATCAAAGGATATTATTAGAATGAACTCCTATTAGTAATTCCTTTTCATTATATTTACAAATCTAACAGGCTATTCAATTGCTATGTTCAGCCTGAAAAAGTACCTGTGCTTCTGAAAGTGTATTCTTCTCTGGAAGGATAAACAAATATGTGAAAAGTGAAACTCACAAAATGGGAAAGACTCTTTTACACCATGTGATCCTAAAAATAATTACCACTGACATCATGACTGGAGTTTGTATAAGCACACCATTCATCCACTTTGGGTGAAGCATTCCAGGAGCTCCCAAGTGTTATACTGACTCAAGCAAGCTGTTCCTGTCGGCTGAAAAGACCCAGCTCACCTTTAGACTATGGGAGGATTAGGGCACATCATCTTTACCAATCAGCTCATTGCACAGGATGGTTTAATCATGGATGTATATCAGTTTTCCAAAGGTTCACCCCAGATTGGGTAGACCAACCTAGATTTTACTTTGTGTGATTCAAGCGCGCTAACTTTGAAACTGCGACTAAATATTTGGCATGAAGGGGGTTGATGATGATGTTGCCCACGCCGAGTAAGCATACTAAACACAATGCATCTTCGGAAAGGAGTGGACATCTCTAACCACCTTGTTTAATGTCCCAGTAGTTTACACATTTTACAAATATTACAGACATGGTAGCCAGTACTTCAGGAGTATAGGTGCTGTAATTATATATTTTACAGTCCCTAATCATGGACCCTACCTCTAAATCACACACAGTGTCAGCCTGCTGATTCGCCCTCTGCAATTGATCAAGTTTATAAAGTCTCTCCTTATTTCATCATTCAGATTTCTTCTCTACAGGGGCTATGAAGCCTTCATGCCTGTCCATGGACTAATGTATTCAATACTGATTGTGATCTTCTTTGCCATTTCCTGTGCTCTTAGGTACTCCTGATTGCTTTGTCTTGACACTGTGCCATCCGAATATACTAACTGCTGCTGGGATGGAGGCTTTGGAAGTGTTCATAGTCTAATCCTTACCTTCAAGATGCAACTTAAATATACTAGTTTAACATTTTTTGACATCTGTGTGGTGCCAATGCTCTTCTGGTTCATGAAATCCATATTTCTAGATATGTTCACTGCTTAAAGATCAAGAATTGGTTAGAACCATGTGGGAAGCGGCGGGTGGGATCCTTTACGACCATATCCCTTTCTCGTCCATTTCATACATTTGATGGATGCGTCTATCAAACCAATTCACTACTTGGGCCCAGTTGTCCTCTGAAATTCTTCTAACAGGAGCAGTACATACGTCTTGTGAATGTTAGAATTTTATCCATGACAGGTCTCAATCCTGACTTGTGGTATGTCAGGGATAAAGCAGTATTGCAGTAAATAAGAATAACTCCCTCACTCATCAAGAGACAATACTGCAAACCATAAATATTGATACCACCAATGTGCGGTATTCACCAGGGGCCGTATTACAGAAGAGTCCTGGGTCGCAAACAGCAAAAGTGCACCCTTTCTGTAATAGGGCCCCCGAGCGGGATTACCACATCACTCTGAGTACCGCACATCAGAATTGTGGATTGTGTGTTAATATTCAATTTTTACCTCATTGGAAGGATTGCCAGGTTTTACCTGGTGACATTTTTCAGGGAAAAATGTACCACGTGCGTGGATTTTTTCTCATCTTGGTACACTAATTTAGGTGAATATTACCAGTTGCATCCTCTTCAGGAATCCCACGACTTGTGGAATGACAGCCTGAGAAGTGACTCCAGGAGATGAACAATGTGGTACTGCATTTTTCCTGCTCAATTTAGGGAGACATCTGGTAATGCCTTCTGGTTCTGCTCCCTTATGAAGCTGGCAGAACAAGGATAAAGAGACACATACAGAAATGGCTGCTGGAGAAGGATATGTTATTTACATAGCAAAATACCTTACTGCAATATTAGCAAATGTGGTGTTTTCTATGTTTGTAAATGGAGTGTGGCACTATTATTGGTTTCTACTGGGATTAGTGAGTGTTGGTGATTATCTCAGCATGCACAAATGATTCCTGAATGATGGTGCAAACTGGAACGTGCACAGGGAGTAATGAGGGATGTACAGCTGTGCCCATGCGAATACTTCTTGTAAGTAATGATGTACATCTTGCTCCATACTCAAAATGATACAATAGAATAGAGTGGCAACGGTTATGTATGACCAATTTCAAGAAATTCTTTAGTTCAAAAGTCCAACCATCTATGTTTCAAGACCCTCCTGGCCAATGTCATTCAAAAACATTCTTCATTCATTATTCCTTCATATTAAAACAGCCAACCCAGAGAGGTAGGTAACGTTTCAACATAGAAAAGGGAGCTCACTGGTAGTGCGGTGCTCTGGCCATTAACTCTCCTAGTTATTTGGCTTGATACATACTCAAAATATCGGAGGTCATATCTGAACAAGCATTCAAGATATATCGGTGATGATGCAAATCTGAACAAGGACTAAGGATTAATGAATGAAATAAGACATTTAAACTAAGCAATGGAGTCAATCTAGCTATGCAGGTAGGCTTAATGAGTGATGATGAAAATATGAAATTCACCAAGGATAACTTAGTGACAGGATAAATCTTGAACATGCATAATGGTGGTAATGGTCATTCTTATCATGACAGAGCCCACTCCTGTGGAATTCTTTTCATGGCATATGGGCACTATTTCTTGACATATTTTAGACACTCTTGGAACGGTGTCCTCCCTTGGTGTACGGATTGTACTGGCTAAAGGTTGATTATTCTTTTGTATAATATGGGCATTCTTCATATGTCTGTGCCCATCCCTAGTTATTTGTTTGCACATGTATATTACTAGTAATTTGTAACATTTGTATAACAATGTTAATACTGACGCCTGAGACCCCAGCCTGAGATTTGATGTAATCTGTCTGCATTCACCTTGGCATCCACTCATTAAGCAATGCATATGCTCACAAATTAATTTATCAAGTCATGAATCCATTCATTCATTCATTCAATCAATCCCCAATCTATGAACTCACTCATCTTATGCTTACCTACTTACTCATTCATCCATCCACCCACTGATCCAAACAGCTATTGCCTTTTTTCCCATTCATCTACGCATCAATCCACACACACAAACAAAACAATCAGTAAAGAATCACTGTCTCTTCTAAACTAGCCAGATCAATTGACTTTCCCAATGCTTCTTTTTACATAATCACATGTACACTTTTGTGTATATTTACCAAAAAATCACGCAGCTTAGCGCAGCAAGTCACATTGCTGCGTTGCGGGATAGGGAAAGGGTAGGAATGTGCCATACTTAACACTGTTCGGCGCATAACTGGCTTTACCCTGCGCTGGCACATGTGCTGCCTAGAGCCAATACAGGCACCCTTACAAGGGTGGTTGCCTGCACCATGGTGTAAGGGTGCCTGCGTTGTAAGCAAGATTATTTTTGTGCAGGAAGGGATACCTTCCTGCACAAAAACAATCCTGAGAGGCTTTTTCCTCTTTCTATGTGTGCTGCAGAATGCAGCACACATAGAAAGAGGAAGTAACAAGGAGAAATAAACATATTTCTCTTTGTTACGCCTCACCTTGGGAGGCGAAGGCTTTTGACACATTCCAGGTTTACCAGTAATGATGAATCTGGGAATGCACCAAAATCCATGGGTGGATGTGTGGGAACACCCATGCTCAACCCATTGAACCCCTTTCAGGGCAAGTAATGCAACGCAGTGATTTGCGCTGCGTTCCGTTACTCTAGATTTATCAAACCAGGTAAGGCCATGCAAGGTGGCCTTGCATAGCTTGATAAATCTGCTTTAAGAGTTTCATTGCTCTTGCACCACGTTGCATGGTAGAAGAGCGACGCAACTCTTTGATACATATGCCTCTTTGTTTCTAAGTAAACTCAATGTTGTAGGGCACTGCACCTGACTCTGAAGTTCTGGATTGTGTCTCTTTCCAACTTTCTATAAAAAACGATTGATTTTCACGTCACTAGATCTGGAAATTTGGGCTGTAATAGGAATGGCCAGGTCCCATTTATAAAAAGAAAATGACAAAAGGGAGACTGTGTTGCCCCCTGAAATTCCAAAGCGAAATACAGAGCTGGACTTATTTAAGGCACTTACTATGATTTCAAAGCATAGACTGCGGCTGTTTCGGCTCACATTCAGTCCATGCTTCCTGCATGTAGAGGAAGGTGACTGATTTTTTCCTATCAATGTACAAGCAAGCGATACACAACAAATATGAATTACTCTACCTTTCTGGGTCATCTAATGCCTTTCCTGTAAACTGGTCTGTTCCACTTGGACCATAATTCCAAATAATCTCTTCCGCTGCAATGTTGTATCGTCTTATCGGGTGATTACTCTTATGTTCTTGAACACAGCTTGTACATGGGCTTACTTCATAAATGGCTTGCATCCCAGCTGAATTGTGAAAGCAACAACAAGAAACAAAAATGTAAATGGTCAGCTTGGAAAAACAGGAGTCGATAGACGAAGGCTGAAATCTGTGGCAGATAATGAACAAAATAAGGGACATGTTTCTATAGAATATGCATTGCAAATGCATTTTACATCATTCTACGCAAGTAACACAAAAATGCAAACTAGTCAACAAGTGACTGCTGAATGGTTCGACGAGAGAGTATAAACCCTGAAAAGGATAGACCACAGACCAGACAGAACATGGATTTCACTCAATCTGGAGTTATCCAAAACACAATGAAAAATTTACAAGGCAGACTAAGACAACCATCAATCAGAGAAAAGAGCAAAAATACTATCAATAGAATTATGAAATACACAAATCCAACAACTGGGATGTTCGACATCGAATAGGCTCTGCAAAATCTGAATAACCTCAAAAATATCTGTTGCAATAAACAAACTATAGCGAGATCAATGGTCTCTTTCACAACCAAGATCAAAAAGATCTTTTAAACAATCAGCTACAAATGTAGAAATAATGCAGCTCCACTAACATGTCTTCATACCAAACTCCCTTAACTCTTTGACAGCTATGAACCCTATTGCAAAAGGCCACCAGGACCAAATCACTCAGCATAGCTAAATGACTACATTTCCACACTTCCATTGACAGTCCACTTTCAGATCCTTCAGTGGAACTGAATCTATCATAAAAGATATCAGAAGCCTATTCCTTATCATTCTTCCCCACCATTTGGCTTTTCATGACACAACAAATCTCCAAATGTTTCAATTACTACTTCGAAAATGGAAGTAAATCTCCAACACACCCCTTTGGCCAAGTAAAAATCCATCTTCATAGAAAGAAAAAGTCAACACGTAAGGTTCAATAAAAATCCACATACTCCCCTCCGATGGCCAATGGGTACATGCATCCTTTTGTATAGGCCATGGAAATACATCAAACTTTCCAAATGTGTGCCGATAACACACAAGTGCAACTGAATTTGTGAATAGGGTTGGAGATCTAAACAGACCTTATGGTTGGAAGAAAGAATCCTATGCCTTCCTTTGCCTAAATGGGTCGTAAATGACTATTGCAAGCTTCCACATTCTCCCCCGGATATTTACTGTGTAACTGGGTCAGGAATTAAGAAATAACAATAACTTTGCTTGCAAATGTACATAGAGGACACACAAATACATTCACTCACAGTTTGAGAGAGAACAGAACAACCATTCTGTCTTCTTTTCTACAATGAAATACTACTTCTGGATGAAGAAGAAACTCCAAAGACTAAATGAACTGCAGACAAAGAACCTACTTATTGGCTGCAGACCAAATGCTTCGATGTTTAAGAAATACTCCTTGACCATTACAACCACGGAGAACTTAGGAATTATTTTTCAACTTTGCGTGGTCTCCTCCTCCTCCAAGTCAGTATAGCATTGACGGGTACAATCTCATAGCTATATCTTTTCAAAAAGATCAACGTTTCTCCAACCAAGTCACTGAGTAACTCTCAGCAGGGCTTAAGTCATTCTAAATCAGACTACTGCACTAATATTTATACAGGTCTTCCTGGAATACAAGCCCAGATACTTTCTAGCATTCAAATCATGACTGTGAAGCTCTGTCTTGCCTTAGAAAATAGTGTCAATAAACATGTTCGCTGACAGTTGCTCACTGGATCTGATTTGTGCAAGGGATTAGCTGTAGATTTATTTGCACCACCGAAAATTGATTCTGTGTCAAAGACCTCAACTACCTTCATAAACTGAGGCCGAACTGTTGCCTGGCCCCTAAGATTTGGCCATGCATTATTTACCCTATGGCAGAAGTTGGAAGTGAATAAACACCGTAAAGTGAAACTCTATGACATGCAGCTGTGGAACACACTTGAAAATTACACTTGGAGTCTGAACAAACTATCAGAAGTTCGGGATAGAGCCGAAGACTGTGCTCTTTGTGAAATGTATTTATTTATTTATTGTTGTATTTAAACACTTATACAGCACATTCTAGACCAGTGGGTATGGGCATGTTATGTGAAATCTCAGAGATAGAAGATAGATCAGGGAGGATAGCATGAGGTGGAGAAATCAGCTGCTAGATTGAGACAGAAATGTGAATAGCTGAACTTGCATCATAAAGGATGGTGATGAAGATGATAGGTGTCCTGGATTAGAAGGAATACATAAGAAGAATGGGTTACACAGGATATTGAGCAAGTGCTAACTTGGGACAGATTTTATAACAAGAACAAAACTTGAATCAAAGAAAGATCTTCTGAAATCATTGAGTCAGAGAATGGGAGATGAAGACAGCATGGACTTAAGGACTCAGGAATTGTTTGAATAGGTGAGTTTTGAGTTGTTTTCTGATTTAATCAGGCAAGCTCTCTGTGGATACCCCTGCCTTACCAAATGACCAAGTCCTTTGCCCTGCTAATACCACAAGTTGTACAGTGACCACCACATTTTTCAGGGGACAAAGTGTCCTGGGCGCCATTTATCTCGAATAAAAACCTCTATCACTTCACGGAGAAGGCCAGCTAAACAGATTACTACAAGTAGTCAGCAATCTAGTAATAATGTAATTGCCATGCAACATAAGTAGCAAGAAAGTGACATGTACTGTTAAAACATCTCAAATAAGGAAAGAAAAAGGCTCATCTCTGCTTTTAACAGTTCTGTGCCTTGCCAAACAGTCTTTTTCTTGTTTCGCAAGAATACTTCGGCACTACGTTTCCACTAGTGCCTTTTCTTGATTGTATTATGTTACATTGGAAACTTATCAAAAGATAAAGCTAGGCTTATAGTTATATGCATTTTGTTCATATTATTCCATAATTAAGATTTGGTCTCATACCTTCCATATGGTCATTCACTTGACAGCTGAGCAGCCATTTTCCAGGAGTTGTTGCTTTCATAACAGC
The DNA here is from genome assembly GCA_963921515.1 of Calotriton arnoldi. Classification (NCBI taxonomy): domain Eukaryota; kingdom Metazoa; phylum Chordata; class Amphibia; order Caudata; family Salamandridae; genus Calotriton; species Calotriton arnoldi. Next base: position 231,847 of record CAWUFW010012821.1, read on the forward strand.
TTCTACGAGTGTGGCAGGAAAGAGGTTGATGGTATCCACTCGATGGCTTCTGTCTATTAGGGTTTGCCCATGAAAATAGGCTGAATGGATGTCAACTTCATTTCCCACACCAAATAGATACCAATTTACTATCTTTCCTGATTTCATTGTCAATCCGGGGAGGTTCCCATACATGTATCCATTGATGGCTGAATGAACGAAGACACTTTCTTTAGGATTTCAAAGATAACAGTACAATAGCTATTTCTGCATATATTTATTAATGTTTCTAAAAATGTTCAAAGAATGGAGTAACAGTGGAGCCAGCAGTTCAACAAAAATTTTAACCCAGCAGGATTTATGTACAAAATTGAATAAAGCGATACCACAAATATATATATATATAACTCAAAATGCATGTCACTACAAAAGTGAAAAACAAAGGATCTTATGCACCCCTCTCATTGGCAGAGACTTCAGGGTGTCAACGAAATAGGGGAAGAGGCAGGATCTGGGAGGGACAAAATGTGACGTAGCCAGTGCTGCCTGTGCACAATTCTGGCTTCACTAGTTATTGCTTCCTCTAGCTCTGCTGTCCTGGCTTTACCTGGACCCTAGCCTGCCATCCCTGGGCAGATCCCTCAAGACCTAGCCTATTCCATGCAGATGCTAAGCCTTGGCAGGGCTCAGGAAATGGGGATCTATAGCTGTAGCACTCAATTTTGTGAGCCCTGGTTAGCCTTTGCATGCGAAAGGAATTTGTAATTCCAACACCTGGGTGTTATTCCCCAATCTGGGTATGTGAAAACTTTTAATTTCACAGGACAAGGACCTGCAACAGTGATTCCACACCTAGTATTTCCATGCCCCATGTACTGTACAATTTGCAGCCAGGCCCTAAGATGGCAAAAGAAGCATAAGCGTTAATTCCACAGATTCATAACAGAAATCAAAATAATTTTGAAATTCTGAGTACTTTCTAAGGGCAAAACAGAACAGACCACAAAAACAGTAATAGAAATGTGCCAAAGTATCTTACAGTGCATTTTGTTGCTTTCTTCGAAGTCCTCATTTTCTTTGACAACATCAGCAGAACAGTAAGTCGCAATATTTTCATCGAGATACCAACTCAAATTTTCATCAACTACTGAAAACATCAGCACAAACTCAGTATTTGGTGGTTGCTCCTTATTCTCACACAAAGTACCTAAAAAAGACACAAATATTTATTGATTTAGGCTGAAGGTCCAATAAAAGTATAAGCCAAGATCAGCCATGTCAGTAGTTTTTAAAGGCCCTAGTCAACAAAATGAAGTAGTGCCCATAATAAGACAAGATCCTATTTCAAAATTCTAAACAAGTCATGTAATGAAAGAGACAACAAGGTAGATCCAGCATGAGCTTCCAACCCATGATATTAGCAGTGTTAGGTACCCTTTATCATTAATAACTATGGTGGCTTGTCTATAAAATCTATGAACAAATTTTACAGCACAAGCAAGGGGCCCTGGAAAAGAGGGGTCTGGGTAAAAATGCCTCCTCTGTCCTCCCTTTTGTGGGGCTTGGCAATAATGCATTAGATTTATGTATTTCATATAAATTCATATCTGACTTTTCTTCCATGTAATCTGGACTGTGTTGTCATGATTACAGGCATTATCTTACCTTTTCTTCAATCAGCTGTCGGTGAATTAGGAATTATCTAACGGACACCAAAACACATTATTAGTCGTTATTCTAAATCTCCAAAGGCATACTTTGATTTTAATTCACTTTTTAGAAATGGTATTGGAATAATTTTGAGGGTGGGGCATAATATCAAAATTAAGAATAAAGAGTTGGGAAAGACGGTCTTAGCGGCATCTAAAAACTATGGGCCTAATTTAGAGTTTGGTAAATGTAGGATAGATGCCAAACATTGTCACATGTTCCGTTCGCCCTTGTTAGAATGTATACATAGATTCCTACTAAATAGGGTGGACAGGACATCCACCAATTAATAGGGGCTGTCCCTCATTTGCCAAATTCTAAATCAAGGCCTAAGTACGGTAACACAACATAAAGAAAAGAGTCCATTACCTCCTCATTCTGTTAGTTTGTTGAAAGTGCCTCAACTCATCTAATTGCGGTGCCTCAATGTGTGTGGCAGTTGATAGTGTTTTGTAGGTGGTTGAACAGTTTGTAGTACTTTGATGGCTGCCTAGTGAACACTACATAGCTTGCCCCAGCTATTGGGCAAAACAGGGGACCTGAGTCAATTCCCCACCAGATCTCCACTCCTCTGGATAGAGAAGGAGAAGTGGATCTTTAGAGGTCATAAAAAACACCTGGAGCGGGACAGGGTGTCAACTTATAGAGCTGGTTGTCATCAGCAGACAGTTTGACAGCTGGATGGATCTCGCCATTTCATACATTACATTTTGGAGAAGATTACAACAATGAAAGCTTATCATTAAAAAATCATTTAATTTACTTTATAAAAGTGCTTCCGAAAGGAGTGGGCTTTTACAGATTTTAACTATTATGCGAGACCATGTTTGCAGACTACTTGCTTTGATGAAGTAGGGTTCGGAAGGTAACTAGTGGGCTACTAAATATCACATAGGTGATTATGTGCTCTACTTTGGAATTAAAAACCACAGGAGACCATTACGCATGGGCTTATATGACAAAAAGCAATAGCAAGGCTCTAATTACAAGTTACTCAGAATTTGGTGCAGGGTTACCATGGGATTCGAATCTCTGATATCCCAGCACCAAATTCCAGCAATTACAAGTCTTCTTCCCAAAATGGGGAATATCTACATGGATCAAGTAATAATGGGTCCTTTCACATGTACTTTGTCTCCATCCCACTGAAGAAAACCTAGGCAAAAGGATTTAGTTGATCTGGTTCTAGCGGAGATCACCACCAAGTTTATCATATAAAAAACCTCAAGTCATACCACCTCAGGACGGAAATGACTGTGATTCTAGTTCCCAGAGAAGTGAATTAGGAGGAATCTTAACCTCTCCACAACCTGCTCTGAGGGGATCCAATGGGCTCAGTGGAGGGAGTCAATTTCTTTCAAGATAAGACACCTGCACAAGAGGAGTAATGTAGAGTAGAACTGACACAGTTTTCAAACCTGTCTAGCTGACCCAGGGCGTAGTCTTCCTGCGAACAGCAGAGTATACAGGATGTCAGATGAGTTCCAAAACTGGATCAGGGCAGTAGTGGCTCAGATGCTGGTCTTGGAATGAATGACAAGGTATTGTGTCCATGGACATATAATATGTCCTTGGTCCTAAACATGGGATGATAGATTTGGACTGCTTGGGTCATTTAAGGTCATGAAAATAAATGCACATCATAGTTCTAAAACAAGTAGGCTGTTGAAAAGGTCAGTGTTGCCGATCCTTTGGGCATATTCAATTGTATTCAATGGCAGAAAACACTGACTTTTGGCACGAAAGAGAAAACATAATTAAAAATTTGATAAGCTCTACCAGGGTTTTGCTTTTTGGGTGAGAAATACCCCAGTCACATATCAAAGATAGGCAAACTAATTCCTAACTGAAACAGACGAGGTCTTTGTCTACTATCTAGATGACATGAAGGTATTTGGTTCCAGTTGAAAAGACTATCAAACAAACAATAGAGTTCAGGCAAAGCTCTAGTTAAACAATGGGCATCAGGTGGATGGACATAACATTCGGGCTTAGATGCCAAAGTCCAGAGAGTGCTGAACAGTGAAATTCCCCAAGGTCTGACCCAGGTTACAGCTGTTCAATCTATCACTTGTTACTATCGAAAGTTTGTCATTATTGAACCAAAGTTGCTCCCCGCTCCAGTTTTACATCCATACAGCAGCTTAAACTGGTCACTTGGACTGGCAATTCTGAAGATGACTTTGACAGTCAGAAAAAGGATCTTAGTGAAACTTGTGTGCCAGATGCTTGCGTTTACAGTCAGCACTTCAGAGTTCAGAAGGGTGCCACTGACAAAGATTTTGATGCTAGCCTATCACAACTCAATGACATCTGTTGGCATTAATTTGTCATCAGCTTCTTTGCTGTGGATGTAATTAGACAACAATCAAGAATGAGACTTACACAATTTTCTGAGCATTGAAAACCTTCTGTCCTTATATTTTTGCTACTAACTTCACTATTCAGATACCCCACAAATCACAAAGCACAGTGATGGTTCACCACTATGAAACATGACCCTACAACACAGAGGGGATGGCAGCATCGCCTCCCTATCAAATTATAACACAAAACAAAAAGGATGGGTAAGCTCTGGCACATTTGGAAATACTAACAGTGTTCCAACCGCACAGTTTTTGCTGTGATATTGTCCTGGTTTCTTCAGAAAATGTATTTGTATTGCATTAGATAACTGATTGAATGAAAAAATGACTCTGTTGAGTCCTTGGTAATTTTTTCGAAAAAGGATGCAACATCATCGGGATTGCTATTACGCCAGCACCAACTTGAAGCTGTGTGTGCTCAACCAGAGCTCTTGAAGTTTTCTGTATGTGGAAATTTGGTGGAAGTGAGATCAGGGTCTCAATCTTGACTGTTACAATTATATTTGGGTAAGTGAAGTATACTAATTTTATTAGTGATGATTTTGAAATGTTCCCTATACAAGGTTAAAAACTAAAGGACTGGGAAAGCTAGGTAGTGATTATGACTCCTTCCTCGCCATCCTGTTGTGTCTACATGTTAATACGGTGAAGCAATCATCTGGGGGCTTTTCTCATGACCATTAACCATAAAACCTTATCTATAGTACTATGTAGTCTACATATCCTAATTGTGTGACAGTATAGTTAAAGTCCGTCTTAGCTTCTCTTTTCTGTAAACACTAGTATCCTAACCAGGTAGTCGTTAAGCGATTCATCATACTGAAGGGTAAATCAAACACCTACCCCACATAATTCTTTTCAGGTGCTTAGTTATCAAGTTCTCAAGAACACTTGTGGCAAACCATTGCCATACATGCCAATAGACCCCATTCAGGCAGGAAACTCCTGATCTTTGAAGCCAAAAATGCCTTTATTTTGACTGATTCGTGCTTGAAATTGCCTCTGCTTCAATAGAAGACAAAGAGAAGATTCATTCTCCAGATTATTTTTGTTAAATCTCTCACTTTCCTCTTCTAAAATGTTGGCATGTATGCATTTCTTATCTTCGGGGTTACCCACAGTGCTCTGCCCCCTTGACATTTCTTCTTCTCCCTATATGCCCTGTAGGTCTGCTCACCATTCTCCATCATCTTTGCTCATTCTGTAAACGAGATGGTACCAGTGAAGTGCGGGAGTTGTGCAATGGGCAGATGGGGTCATCTATGTTTTATGTAATCTGGAACGAATATGCAGAAGGTCTTGTAGCGTGTTCTTATTGATTGGCGTGTTTCGAATATTGAGAAAGCTGTGTCTCTTTGTGCGTCTGGCTGTTGGAAAAAAACGCTCAAGTTACAAATGCTGAATCAACCAGATGGGTGGCTTACTCTCACCACAAAGCATGTGTGAGGGAGAAGTTCCATAAGGAGGTATGCAACATGTTTTTGTTATTTAAAATGCATGTCGAGTTCATATGATGTTCAGCAGGATTTTAAACCAATGTCATTATGCATGCAGTGCAGAGTATTAATTCTCAAAGATGTATGCATCCTGTTAAAGTGGAATAAGAATTATGTAAGATCACCCAGGGAGTTAATGGATGTTCCTTGTGTGGAATATGACATACAATACTATGTTAAGAGACTACTTGGGAGCCCAGATGGTAATCAAATAGCTATGAAGCTCTAAGAGAAGCTCTATTAATATGAACCTTCTGGAAAGGTCTGTTATCAGCTGCACAATTAATCAGAATGCTTCCTTTGCAGGCCATAATACCATTATATCTCCGATCAGGAAGGATTGTTTAGCAACCAGCTCACTGCCTCTCTGTTGTGTGCTCGCCAGTTTTTGCTCAGTCTCAGCCCCCTTCCTTCTTTCAGGGATTTTCAGGTGCCTTCACAGGCTCCAACTCACAGCGAGCATGTGAGAATCCAGCACACTGTGTCATCTTTTAATTGCTTCTCTGTATATCTCTGCTCCTTCACTGCCATGGTGTGCTGCTTCCTACTCTTGCTTCGCTGTAAGGGGAATGTAAGCCCTAATGCCGCTAGCAATTTAAAAAACAAACAAAGCAAGAGATTGATTCATTTTTTCTTTTTCTGTGGAATTTGGGCTTACTTCTCCCTTTCAATTTTTTTTTTAATGGATACGTCTGTGCTTCTGTGTCGCATCGATCCACTTCAGCTAATTCAACTGTATCCAAACAAAACTTAATACATTGATTAATTATAAACTATGATTTTCTGTGCATGTTTAATTTAAATAGTAAATGCACTCACAATTGGATACTATGTTATGTTTAATCAATGTTTTTAAGATCAACATGTTTCAAATGCAAATGCATTTTAATGATAATGTGCTGTTCAAAGATGGCTCACATATTTACTAGACTAGGCCTGTCATTGGACTCCGAGTGCCAGAGTCTGGTTCTCAGACCTAAGCATGCATTCTAGCTGACACAGGACTGAGTTCGATGTCCTGGCTTGTTGACATTAAGCGTTGTTCTCTTTATACCGTGTTTGTACTTCTAGCATTGAGCAGACCATTTCCCTCGATTCAGCAGTGTGGCAACTCCAGGCCCCTCTTGTGTAAACTTCTGCTTGTTTGAGACACCCAGACCTTTGGACTGACATCCCATTTGCATGTCAAGTGCTTGCTGTGTAGGGCATACATAGTTGCAGGACTGTGTGTGGATGGGAGTATAAGATTGCTGAGACCAGATGGATCCATTTTGGATTGTCCCTGGTTTTACATACAAAAAGAACAATTGATGGACAGAATGCTGAACAATGTCAAACATTCACCCCAGTACAGAGATTTGGGCCTAATCCATCGTTTTTTGCTCTCCATGCCATTCCAGTTCAAACCCAGCCATATGCAAATCAGTCTTGACCCTGCTCCCAATGGGAACAGTCCTAAACCCTAAAAACCCCATGCCACCCAAAAGCTCATACCCACCCTAACCCCTTCGTGTTTTTTTCTAATTTAGGGAAGGGGGCTGTGTGGCCCCCTTCCTTTGATGCTTTGGATGGGGGTTTTTAGGTGGGAAGGGTAATTTTAGGGTTTAGGATGGGAGTGGGTATTAGGGTGGTAAGGGTGTATGTGGGTGGTAAGGGTGTATGCATTTGTGTATATTTATACATATATCTATATATCTATCTATATATATATATATATATATATATATATATATATATATATATTATCTACTGGCGGTCGCCAGTAGATAGTTATAGTTAGGACCTAGTTTCCATAGGAAACTCGTTTTTTGTTTTCCCAATAACTTTGGCGCCGGTTGACAAATCTTCGCGAAATTTTCAAAACTCGTAGCCCGCTCAGGTCAGCTCCTGTCTTGAAAGTTTCGGGGTGATTCGGCAAGCGGGGGCCGAGAAAAAAGGGGGGTCCCAAAACGTGTTTTCTCCATGTTAATTCCCATAGGAAACTTTAGACACGGCTACAGCCCGAACTGCTGAACGGAATTACACCAAATTTGGCAAAAAGGTAGCCCTTGTTTCAGAAAGAGACCGTTTTTTTAAATGGTGTAAATCCGTTCAGTAGTTCCTGAGAAATTCAAAAAATAGAGGTCGGAAAATCAATTTCCCATAGGAAACTTTAGACACGGTTACAGCTGAAACTGCTGAACGGAATTACACCAAATTTAGCAAAAAGGGTAGCCCTTGGTTCAGAAAGAGACCTTTTTTTTTAAATGGAGTAAATCCGTTCAGTAGTTGCTGAGAAAATCCAAAAATAAAAGTTTCGATATATAGAGGCACAGTGGATCCGCGCACCCTCCCGATCACGCGCTTTATTCTAATTGGCTGTCAAAACTCCAAACCAGGAAGTGTTGGCAGCCATCTTGTGACTCGGTAGAACCGAGTCACAAGAAAAGAGAAAAAGAAACGCGAAAAAAAAGAAAAGGGGGCAGGGTAGAAACATCATGACCCCCTAGGCCTGCTCAGGGGGTCCCACAAGAACACTCAGGCCCAAAAAAGCATTTTTTTTTTTTTAAATCAGCCGAATTCGTGCTGGGTGCGCGAATCCGGCCGAGAAAATAAAAAAAAACGAATTGGGGGCTCCCACGCTTCATTGGATTGAAGCCCCCGGGTGGGCCAGGTCCCGGGGGCAGTGAAAAAAAAGTGTGGGGGGGCCCCAATCCCCCCCCGCAGCCCCGGGGACCACCACCCTTCAGGGCTCTCATTAATTATTTGTGGGGGGCACACAGCCCCCCGCAGCCCCGGGGACCGCCACCCCCCCCCCCGGGGCTTCTTTTTAAAAAAAAATATATACCTGTGTGGGGGGGCTCGAGCCCCCCCACACGCCCCGGGGACCACCACCTCCCCGGGGCTGTGCAATAGGTGGGAGGGGGCCGCGCGGCCCCCTCCTGGAGCCTGTGATGGCCCTGGGGACTGCCACCCCCAGGGCCGGCTCCTGCAGTGTCCTGGGGTGCCCACCCCGGGACACTGCTGTTTGCAATGACAGGGCGGGAGCCTCGCGGCTCCCGCCCTGTCATTGCAAACTGCTTTGCTTCATTGAAGCGAGAGCAGGGAAATCTGCTCTCGCTTCAATGAAGCAAAGCAGATTGCTTTTCCACATGGGGAGCTGCATGTCAGCAGCTCCCCATGTGGAAAAGCAATGCTGGCTCCCGCAAGGACGCGGGAGCCGGCGGGACCGTGGGGGCATTGGGGCTCCCCCACGGTCCCCAACGGATAGGGCCTGCACCGGGGGATGGGGTCCGCGGGGCTAGAAGTGGCCCAGGAGGGGGGCCACGCGGCCCCCCTCCCCAAAATTAAAAAATAAAATAAAAAAAATAAATAAAAATATTGGCCGGCCCGGGGGGATGGGGTCCCCGGGGCCAGTAGAGGCCTCAGGAGGGGGGCCACGCAGCCCCCCTCCATAAAAAAGAGAAACAAAATCTGGCCATGCCCCGGGGGATGGGGTCCCCGGGGCCGGAATTGGCCACGGGAGGGGGGCCCACGCGGCCCCCTTCCTGTTCATTTTTTTTTTATTAAAAAAGGGGTCAGGCCCTGGGGGATGGGGTCCCCAGGGCCCAAAAAGGGAAAGAAGGGGGCCGCACAGCCCCCCTTCTAAAAAAAAAAAAAAAAAGACGCGATCGTGTCAGAGGCCCCGCCCTCTCCCAGCAACACTCTGCAAACGTGCCCTGTGGCGCGTTTTAAATTGGGGAATTGGCGCTTATTGGAAGTACCTGGTGGGATAGTTGGGCCCCAGGGACCCTCAGGATTCAAGGTGACCTAATCCCCCAACTTAAAATGCGCCACGGGGCGCGTTTGCACAGTGGTGAAGGGAGGGGCGGGGCCTCAGGTGACATGTGTGCAAACACGCCCTGTGGCGCGTTTTAAGTTGGGAAATTAATTCCCCTTGAATCTTGAGGGACCCTGGGGGCCAACTAGCCCACCAGGTACCTCCAGTAAGCGCCACAGGCCTGCCTTGCAGAGAGGTGGTCCGAGGCCACGCCCCTTTTAAAACCTCTCTGCAACGCAGCTCTGTGGCGCTTACTGGAGGTACCTGGTGGGCTAGTTGGACTCCAGGGACCCTCAGGATTCAAGGGGACTTAATCCCCCAACTTAAAACGCGCCACGGGGCGTGTTTGCACAGTGGTGAAGGGAGAAGGCGGGGCCTGATGTGACAAGCGTGCAAACGCGCTCCGTGGTGCGTTTTAAGTTGGGGGATTAAGTCCCCTTGTATCCTGAGGGTCCCTGGGGGCCAACTAGCCCACCAGGTACCTTCAGTAAGTGCAACAGAGTTGCGTTGCAGAGAGGTGTAAAAAGTGGCGTGGTCTCGGACCACCTCTCTGCAACGCAGCTCTGTGGTGCTTATTGGACGAACCTGGTGGGCTAGTTGGGCCTTAGGGACCCTCAGGATTCAAGGGGACTTAATCTCCCAACTTAAAACACGCCACGGGCGCTTTTGCTCACTTGTCACATCAGGCCCCACCCGCTCCCTTCACCACTGTGCAAACAGGCCCTCTGGCATGTTGTAAGTTGGGGGATTAAGTCCCCTTGAATCCTGAGGGTCCCTTGGGTCCAACTAGCCCACTAGGTACCTCCAGTAAGCGCCACAGAGCTGCGTTGCAGAGAGGTAAAAGAGGGAGTGGCCTTGGACCACCTCTCTGCAACGCAGCTCTGTGGCGCTTACTGGAGGTACCTGGTGGGCTAGTTGGCCCCCAGGGACCCTCAGGATTCAAGGGAAATTAATCCCCCAACTTAAAACCCACCAGGGGCGCGTTTGCACAGTGGTGAAGGAGAGGGCGGGCCTGATGTGACATGTGTGTACTTATCCAATCACTCCGCCAAAACCCAAGCACTTATAAATTCACCATGCACTCTCCTTGCAGTATTCTAATCATCCAGTTAGTACCCATGCACTCATGCAATGACCCATGCACTAACTCATGCACTGCTACAATACTCTGAGCACTACTGATGCAGTCCAGCCATCGCCCTGTCACTACCCATGCACTCCTCCTTTCACCCAGCGAGCACCATGTACTTATCCAATCACTCCGCCAAAACACAAGCACTTATAAATTCACCATGCACTCTCCTTGCAGTACTCTAATCATCCAGTCAGTACCCATGTACTCATCCAATGACCCAGGCACTAACTCATGGCAAATACAGAGGAGGTCATGCTAATCACAGGGGTACCCCAACGCATAGTGTTCCCTAGTGTATGTAGGTGTTTTCACTGTATTCTAAGTGTCTTTTAGCATAGCACTGGCTCTAGGGCCGGTTAGTCAGAGTCAGTTACCACCAGTACCCGTCAGCAAAAAGTTGGGGGCACAGGAGGACTTTCTGCTCCTCTGTTGGTTCTTTCTGCACATCTCTTGCTTCTTCTTGCACTTTTCTTCGTCTTTCTGGACTTCTGTTGCCTCTTGCTGCATTTGTCTTGCTTCTTTGTGCGCTTTTCTTCCTCTTTCTTCACATGTCCTACCTTTGTAGGCATAGTTAGAAATTAGCATTTAAAAAACTTTTGAAATTCACTGAAAAAACCATAGGTTTCAGGGACGTTATAGTTAGAAATTAACATTGTAAAAACCTTTGAAATTCACTGAAAAAACCATAGGTTTCAGGGACGTTATAGTTAGAAATTAGCATTTAAAAAACCTTAGAAATTCACTGAAAAAACCACAGGTTTCAGGGACGTTATAGTTAGTTGGACATTTCACTCGTACAAAACCAGAGAAATTCCCCGTTATAGTTAGTTCAACTAACTATAACTCGCGCCCCGCAATGCACTGCTGATGACGTCACATATTACATCATTCATGACATGGTCAGTGACATCACTGATGACATCTCAAATGACATCACTGATGACATCACTGATGACATCATCCATGTGAAAATCTGATGCACCTCCTCACACTCTAATATAACCTTTGATACACCCACTGTAAAATACAGACTACCATTTTCGAAACCATCGACACACCAACACCAGTTACTACATGCGCACTCACTGATTCCTAGGTCTACACACACATCCACTCATTCACCCATACAATCACTCATACATGCAGTCACTCATCAATACAACACTATCATATGCACTCATACACCTATACAGACACTCACACACCGCCACTCATCCATGGAGTTACTCACACACCTAGTCAGTCATGCAAATCATCAATGACACTCCCATTTACTCACCTATACAGATACTAACGCATACTTACTCTCTTATATAATCACTGATACATACAGCCACTCTCACAATCACGGACTCTCACGTATAGTCATTTATACTCCAACTCTCACATACACTGCCTTTTCCCTATGTAGTTACTTGGACATGTACCACTGAGACATCCATTCACTCACCAACACACCCATACACACACTCACCCACCCATACAGCTGTTTCCACATGCACTCTTGAACCCATACACCCAGTGAATCAACCACTCACACATCTATGCGCAGTCACACACCTCCCACCCACCCCCACACACACTCAGTCTCCCATACAAATTCTCAAGCAACCAATCAATAACCGATATACACACTCATGTAGCTACTCACCAACCCATGCATTCAGTAAGACACATTTAATCACTCACTTATACAGTCAGTCACGCACCTACTAAATCATCCATCCAGACACTTATACACCCACTCATTCTTCAATACACCTTGGCATATATATAAAACATATTTAAACTTTACAGAAACACACAGTCACTGGATGATGTCATCAGTGATGTCACTGACCATGCCATGAATGATGCAATATGTGACGTCATGAGCAGTGCATTGCGGGGGCGCGAGTTATAGTTAACTGAACTAACTATAACGTTGGAATTTCTATGGTTTTGTACGAGTGAAATGTCCACCTAACTATAACGTCCCTGAAACCTATGGTTTTTTCAGTGAATTTCAAAGGTTTTTTAAATGCTAATTTCTTACTATAACGTCCCTGAAACCTATGGTTTTTTCAGTGAATTTCTAAGGTTTTTTAAATGCTAATTTCTAACTATAACGTGCCTGAAACCTATGGTTTTTTCAGTGAATTTCAAACGTTTTTTAAATGCTAATTTATAATTATAATGTTCATTAAACCTATGGTTTTTTCAGTGATTTTAAATTATCATTCCATTCTCAACCTAGTGAAAACAGCCGATATCGCCAGTTTTCCAACAATAGCTTCCGCAAAAAAAATCGCCACAAATGAGAGCGACAACTAACTCTAATAATATGCAGAGTTGGCGTTCCCGTGCCAAAAAGCACGAAAACACCACTTCCCGATATTTTCAACGAGCAGCCAAATCTGGGGTGCGATCCAAAAACAGGCGATAAGCTGCGTTAGCAGTAAGAATTTAACATCTGCCTTTTACTGGTGTAAAGCAGGACGACTACCTACAGTGTGAAAGGGAGCCCAACCCATAACCACATCTAAAGACCAACACATGTCATAGAGCTACTGACCAAGCAGCTCCGACACCCAAGAAGGCCACAACACCCACTGCCATCACCCTCAGGACCTCCCACCCGGACCACCCCCCTCCCTATTACCACCGAGGCAGCGCAGAACAGGACAGCGGACCCTCCAAAAACGGCATGGTCCCTCAGCCACACAATAGCTGAATGTTGGGAGATGTGGCAACCAAGTATGTGTGAAGGACGCAAGTCACCCATCAATAGAAATGCACACAATACCAAGTGTAGCGGTGATGTGGTGGACAGACCTCACTATGCAGAGCACAAACCTCTCCATGTGGACATATACTGCTGGTACTTGTAGTGTTGTGGACAATAGACGCAACCATGTTACCTCAGGCAGCGGGGAAGATCTCGGTCATGTAGCTGTGTTGTCCCCCCCTGGAAGCGGAAGCGGAGTGGGCTGGTCCAACGTACCCCACTCCAGCGTAGGAGTATGAATAAATAGGCTGGGGCTCTGGTCATGGTTCACTTGTGGGAAGGCCAAAACATCTGCCAGGGTGGCAGCCCTCACCCTGCCACGAGGCCTCCGCCGTGACCGCCAGCCTCCTCGACACAGGCCCCCTGCGAACCCAGCAGCAGAGCACCACAGACTTATGTCTGTACAGACTACTGCCTTCGATCTACACTGCGGACAGCAGGGCTCACAATTCAGATCGAGTCCCGATTGCAGATGACGCAGTCCAGTAGGCAAGAGACATTGCTCCCAGTGCGGCCCGCCCGGACCACGCATCATTGCAGGCTGCGCACACGCTGAGTGCTTCAGGTGCCACTAACTCAGTGCACCACAAGTCATCGCCACATAGCCTTATTAAGGCAGAATTCATTAGACAAAAGACATTGCTACCAGTGTGGCCCGGCCGTTCCACGCATCATCGCAGGCTGCGCACACGCTGAGTGCTTCAGGTGCCACTAACTCAGTGCACCACAAGTCAACGCCACGTGGACTTATTAAAACAGAATTCATTAGGCAAAAGACATTGCTACCAGTGCGGCCCGCCCGGACCACGCATCATCGCAGGCTTCACACATGCTGGTTGCTTCAGGTGACACTAACTGTACAGCTCAACTCAACGCCACGTGGCTGTGGGCCCTTGCTGACCGCTGCCTCCGGCCTACACTGCGGTCATCAGGGCTCACATTTAAAATTGACTCTTGATTAATTAATTGCAGAGTCCAGTAGGCAACTAAGTATTACGTCCCTAAAACCTACATAATATCCTTTTGGTATCCTTGCTTCAAGAACTTGTTTTATATCAGTTATAGCTTTAGTACAATGACCAACTTCATCTTGCAAGTCCAAAGGAACACTGAATGGCAGTCTACACTGCGGACAGCAGAGCTCACAATTTGAATTCAGTCTTGATTTATTAATTGCAGACAGAATTGTACTCTATGTCCTCGAATTTTGTCAAGAGGAAGTGACAAAAGCATTCCTTGATGTCTGTGCTGACTACTGCCTTCGATCTACACTGTGGTCAGCAGGGCTCACAATTCAGATCGAGTCGCGATTGCAGATGACGCAGTCCAGTAGGCAAGACACATTGCATCATCGCTGGCTGCGCACATGCTGAGTGCCACACCTACCACTAACTCTATGCAGCTCAAGTGAACGCCACGTGGCTGTGGACTCTTCCTGACCACTGCCTCCGGCCTACACTGAGGTCAGCAGGGCTCACAATTCAGATCGAGTCGCGATTGCAGATGACGCAGTCCAGTAGGCAAGAGACATTGCATCATCGCTGGCTGCGCACATGCTGAGTGCCACACCTACCACTAACTCTATGCAGCTCAAGTCAACGCCACGTGGCTGTAGGCCCTTCCTGACCGCTGCCTCCGGCCTACACTGTGCTCAGCAGGGCTCACAATTCAAATTCAGTCTTCATTCATTAATTTCAGAGTCCAGTAGGCAACTAACTATAACGCCCCTGAAACCTACATATTTCGACAGTGTATTCCATAAATGTTTCATCTTTTGTTCCATACACCTACACTGCGGTTAGCAGAGCTCACAATTTAAATTGAGACATGATTTATTTATTGCAGACAGAATTGTACTCTATGTCCTCGAATTTTGTAAACAGGAAGTGACTAAAAGCATTCTTCGATGTCTGTGCTGACTACTGCCTTCGATCTACACTGCGGATAGCAGGGCTCACAATTCACATCGAGTCGCGATTGCAGATGACTCAGTCCAGTAGGCAACAGACATTGCTCCCAGTGCGGCTCGCCCGCACCACGCATCATCGCTGGCTGCGCACACGCTGAATGTTTCTCATGCCCCTATCTCAGTGCAGCACAACTCATGGACCCTTTATGATACAATGTTTTGTGTATAATTTCACATCTGCTGCCCCTACCTCAGTGTACCACAAGTCATGGACCCTTTACGATACAATCTTCTATGTATTATTTCACATCTGTTGCCCCTACCTTAGTGCAGCACAAATCATTGACCCTTTATGATTGAATCTATGTGTCTGATCCAATGATTACTGTTGTACTTGTTGCCAGCACCAACCATTCCCGGAGGGCTGGCTTACACTCACCCCACACGCATCCAGCACAGACGTCACTGGACATGTGACCCTGGTAATAAAAATGAGTCGAGCGCACGTGCCCGTACCCAGTTCCACTATGTATCTGTGTCCGTGTGTTCATTATGTATGCAAGATGCCGCCCCTGGGCCCTACCACATTACATTGTGCTGTGGACAGCGTATGCAACCATGTTACTCTGGCAGTGGGGAAAACTTCGGTTATGTAACTTTCTCTCGGTCATTGTACAAGTACGTACGTAGAGACTGAATCATTACAGTACTGCAAGGAGAGTGTATAGTGAATTTATAAGTGCTTGGGGATTGGCGGAGTAATTCTATAAGTACATATGTTGGGGCAGCCTAACCCCGAACACAAGCTTGGCTCTAATTGGCTGCTCTCCATGTGCTAAAAACTGAAACTTAAACTTTCCATGGCCCTGTATTGCTACAGCTGCAACACTCCACTGAATGTGCAATAAACATTCATATCCACACAGATGTGTCATGTCCACCATCTTTCATGTGTGGAACTATGGATGAATGTAGGGTCAGTGATTCCCCGTACCTTCCATGTTGGCCATGTTGTGGGACTTGGCTCACAGAGTGACACATTGGCGCTTGCGACCCGGGTGACGTCAGCACTACAACAGGGACACCCGCATCAGTTGATTCCTCATACAGACCAGGACGGAGCCACGCCCATAGCTCCGGAGTCATTCTTCACAGCCTCACGCAGGACTGGCATACGCCAGGCCAGCCCACTCCGCTTACGCTTACAGGGAAGGACAACAACGCTACATGGCCCAGATTTTCATTACACTGATCTGCTGGTCACACCCTAGTTGTCAGTACGCCACAGCCACTCCCTCACGGCTAGTATACACCCACACCACACCCATCCAGCACACACGTCTCAAGACACGTGACCCTGCCAATAAAAAAGACCGGGCGCATGTGCTCGACGCCATTTCAGAGTTGCTCGCACCGGATACACTGCGGCCGGCACAGGCACACTCGCACGGGACGGTGACTTTCGGTCCACTGAGGTACGGGTACCGTAACTGCTGAGCGGGTGTGCAGCCTGCGGTGATGGCCCGTCCCGGCGGCCTGGACAGCTCAGGTTTTGTGTGCCCTGCTGGACCGCAGTGTAGGCCTGAGCCATCAGACAGCGCAGGCCTACCACCACGTGGCGTCGCCTCGCTGGTCACAGAGTTAGTGGCACCGCGAGGGCTGAGCGGGTGTGCAGCCTGCGATGAAAAGCCCGGTGCACTGGTATGTCCTCTGCCATGGCGAAATCAAGACCCAGCACCAAATGTGAGACCTGGTGGCCTGCGGAGTGGGGCTGCATGACATGCAGGGTGCTTGTCCGCGGGCCCAGGGCTTTGGGCTTGCAGCGGCACAAAGTAGGCCCTCTTTTCTACACGCAAGTTGCGAAAGGTGAGCAGAGAGGCTTGTTAGTGCAGCGGCGGGCAGTCACCTCCGGGCAGTGGGAGTGGATGGGGTGCAGCAGCCTGGGTGCGCAGCGGCGGACAGTCACCTCAGGGCAGTGGGAGTGGATGGGGTGCAGCAGCCTGGGTGCGCAACAGCAGGCAGACACCTCTGGGCAGTGGAAGTGGATGGGGTGCAGCAGCCTGGGTGCGCAGCGGCGAGCAGACACCTCTGGGCAGTGGAAGTGGTTGGGGTGCAGCAGCCTGGATGCACAAAGGCGGGACAGAGAATTAGGCGTGTGCAGTTGTATGTACTCTGCCATTACTGATTCCATACTACATTTCAGATGACTAAGCTTGAGGGCTCCACTATGTCCCGGCACGTGGTTGGAGACACACCGGTGACTGAAAGGTGAGCTGGGAGGGTTTTGTCCACAGTGTCGGCACTCACTGTCCCTCTCCATCTCTTCCGTTCTCTCCCTCACACTCTTTCTCTCTCCCTTCCTCTCTCTCACTCTATCTCTTCCTCTCTTTCACACTGTTTTTTTCTTTCTCTCTCTACCTCTCTCTCTCTTTCTCTCTCTCTCACTCTTCCTCTGTTTCTCTCTTCCTCTTTCTCACACTGTTTCTCTCTTTCTCTCTCTGTTCCTCTCTCTCACTGTTTCTCTCTCTCTTCCTCTCTCTCTCACTCTTTCTCTCTGTCTACCTCTCACTCTTTCTTTCTCTCTCTCTTCCTCTCTCTTTCTCTCTCTCTTCCTCTCTCTCTCTCCTTTGATGGACGCATGATGCACAATCTTATCTTGCTTTTTGTCTAGCAGGCTGTGATTCACAGATTGACGACCCACCCCCCCGACACGGACCTCCCGCCACGAGGCGATGACTTCAGTTCCACTGAGTTAGTGCCACCAGAGCTGAGCGCGTGTGCAGCCTGCGATGATGCGTGGCCATCCTGCAATCAACACCCGCTCTGAATTGTGAGCTCGGCTTGACCGCGTGTACGCAACTTGCGCCTGAGGAGGTTGCTTCAGCACGTGGTGGACCCTCTTCGACACACGCCGGTGGCGGAAGGTGAGCAGAGAGCCTCGTTTCCGCAGCAGCGAGCAGTCACCTCTGGGAGGTGGGAGTGGTTAGTGTGCAGCACCCTGGGTGCACAAGAGCGGGCAGACGCCTCCGAGCAGTGGAAGTGGATGGGGTGCAGCAGCCTGGGTGCACAGGAGCGGGCAGACACCTCTAGGCAGTGGGAGTGGATGGGATGCAGCACTCTGGGTGCGCAGGAACGGGCAGTCACCTCTGGGCAGTGGGACTGGATGGGGTGCACCAGCCTGGGTGCACAGCAGCGAGCAGACACCTCTGGGCAGTGGGAGTGGATGGGATACAGCAGCCTAGGTGCGCAGAGGCGGGCAGACACCTCTGGGTGGTGGGAGTCGATGGGGTGCAGCAGCCTGGGTGCGCAGGGGCAAAACAGAGAATTAGGCGTGTGCAGTTGTATGTACTCTGCCATTACTGATTCTATACTATGTTTCAGATGACTAAACTTCAAGACTCCACTATGTCCCGGCACGTGGTTGGAGACACACCGGTGGCAGAAAGGTGAGCTGTAAGGATTTTCTCCACAGTGTCAACACTCACTCTCCCTCTCCATCTCTTCCTTTCTGTCACTCACACTCTTTCTCTCTCTCTCACTCTGTATCTCTTCCTTTCTCTCTCTCACACTCTTTCTCTCTTTCTATGTCTCTTCCTCTTTCTCTCAATCTTTCTTTCTCTCTCTCTCCCTCTCGGTCTCACTCTCTCTACCTCTCTCTCACACTGTTTCTTTCTCTCTCACTTCCTTGTATCTCACTCTTTCTCTCTTTCTCCATCTCTTCCTCTCTCTCACTCTTTCTCTCTTTCTCTCTCTCTCCTTTCATGGAAGCATGACGCACAATCTTATCTTTCTTTTTGTCTTGCAGGCTGTGATTCACAAATTGTCGAGGGATGACACGCCATACCTGTACCTACTTTTATTTTGTTGTTTTGTTTAAATAAAATGTTTTATATGTAAATCCATAGATGACTGAGATTCTTATTTGTCCAACCTCACATGCATCTTCTTTACTATAATTGTGCGACATCAGCCAATTTGTTACGTTCCAGATTTCCTAACGTTGCTGTCACATTTGTTTGTGTGGGGGGGTGATGGGGGAATGGCAGACAAGGGGCTGGTGGCGGGGGGTGTCGGAGCAGTGTTGGGTGTCCGAGCTGCATGATCGTTGGCTCCATTGCATCTGTTGTCATTCACGTATGGCTCTGGGTGGGCTCCCTTTCATATTGTAGGTTGTAGTCCGACTTTATACCAGCTCAGAGCAGGTGTAAACTTTCTGCTACTAACGCACCTTATCGCCGGTTTTGTACTCTCTTCGACGATCTTGCTGGTGGTAGAGACACTTGCGAAGTGATGTGTTCGCTGCTTTTTGCACGAGAACGCCTACTCTACATCTCATTAGCAATATTTGCCGGACTCATCCGTGACGATGCTTTTTGAGGCTGCTATCGCTGGTAAACTGGTGATATGGGCTGTTTGCTCCAGCTTGTGAATGGTGCGTTAAATTTATCACTATTTTGGTTGCGATAAAGTGCCGTTAACTCGGCGATATGTCCTTGAGAATATACCCCTCGGTGTTTGAAAGACTTAAGAAGTACTCGAGTGCCGCGCTGAGAGCCGCGCACCCATCGCTTTCACAAGTTTGCTATGACAGGGCGGGAGAGAGCGAGGGAGAGAGACGGAGTGAGATAGCACAAGCAGCGCAAGGCCGCACGGGCACCTGGCTCCACATACCAACATGTGTGTGTGCGCATCGCCATCCGTGCACAGGCAATTCCCCCACAATGCAGCCCACACACATATCAATCACAGAACATCAGCAATGAAGGCAATGTGGTACAAAACTCCCCTCATACGGCTTCTGTGTCCGGTGTGTGTGGCGCGGTGATGGCTGCATGGCTGTGTTCCCCTGACACATCAGACTGCGTAGGTGATGGGGCTGCATCAGATGTCGTCCAGCACCTATGCAAAAAAAATGTCTGGCTCACAGAGGCGGAGCTTGCCAAAGGGATACACCCCTGCACATAACACACCTTCTTAATTTCTAATTTACCTTCCTAGTTGGTATGCAGATTTCAAATGTCACAAACGCATGCAATTCTTTTCTTGTCACACAGTACATGTAATGCACCGCTTTCATCAAGAATGGAACCAGTAATGGCACAATTTCCCTGTTGCTCCACACATAAATCCATGTAAAGAACAATCAGAATAGTTCCTTATTGTTTTTAGATTGCAAAACCTCTCTTTATTGCTTATTTATGAACTTTCCATATAAACAGTTTTTTTAAGGACCCATACAGGTGAAAAGTTCAGCGTATTGTATCAACACTTTCTAGAACATTCTACGACACGTGCAGGTCAAAAGTTCACCATTCTTTCAAGTTTGAACTGCACCTTCCAAATACAATTAGCAGGTGTGGTTGAGCTGAGCAAATTTCATCCTATAATATGTACTCCACGTATAAACTGCTTTTTTATTAACCAATCACAAAGATGCTTTTCATCAAAACTAAAATACACCCGACTTTTTAGGACACAATACATTTCATCTCCCAATCGGCTAACGTTTTGTATGTGAAAAAAAAAGTAGTTCCCCATGTTTAAACATATCTCTCATCTACGAACGGACTGCATGAGCTACAGACATTTATCCATATCTTCTAGCCATTCCTTCAAAACGCTAGTGTGGATTGTAGGACATAGCTATGTTTTCTGGTGCAAGAGGTATGCAGAACAGAGACGTATTGACTTAGACCTAGGTTTACAAAATGTGCACATTAAATGGTTTGCACAGAGAGGATTGAAGTGGCACCAATTGCTCCCTTTGGTTAAAACCTGTTTGCATCTCCAACACCCTGATCTCATGATTGTGCACTGTGTTGGTAACGACCTAGGCACATTGACTGGGGTAGGTTTGGAAATGCTTATGAAGGACACCTTTGGACAATTGATGTTACTTTAGCCTCAAACTGTCTTTGTATATTCAAATATATGCCAAAGACAGAAGTGGAAATGGTCAAACCAATTTTGTCATAAGATTGAAAAATCTAGGAAGAATGTCAACAAAGCTGTGTCTGCATACCTCAGAGACCATAGAATGGGGTCGATCTACAACAACAACATACGTTTTGATATGGCTGATATCTACAGAAGTGATGGAGTACACTTCACAGATGAGGGAAACCGAGTTTTCCTGATTAACCTGAAGCTGTGCATCCGCACTTATATTGTAGCTCCAACTAATAAACACAAGGGCTCTTTTTCGAGCTGCCTTATATTCCCAATTTCGGATCGCAGAGTGTCCGCTGCGGTTCGGCTAGCAGAGGGACACCTGCGGGCCGTCGGGCAGGCTCGCAGAGGAAGAGCTGCGGCCCGTGGGCTCAGCTCGCAGAGGGAGACCTACGAGCCGTTGGCTCGCAAAAGCACAGCACCGTACTGGCTCGCAGAGGTAGAGCTGTGGTCTGACTCGCAGAGGGAGACCAACGGGCCAACAGGCCTGCTAGCAGAGACACAGCTATCAGTTAACGGGCTGGCTCGCAGACATACAGCTGCGAGCCCTCCGAGCTGCAACCCGACGGGCTAACTCGCAGAGGGAGAGTAACGGGCCGACGGGCCTGCTAGCACAGACACAGCTACGAGCTAACTAGGTGGCTCACAGAGGTAGAGCTGCAGGCCCGACGGCTCGCAGACACAGAGCTGCGAGTCGACGGACTGGCCTTTAAAGGCATAGCCACGAGCTGATGATGTGGGGAGAGGGAGCGTAAAAGGAGTATCTTGCACAGACAGACCTGTGGGATATTTTCAGTATTGCCTCGCAGAGGTAGAATTACAGATCCGATGCCTGTTAGAGGGAGAGATGCGAGCTGACGGACTGAGTCACAAAATGGCTGACAGCTCGCAGTCGCAGAGCTGCGAGGCGACGGACTGGCTTCTAAAGGCTTAGACGCGAGCTGGTGATGTGGGGAGAGGGACCGTGAAAGGGGTATCTCGCACACACAGAGCTGCAGTATATTTTTAGTGTTGCCTCGCAGAGGTAGAACTACGGACCTGATGCCTTGTAGAGGGAGAGTTGTGAGCTGATGGACTGAATCACAAAATGGCTGCCAACACTTCCTAGTTTCAACAGTTCGCAGCCAATCAGCCGCAAGCTCGTGCTCGTAACGCCTCAGCCAATCAGATGTCAGAATTCTTAAATATCGATATCTGGAACATTTGATATTTCTCTAAAACTACTGAACGGATTTACCCCATTTAAACAAAAGCGTGCTTTCTGGACCAAGACCTTTCTCTCTGCCAAATTTGGTGTAATTCCGTTCAGCAGTTTGACCTGTAGCCTTGTCTAAAGTTTCCTATCGAAATTGCATGGAGAAAACACGTTTTGGGCCCCCCTTTTTCTTAGCCCCCTTGACGAATCCCCCAAACTTTTAGGATAGGAGCTAACCTGAGAAGAGGAACTTTTGGAAAATTTCGTAAAGATTCGTCAAACAACGCCAAAGTTATAAGCACATCAAAAAATGCTTTTCCTATGGAAACGTGGTCCTAACTATAACTATCTACTGGCGACTGCCAGTAGATAATATATATATTCACTGAAAAGACCATAGGTTTCAGGCACGTTATAGTTAGAAATTAGCATTTAAAAAACCTTTGAAATTCACTGAAAAAACCATAGGTTTTAGGGACAGTTATAGTTAGTTGGACATTGCACTCGTACAAAACCCGTGAAATTCCCCCGTTATAGTTAGTGCAGCTAACTATAACTTGCGCCCCCGCAGTGCACTGCTGATGACGTCACATATTACATCACTCATGACATGGTCAGTGACATCACTGATGACATCACTGATGACATCTCAAATGACATCACTGATGACATCATCCAGTGACTGTGTGTTTCTGTAAAGTTTAAATGTGTTTAATATATATAGGGAAAGGCGTATTGAAGAATGAGTGGGTGTATAAGTGTCTGAATGGATGATTTAGTAGGTGCGTGACTGACTATAAGTGAGTGATTAAACATATCTTACTGAATGCATGGGTTAGTGACTAAACTGTGTGAATGTCTGTATCCGTCTGACTGTTGGTGTGTAAGCGGCTGCATGGGTTTGCGAGTAGCTACATGAGTGTCTATACGAGTTATTGATTGGTTGTCTGAGTATCTGTATGAGTGCCTGAGTGTTTGTGTGGGTGGGGTGTGTGGGACTCTGTGCATAGATGTGTGAGTGGGTGATTCACTGGGTGCATGGTTTCACGAGAGCATCTGTGATGGACTGTATGGGTGGGTGAGTGTGTGTATGGGTGTGTTAGTGGGTGAATGTATATCTCAGTGGTACATGTGTGAGTAACTACATATGTGAAAGGCAGTATATATGTGTGTTAGAGTATATAAATGGCTATAAGTGAGAGTGTGTGATTGTGACAGTGGCTGTATGGATGAGTGTGTGCTTGTATCAGTGATTGTATAAGAGCGTAAGAATGTGCTAGTATTTGTATGAATAAGTGAGCTGGTGTGTGTATAACTGTATAGGTGAGTAAATGGGAGTGTGATTAATTATTTGCATGACTGACTAGGTGTGTGAGTACCTCTATGGATGAGTGGCAGTGTGTGAGTGTCTATATAGGTGTATGAGTGCATATGATAGTCCTGTACTGAGTGACCGTAAGTATGAGTGACTGTACGGGTGAGTGAGTGGATGTGTGTGTAGACCTAAGAATCAGTGAGTGGGTATGTAGTTATTGGTGTTGGAGTGTCTATGGTTTTGAGAATTGCAGTCTGTAATTTAGAGTGGGTGTATCTAAAGTTATATTAGGGTGTGAGAAGATGCATGAAATTATCACATGGATGATGTCATCAGTGATGTCATTTGAGATGTCATCAGTGATGTCATCAGTGATGTAATATGTGATGTCATCAGCAGTGCATTGCGGGGCACGAGTTATAGTTAGCTGAACTAACTATAACGGGTGAATTTCTATGGTTTTGTACGAGTGAAATGTCCAACTAACTATAACGCCCCTGAAACCTATGGTTTTTTCAGTGAATTTCTAAGGTTTTTTAAATGCTAATTTCTAACTATAACATGCCTGAAACCTACGGTTTTTTCAGTGAATTTCAAAGGTTTTTTAAATGCTAATTTCTAACTATAACATGCCTGAAACCTATGGTTTTTTCAGTGAATATATATATTATAATACAACTTACATAATCAATCAATCAATCAATCAGGGAATTGTAAGCGCGCTACTCACCCGTGAGGGTCTCAAGGTGCTGAGGGGGGGTCCGCAGATCTGTTTAGCCGAAGAGCCAGGTCTTGAGGGTCTTCCTGAAGGTGTTCAGGGAGGGGGCGCGTCTGATGTCTGCCGGTAGCTCGTTCCAGGTCTTGGCTGCAATGTGAGAGAAGGATCTTCCGCCTGCTCTGGCTCTGTGGATGCACGGGGTTTCGGCCGGTGCGAGGTTGGAATATCGGAGGTTTCTTTTGGGTACGTGGAAGTTGATTGTTGTTGAGGTATTTGGGTCCGTTGTTGTGTAGGCATTTGTAGGCGTGAGTGAGGATTTTGAAAGTGACTCTTTTCTCCACGGGGAGCCAGTGGAGACTTCGTAGGTGTTGGCTGATGTGTTCGTGTCGGGGGATGCCGAGGACGAGTCTGGCGGCAGTGTTCTGTACTGTCTGGAGTTTGCGGAGTAGGGACTGTTCCTTGTATGCCTGCGTCGTGTAGTCTGATGACTAGTGTGCGATGGGAGACGGTGTCGAAGGCCGCTGATAGGTCGAGTAGGATGAGGGCTGCGGAGTGGCCTTGGTCCAGGAGGGTGTGGATGTCGTCTGTGGCGGCGAGTAGGGCGGTCTCTGTGCTGTGGTTGCTTCGGAATCCGGATTGGGACGGGTCGAGGACAGCGTTCTCTTCAATGAATCGTGTCAGTTTCCTGTTGACTGTTTTCTCTGCAACCTTGGCTGCGAAGGGGAGGAGCGAGATGGGCCGATAGTTCTTGAGGTCGGTGGGGTCAGCTGTGGGCTTCTTGAGCAGGGGTCTGACTTCTGCGCGCTTCCAGTCGTCTGGGAAGGTGCCTGTTTTGAAGGTGGTGTTGATGGTGCGTTGTAGTTCGGGTGCGATGGCGGCCACGGCTCTCTGGTAGATGTGAGGGGGCAGGGGTCGGTGGGGGCCCCCGAGTGGATGCTTTTCATGGTCGAGGCGGTGTCTTCGGCCGTGATCGGTGTCCAGTTGGAGATGGTGGGCTGGCTGGTGTTTCTGGGGGGCGAGGGGGCCATCTGTGGCGCCTGGTGGATGGTCGATGAAGTTGTCGTAGAGGTTTTTGATCTTGAGGTGGAAATAGGTTCCAAGCTTGTCGCAGAGGTCTTGGGATGGGGTGATGTCTGTGGCTTCGCTGCGTGGGTTGGTGAATTATTGAATGACACTGAAAAGTTCCTTGGAGTTGGTGGAGTTGGCCAGGATTTTGTTGTGGATGAAGTTCCTTTTGGTGGCTCTGATCTGGCTGTGGTAGTCCGTCATGGCGTCCTTGTAGGTGGTGTGGTTTTCGGTTGTCTTGGTGTTTCTCCAGTTCTTCTCCAGGCGTCTGCAGGTGCGTCTGGCTTCTTGGAGAGTGGTTGTGAACCAGGCGGCTTTCCTGGGGCGTTGTCTGTCGGGGTTGCGTAGCGGGGCGAGCTCATCTGCGCAGTTGGAGATCCAGGTGTGGAGTTCTCTGGCTGCGTCGTTTGCGCTGTTTGCGTCGGGTGCCCAGGTGTGGTTGTCTCGGTTGAGGGTGGAGTTAAGTTGCTCGTCGGTAACCTTGCTCCAGTTCCTTCGTGGTGGGCGTGGGGCTGGTTTGGGTGCCTTGGGTTTGTTGATGGCGAAGTGCACGCAGTGGTGGTCGGTCCATGGCGGCTGCGTTGTGTGGCTGAAATGGACGCTGTTTCCTGCCGCGAAGATGGGGTCGAGGGTGTGTCCTGCTCTGTGGGTCGGTGTGTTGACGAGTTGTTTAAGTCCGATGCTGGCGAGGTTGTCACGGAGGATAGTGGAGTTGGGGTCACTGGGGTTGTCGAGGTGGAAGTTCAGGTCTCCAATGAGTATGTAGTTTGTTGAGGCGATCGCGTGGGGTGCGATGAAGTCGGTGATGGTGGCGGCGAAGGGTGTTCGGGGGCCGGGGGGTCTGTAGACGAGGGTTCCTCGGAGTGTGGCTTTGGGGGTGGTCTGGATCTTGAAGTGCAGGTGTTCGGCGGAGGGGAAGGTTTCGCTGGAGGTGGTGAGGCGGAGGGTGCTCTTGTGGGCGATGGCGAGGCCCCCTCCTGGGTGGTTGGGGCGGTCTTTCCTCTGGATCTTGTATCCGTCTGGGATGGCGGTGCTGATGTCGGGGGCGGAGGATGCGTTGGTCCAGGTCTCTGTGAAGAAGGCGATGTCGGGCGAAAGAGAGTCGAGTAGGTTCCAGATTTCCATGGCGTGTTTGTGTACGGAGCGTACGTTGAGGAGGATGCATTTTAGGGTGTCGCCAGTGCTGGCGTCGGCGGTGTTGGAGGCCGGGGTGGCGGTGAGGGTCTGGCAGCAGTGGAGGCAGGAGAACTGGCCATGGGTCGTGTTCGGCGAGGCCTGTTGGCATTCTCTAAGTCTTCCAGGGATGAGTGCGAGGAGGGTGGTGGTGTCGTAGCGATGGGTAGTGGGAGGTCCAGGGTTCCTGGCGCTGGCCGCGCGCACCCGCTGCGCGCGGCCGCCATTAAGTAGGGGAGGTGGGAGAGGCTGGGAGGCGGGAGCAGGGGAATTCCGGGGGGGAATTCTGGGGGGAAATTCTGGAGGGGAAATTCCGGGGGGGAATTCCGGGGGGGGAGGGGCCGCAGGGGCGAAAGGCAAAAGGAACATGCAGGCATGAGAAAATAAAAACAGTGGTGGAATTAGAGCAAGACACAGATGGGCACAATAACAGTGGCACAACAGGGAAAAAATTAAGAAAAAAAGCGGCTGAGAAAGGTTACGGTGGTTGGAGGCAGTCTGGTCCCAGTTGGAGCGGGCAGCAGGCGCAGGAGCGGGCAGCAGCCTCGAACCTCCCAAGGAGGAGGTCGGGGTCTGGAGGCAAGAGACGGCACAGCGGAGCAGTGGGGAGAGAGTGGACCTAGACCGAGGGACTGAAAGTCAGCCAGGGCTGTTGGCTTTGCTTTGCCAATGGTTGTTAGCTGTTCAAGATAAATGTTGTTGTAAATGATATTAAAAATGTGTGTGACTATAAATTAACCATTATTGAGGCCTGTGGAATGGGTAGTGGTCTTCAGAATGTCCTAATCACTCCCATTATGCTCACTCTATGTTACACATGTAGGACCTTTTTATCTCCATATCTCATCCTGCTGCATATTTTAGATTTCCTTTCCTCTTCTGAACCCTCTTTTCAGTCTCTCCTGAATGCACTTCTGTGCATCGCATTCCCTTCACCAGCCCCCAAATATACAACGCCCCTTCTCACCTGTGCATTTTCTTTTACTTTCGCCTTGTCAATATTTTGAAAACTGTTTACCTCCGTCACACACATATGCACAGAATCACAATTGCAACTGGAATAGTGACCCCTGCCCTGGGCGCTCTTCAGAGAGGCCAAGGATTGGATGCCCATGCATTCTACAGACCTGTCTGACCCACTGATGCCCTGGCAGAAATGTTCACTGTCAGAAACTCGTGCTCCGTTCGACCCCAGCCAGAGCTCTCAGTCATGACCCGCTGAAAACACCTATAGAGGGCTCGGTTCGAAGTATGCACTATACAAGAGTAATATGCTACACAAAGAAATACAACATCCTTGAAATAGCTGACACTCTTAGTGGGTGCATAAAACCTGTGAAAAGCAAAACAGGAACTAAACCGCTGACATGGATTGCCTTAACATTTTCACATGAATTATTCATAAATTGATCAGTGTTTTTGCCAGTAGAGTTAAGGACATGAATATAGGGCCCGATAGGGGCCCGTTACAATGTCTGTTTTAATTACAGCCCGGTATGAGAACCACTCTGCCCACTTAAAGCCCCAGGTATGCAGTGCAACCTCTGTGGAGTGTCGAAGCCCGGGGGGTCCTGGGCACTCGTGCAAGCAGTGAAACTAGGCCCCCAGTCCGTATTAAAATACTGTATATATGAGGTGCAGTATGCCCATTGCCCCCTGGACCCCGGTGTCACTGCACCTGCTACCCTGATGTGATTTACAGGTCTCCGAGATCCTCATTCTCTCGTCTTTCCTTCTCGCCTCCCTATCTCTCCTGCCTCATATCCTCCATCCTTTTCATGCTCTCCTATCCCCCCGCCCCTCTTCTGTCTCTCACTCATCCTCCTCTCCTTCCTAACTTCTCTCATTATTTCCTCTTCCTTTCTCTGCCCTGCCCACTTTGTCACAGTCTACCCTCTGGGTGGATGCGATCAGGGCGTGGTCGACACGTCTGCAGGGAGGGACAGACACAGTGTAACCTCTCGGTGGAGGTGATGAGGGGCTGTTGAGCGCACTTGGAAGAGGGGGGTCACAGTGCAACCTCTGGGTGGGGGGAGGTGATGAGGGGGGTGGACGACACACCTGGGGACCATGGGTTTGGGGCGAGCTGAACCGAAGGAGTAAACCCGGAGGCAGACACTGGAGGGGGTGAGAGAACACGTGGGCATATCTTGGTGTGGGGGGGGGCAGATCCGGGAGGGCGCGCGCCGCAGACACAGAAGGGACCGGAACTCGGCGAGGTGATTCCAGGGGGTACAGAAATGTGAGGACATTGGAAGGGAAGGGGCGATGGGTGACAGCGGTCGCGCTGGAAGTAGGGATGTGGGAGGTACTGCAGCACCCCATCAAACTTGAAAGAGTTTAGATGGAGGATAAACAAGGAAGACACTACTCGAATGTTTTTCTTCAGCCAGTTGCAGTAAGGTTGCGTTACTGCCCAGCACCCCCCACTCTAAAAATGATTCCAGCGCCACCGGGTAACAGACCTGGTGGTAGACGCGGCGAGGCTTGAGGGCACAACCAGATATGGGCACACCGGCAGGAACAGGAAACTGTCATGTACGCGTTTAGAAACCGGTAACATGGCAACTTATAGGTGTTGTGGTGACATGTTCACGGTTGGGGGGCACGTATAGTTAGTTGTGCACGTGGGGAGCGCGGAAGAAAAAGAGGACACACTGACATATGCACATGCGTGACAGTGGCATGTACACATGTAGGAGCAGGTGACCTGCACAGATACAGCAGTGGGGCTGACAGGTACATGCAAAGAGACTATGTCCTGCTCTTATGCAAAGACACCAGACTCTGACGTAAATATTTAGCAGCCAGTGGCGTGTGATCTGGTGGCACGGGTGGTGAGAATAGAAATTCCATGCGCACAGGAGATGCAGGTATACGCAGGTGTAAAGAATACATTGATGAATACACACACACATAGCTGGCAGAGAACAGCACACACAAAGGAGACGCGGCCTGCACATACATGCACGTGCCCGTTCAGTAGACCTAGGTGATGTGCGCACACAGTGAAGGGAGGCTGCATGCAGACGCGTGGGGATCTGTGACACGAGACAATGACGTGTGCACACACAGGTCAAATAGTGCCAGCATTCACAGAGGAGACAGTGACCTGTACCCACATATGCCTCTGGGAGATAGCTACCTATGTGCACGAAGCAAAGATAAGTGAGCATCTATAAGAAGGAAATGTATACCCAAGTGTGGCAGGTGTACACTTATGACATACGACTCACTAGCATGCACAGACATGGTAGCAAAGGAAGTAGTGGAGTGCCGGGTGCACGCATAGCAATATCTGAAACAGAGCCATGCACACGAACAGGAAATGGTCAGGGGCGTGGCTATCGATGGTGCAGCAGGTGCAGTGGCACCGAGGCACGTAGGTGTTATGGGTCCACCGCTCCCCTATTATACTAGTTTTTAATACCAAACCAAGGAGGAGGGGATACATTTACTTTTTTGTATTATGAGCCATATCAACCCTTCTGCGCGACAGAGCGTGTACATATGTGAGACAGTAGCGTATGAACATACAGAAATATAAAAGACGGTACACGTGCGCTCTGAAGTAACATGTCCACATACAGGAGACACTGGTATGTGCATGAATAGTGGGAAGTGGCGTGGTCATATAGCGGGTCACATGAAGGTAACGTATACAAAGAACGATATAAGAGGTGCACACATGAGAGTATAGGAAGTGTTGACGTGCACATACAGGAGTGTAGGAGTTAGTGACGTGTACATATGGGAGTATAGGGCGTGGTGACGGAGAGCACAGAGAAATACAGGAATCAGGAGCATGTATATACGTAGGAGGCAGTGGTATGTGAACGTGTACGCATTGTAAATGGTCCGACGTGCAAAAAGAAGAAAGG
This sequence comes from Calotriton arnoldi, assembly GCA_963921515.1. NCBI lineage: Eukaryota > Metazoa > Chordata > Amphibia > Caudata > Salamandridae > Calotriton > Calotriton arnoldi. Next base: position 262,304 of record CAWUFW010012821.1, read on the forward strand.
CGCGCGCTCATTGAATCTATGGGTGATAACAAGAGTATAAGACAAGCGATGTGCACTCATACGAGTATGAGAAGAGCGACGTGCACACATAGGGATACAGACAGGAGCACACACGGCTGTCGTGACAAAGGAATATTTTGGGAGTGTTCCAGACAGAATGTAGCGCACAGTTCAGGAGGCGGGCAGTCTGCGGCCACAGACCAAGCACAGGTCCCTCGCATGTGCACACACACACACACACACACACAAGAGTCTCTTAGCGCTTCTTTGCTAACACAATAATTGTGAGAATTGAAAAAAACGTCCCTCTAGTTTTACAGTGCAGTGAAATCCATTCACACACATTGCAGGCCAAGTATAAAGTCATAAGAAGTTTTTATGTGTTTGTCAGTGTACCCAAGGCAAATCGTTCTCCTTCGTAACTACTCATCCATCCATCTATCCCTTCACCCGTCGCTGCTTTTATCTCCCCATCTATCCCCCCTGTGTCTGATCGATCTATCTATCTATCTATCTATCTATCTATATGGTAACCTAATGTGAACCGATTCCACCTACAGGTCGGTCTTTTCCCAAAGCGCCCCTCTGCGAGGCCCACCCCTCCATGTCTGCCTCGCCATACACGGGCCTGTGCCTTTGCTTCTCTTAGACTTTTCCCCTCTCTGTCATGCTATCTGCCCAGTGTTTCTCGCTCTTGCGCGCCTCGTCTCTCCCTGCACCCAGCTCTAGTGTCTATGCACGGGGCGGGACGGAGCCGAGAGATGACAGAAGTTTAGCTGCTGCGGGATCCCTGCCTCTGGCTGACATTACATCGCATATGTGTCCCCGATGAATGCTTCGAGGTGGGATAACAAGGCAGCAGGCGGCTATCTGTCAGCACTAACTTCACAGGGACCGAGAGCGCACCTCAGGCCCCCACCGCCCGCGCGAGCCGCTGCCTGTCACTCACCCATCATCAGGGGCAGCAGGAAGACGAGAGAGGCGCGCAGCATCTTGCGGTGTGTCCTGGGGTGTACCGCCACAGCACACTTTAAAAAAAGGCAAGAGAGGTGAAATCAGCAGCCAGATGTCCGGGGCCAATCCTGCCAGGGGTGCGAGCTCAGATCCATGGGGTGGGCAGAGAGCGGGGTCCCGGCGCCAGCTCTGCCTGGTCTGCAGATCCCTGTGCCCCGGAGGCACTCCCGATCCAATGCCAGAAAGCCTTGTCCGGGAGACGTGGGTCAAGGTGTGCAGTGTTTGGGGGTGGTCCTGCTGGTGAGGGAGCCCTGGTCCTTCTCTCCCCGCACGCTGCTGAAGAGTGACTCCCAGTAGAGACTCACTCCCAGCAACGCTCCTTCTCCTCTGTGCCTGGTGGAGAGTGAACCCAGCTTCCGTCCTGCGTTGCAGGCTGGTAGAGAGTAAGTAACCTCACTCCCTATCGTTCCCCGGAGCCTGCTGGGGAGGAAGCCCGGGTCCTGCCCTGCTCCAGTGCAGTGTGGCAGAGACTGATCTTAGCTCCTGTTCTGCTCCGTCTGCAGCCTGGTGGAGAGTGATCTCAGTCCGTGCCCTTCCGTGTATCCCGCATGGGAGGGATCTGGGTCTTGCGCTGATCCGTCGGCAGCCCGGTAGAGTGAATCCTCCTGTCCTCCACTACAGCCTGGTGGAGATTGATCTCAGCTCCTGTCCTCCACTACAGCCTGGTGGAGAGTGATTTCAATCAGTATGCTTCCCTGTGTCCCGCGTGGGTCCTGTCCTGCTCTGTCTGCAGCCTGGTGGAGGGTGAAGCCTCCTGTCCTCCACTACAGCCTGGTGGAGAGTGGTCTCGGCTCCTGTCCCCCACTGCAGCCTGCCCAGCTCTCCTCCACAGGCTCTGAAGAGCATCCCCTAAGTCCTGCCCGCCTACTTTGTAGCCTTGTCCAGCCCTGGGTTGGTGGAGCTCTGTGCTCTGTCCTGTTCCGCCTACAGCTGGTGGAGAGTGATCCCAGCCCCTGCCCTGCACTGCAGCCTGTTGGCGAGTGACCTCAGTTCCTCGCATGCAATACAAACCGTAGGACAGTGATCACTGGCCAGGTACCTGCCCTGCTCGACTGCCGCCTGGTGGAGAGTAATCTCAGCCCCTGCTCTGTATCCCGCAGGAGAGTGAGCTCTGCCCGTGTCCTGTCCTGCTCCATCTGCAGCCTGGTGGAGAGTGATCTCTACTCGCTCTGAGGCTGGTGGAGAGTAATCTCTGATCGCGCTCAGTCCTGCTCGGTCTGCGAGAGAGTGATCCCAGCCCCTGTCCCGCTCCGCATCCGGCGGAGAGTGCTCTCGGGTCCCGCTGCTGTGCCCTCAGCCCTCCCGTCTGCCCACAGCCAGCAGCTCCCAGTCAGGAGAGAAGAAACCTGCACTCCGCGCTGCCCTCCCTCCCACCCTCTCCCCCTGTGAGATCAAGAGCTGCCGCTGCCCACTGCAGCCCCTAGGGCCATGCCGCCCCACCCCCTGCCCCTCAGCAGCTGGGGTGACTAGGGCCAGCAGCCTCCCTGGCAGGGAAGAGCACACAAGGGGTCTCCCTGGATGATTCACAGGGGTCTCCAGCTCAAAAGCTGAGATTTCTCCAGAGTATTTCAAAACAAGCTTCGACAATCCTAGTAGATTCTTTTTTTCGGCGTTCAGCCGTGAGCCCCCCGCAAATATTTAATGAAAGCCCCGGGGGGTGGCGGTCCCCGGGGCTGCGGGGGCCTGCCTGAGCCCCCGCAATTTTAATTTTGCATGCCCCCGGGACTTGGCCCACCCGGGGGCTAAATAATAACGAAGCGTTTTTTTTATATTTTCGGCCGAAATTCGCGCTGGGTGCGCGAATCTCGCCGATTTTTTTTTTTTTTTTTAAACTGCTTTTTTTGGCCCTGGGGGTCCTTGTGGGACCCCCTGAGCAGGCCTAGGGGGTCAGGGTGTTTCTACCCTGCCCCCTTTTCTTTTTTTTCACCTTTGTTTCCCTGTTTTCTTGTGCCTCGGTTACCGAGGCACAAGATGGCTGCCAACACTTCCTGGTTTGGAGTGTTGACAGCCAATTAGAATAAAGCTCGTGGTCGGGAGGGTGTGCGGATCCACCGCGCCTCTAAATATCGAAACTTTTATTTTTGATTTTCTCAGCAACTACTGAACGGATTTACACCATTTAAGAAAAAGAGTTCTTTCTGAAACAAGGGCTACCTTTGTGCCAAATTTGGTGTAATTCCGTTCAGCAGTTCCAGCTGTAGCCGTGTCTAAAGTTTCCTATGGGAAATGCATTTTTCGACCTCTTTTTTTTAAATTTCTCAGGAACTACTGAACGGATTTACACCATTTAACAAAAAGAGTTCTTTCTGAAACAAGGGCTACCTTTTTGCCAAATTTGGTGCAATTCCGTTCAGCAGTTCGGGCTGTAGCCGTGTTTAAAGTTTCCTATGGGAATTAACATGGAGAAAACACGTTTTGGGACCCCCCTTTTTTCTCGGCCCCCGCTTGCCGAATCACCCCGAAACTTTCCAAACAGGAGCTGAAAGGAGCGCCCCACTAGTTTTGAAAATTTCGCAATGATTCGTCAACCGGCGCCAAAGTTATTGGGAAAAGAAAAAACACTTTTTGAATAGAAACAAGGTCCTAACTATAACTACCTACTGGCGACCGCCAGTAGGTAATATATATATATATATATATGTATATATATATATATATATATATATATATATATATATATATATATATATATATATATATATATATATATATATATATATATATATATATCCACAAGAAGCAAAAGCGTTTCCCCGTTTCCGGAGCCCCAAGCCCTTCAGGGTGGCCTCACTACATGGGCACGGAACAGCCCACAACATCACTCTGAAAAAACACTGTGAAGAAACACACAATGTGAGGCCCAGTACCTTGGATTTGGCTTTATTTCAAAAGTCTAAAAGAGCGCCTGTTTCCTTTGGTCCAACGTTTCGGCTGGATGCCTTGCTCACGGACAGGAATGCAAGCGCCCAGGTGCGCTCGGTCATGATTTGTAGAGTAAATCACGTGACTGCATCGCCAATACTACCGGTCCCATAATGCACTGTGCATGTTGGTTAAATACATGTTGGCAGTCCATAGCTGTTTTTTGCCTCGATGGCAATAGTTGTTTTGCACAGTCACTGTTGTTATCAAGGACTCGTTTCTTAGGGTCAGGTGAGTTATTTCGACCTTGCAAGTATTGTTAAATTGTGACTCGAGAAAGGCAGCTTCTTCCAGGCATGATCAAAGCGGGAGGTTATCCCCTCTGAATCCCTTCCACGCGCCGTTCCTTTTTGCTGAAGTAGCTCTCCCTCGTGGGTCGGGGGCGCGTGTGGGCTAGGCTCCTCAATAAATATCCACAAGAAGCAAAAGCGTTTCCCCGTTTCCGGAGCCCCAAGCCCTTCAGGGTGGCCTCACTACATGGGCACGGAACAGCCCACAACATCACTCTGAAAAACACTGTGAAGAAACACACAATGTGAGGCCCAGTACCTTGGATTTGGCTTTATTTCAAAAGTCTAAAAGAGCGCCTGTTTCCTTTGGTCCAACGTTTCGGCTGGATGCCTTGCTCACGGACAGGAATGCAAGCGCCCAGGTGCGCTCGGTCATGATTTGTAGAGTAAATCACGTGACTGCATCGCCAATACTACCGGTCCCATAATGCACTGTGCATGTTGGTTAAATACATGTTGGCAGTCCATAGCTGTTTTTTGCCTCAATGGCAATAGTTGTTTTGCACAGTCACTGTTGTTATCAAGGACTCGTTTCTTAGGGTCAGGTGAGTTATTTCGACCTTTCAAGTATTGTTAAATTGTGACTCGAGAAAGGCAGCTTCTTCCAGGCATGATCAAAGCGGGAGGTTATCCCCTCTGAATCCCTTCCACGCGCCGTTCCTTTTGCTGAAGTAGCTCTCCCTCGTGGGTCGGGGGCGCGTGTGGGCTAGGCTCCTCAATAAATATCCACAAGAAGCAAAAGCGTTTCCCCGTTTCCGGAGCCCCAAGCCCTTCAGGGTGGCCTCACTACATGGGCACGGAACAGCCCACAACATCACTCTGAAAAAACACTGTGAAGAAACACACAATGTGAGGCCCAGTACCTTGGATTTGGCTTTATTTCAAAAGTCTAAAAGAGCGCCTGTTTCCTTTGGTCCAACGTTTCGGCTGGATGCCTTGCTCACGGACAGGAATGCAAGCGCCCAGGTGCGCTCGGTCATGATTTGTAGAGTAAATCACGTGACTGCATCGCCAATACTACCGGTCCCATAATGCACTGTGCATGTTGGTTAAATACATGTTGGCAGTCCATAGCTGTTTTTTGCCTCGATGGCAATAGTTGTTTTGCACAGTCACTGTATATATATATAGAGAGAGGGGTTATACTTACCTGTTAAATTTTTACCACACATATTCCTTTACATACATGCCTTTACATCGAAAAGTTTTGCTGTAAAGGCATGCGTGGTCAAGGCATAATCATGGTAAAGACTTGCCTGGTTAAGGCATGCGTGTTGAAGACACATGCGTTGTAATGACAGCGTGGTGAAGGCGTGCGTGGTAATGGCATGTGTGGTTCTATCATACAACCCAGCAGAATTAAAGCATAGAGGGTAGGTCTCCTGTGGTTTAAGTGTGATGTCAGGCAGAAGAGGGCAAGTGATGATAGGTCAAGGTGTTAGATGATTTGAGGGCAGAAGGGATCAAAAGGCACACAAGAGGACTTTGCTTATAGTGATGAGTTGAGATCCATACAACAGTGGATAATTTTATTGTATTGTTGCGTGAAGGTGGAAAGAAGTATTAGAGAGAATTCCCGTGGCGTGGACGTAGAAGCCCGCACTCCAGATACAAGCGGCCCGGACGGCCTGCTGATGCCTGCGGTCTAGTTCCGTATTCAAGTATACCACAGAGCAAAGGAAATAATAAAAAGTGTGGCCTTCGTTCGGATATCGCCAACAGTGCACCAAAGGAGAATGTGGCCATAGTGACGAAGCAGTGCCATCTCCTTTTGCATGTAGAGGGGAATAACGCGGCCAGCGAAGGTATTGTCTGATGACATACAGGGCAGAGCATCTTCAAAGTTGTGCCCGTCTTACCTTCTTTGATAACAATGTGGTTTTTCTTTCTATTGTTGCCCATGTCCTGATGAGGCCCGAGTCAGTGGGCCGAAACGCATCGACCAGAAGAAGTGAAGTCTAATGGATTAAAAATTATATGTATTAATTTAAAACACGCACTGCATGGACTGAGTGGAGGTGGAAGTATCCCTCATACTCGTGTGTAATGGACTATCTCCCCTCGGATTGCATATATATTTGTATTGTTTTGCAACCGGGTCTAGAGTGTATGGGAAGGAAGGAATTATAAACAAGTTTTGATTATTGTGTTATTTCATGTTTAATGTTTTTGGTTTTGTGAAGTATTGAGAAAGAAAACATAAAATCTGACGTGTGAAACAATTGGAAAGGTTCGTTGAGTGTCTGAATCATTTTAAGAAATTGCCTGGGGATTAGGCTCCCACCTGCAGGAACTAATGTATTTTTTCCTACTTTGTAATTAGTCTGATCGATCCCCACACATCTTTTTGCTTTCTGCTTTCGTATGAGAGAGAAGCAGCACAGCAGATAACACGGCTGCACACTCTATTCTATTCTGTCGTTCCTATAGAGCGCATAGCTACTCGGAGGCCTCCCAGTGCTAGAACAGGTCATCCTAATGCCAGCTAGCCAACAATATAAAAAGATGTAGAGCCAGGTTTTAACGGCCTTACAAAAGGACAGGTCATTGGACAGCTGCCATAGTTCTAAAAGGAGAGAATTCCAAAGCTTGGAGGCCTGATAGGTGAAAAACCGGCCTCCCCCGCAAGATCTTCTGACTCTGGGGAGCTGCAGCAGGTGGGCGGAGGGGGATTTTAATGACCTTTCCTGAATGTATGGGCTGGCTAGCGATCGCAACAGAGTGGGACCTCTCTTATGATAGAAGCTATGCAAGATGCCAAGAGCCAGAAATTGAACACGCTGCTTCACTAGGAACCAGTGGAGATTATTCAATGGTTTCTTAGCAGATTGGTGCCTGGGAAGATTCATAATAAGCCAAGCAGCGTCATTCTAGATAGTCTGAAGCCTTTTCATCATGTAACCAGGAGAACCAAGATAGAGAGCTTTACCATAGTCCAGGCAAGAGATGACAAGAGTATGGACAATGAGTCTTCTGGCTAAGAAAGCTAACACATTTAGAACCTTTCTTAGAAATCTAAGAACACCAAAGCAACTAGCTGCCAATTTGTTAGCATGGTGCTCCATAGTAAGCCTGGAATCCAGCCACACACCAAAACTCTTTATCACCTCTTTAGGACTGGCAAGACCATCCAGACAGTCAGGCAAGGGAGTTGAAACATTCTAACTAAGGTTATTGCCCAGTACCATAATCTCGGTCTTGTCCTCATTGAGCTTCAGTTTACAATAGGCTATCTATCTGGCCACTTCCTGATGACAGGGGGACAGACTGAGGTGGTTAGAGCTGGAATCAGGAGAGATGGAAATCACCAGCTGGGTGTCATCTGCATAAGAAACCAGAGACAACCCAAAAGAACAGACAATTTCAGCCAAAGGTAGCACATACAAGTTAAAAAGAGTGGGGCTCATGTAGGAGCCTTTTGGCACCCCATAGCTCAATGGGAGGCTCTCAGAGTACCAAGAATGGTCAAGAACTTGGAAAGTTCTACTCTTCAAAAAGGAAAAGAGCCATTTCAAGGCTCGGCCTCCAATACCCATTTTCGGAATCCTATGGATAAGAGAGAGATGGTGAACCATGTCGAAGGCCGCGTTCAGATCTAATAAGATAATGGCTGCCAATCCTCCTTGGTCCAAGAGAGATTTATGTTCCTCGACCACAGAAAGCAAAGCTGTTTCTCTGCTATACTGAGGTCGAAAACTCATTTGAGTGGGGAGAGGATATCACTGGACTCAAGGAAGGTAAAAATATGTTTATTAATATGCTTTTCCAAGAGCTTTGCTGGACCAGGTGAGAGAGAGATTGGCCTATAATTGTTGAGACAGAGAGGGTCAAGTCCTGTTTTTTTTTTACAAGCAGTTTAACCACTGCATGCTTCCATTGCGAGGGACCTCCCCACTTGAAAAGGAGATATTCAGTAAATCAACCAAGTTGGTGGCAATGCTATCAAAACCCTGGTGTAAGATGTGAAGGGGGACAGGGTCAAGAGGGGAGCCAGATTTTACCGTCACTAAAAGATCAGTAAGTGAGCTTGTCGTGAGAGTAGGAAAGGCCATAAGAGCTGCCTTTAACTGAGCAGTAGGAGGCTCACTTTCTGAAGGCTGCTCAATGATGGCGTCTGCAGGGAAGAAAGAGTAAATGTCCAAGATCTTTCTCTGGAAAAATAGCACCAGATTATTGCTATGCTCAGCTGAGGCTTCAAGGGCAGAATCAACAGAATTAGGCTCCGTGATATCCTTCAAGACCCGAAAAATCTCTTTAGGAGAATTGGCAGAATGCTCGATTCTTATAGAGAAGTAAGCAGCTTGAGAAGTTTTTATTTCAACATGGTAACACTTAATAGCGTTCCTGTATTTCAGTTTGCTTGCCTCATCGTAGGCCTTTCTCCAACATCTTTCTAATCATTTTCATTCATTTTTCAAAGCCAAGAGGTTGAAATTGAACCAAGGGGATTTATTTTCCCGTTGGGAGGACTTATACCTCTTGGGAGGAAGAACCTGGTCCAAGGATGTAATGATCTATTCATTAAAACAATGAGTGGACGAAATGACAGTATCGATTAGGTCAGGTGTAGCAGTCTGTAAGACCACTGACCAATCCTCAACATTTAGCTTAAACAAACAACGTTCCCAACAAGTACTTGAAGGCCTAGCTGAAGGAGACTGGGGAACTGTTAGAATAATTGGGATCAGAAAATGGTCGGACCAGGTTAAGGGAATGGGAGTCTGCACCCGGAGGAGGTCACTGTTACAGAACACTAAATTTAGAGTAGGGCCTTTTTCATGGGTGGGCCCTTTTACTAATTGCTTTAATTGCAAGGACGCTAAGTCAGATAACAAATTCTTAGAGGCCGCATTATAAGACACTTCAGTATGTAAATTAAGATCTCCAAGTATAGTAAAAATGTGCCCTATTTACAGCAGAATCAGCAACCATATCCGGAAAAGCGTGCAAAAATTGCATATGTGGGCCCGGCAACCTATACAGTAGAATGCCAGAAAAAGTGAAAGTAGAAGTAACGGTTAATGTAAGGAGAAGACTTTCAGAATTTGCAACCTCAAGAAGAGAAAATGTACCCTTTAAGGCATCTCTGTGTATAATAGCTATACCCCCCCTTTACCTGACCGATCTAACCTAGCAATGCTTTAGCCAGGACATAAAGCTTGAACAACATCAGGAGCAGAGCTATCATGTAGCCAAGTCTCTGTAAGAAAAAATACATCAGGGGAGGAATTAATAAGTAGAGAGAAGATATCTAATTTTTGTGTGGCCAAGGAGCGACAGTTAACCAAAAACATGCGCCAGTCTGTGACATGTGGATGACTTAACTCAGATGAAGGACGAAAGCCACAACACTCACAAATTAATGACGATAGATTAGGGTTAATAGATTAGAGACAAGAATTGGCTAAGGGGACTTGAAGAGCTAGCAGTTGATTGCCAGTATAACAAACCTTGTTAGGAAAGGAAGAGGCATAGTCCCTGGCCCCTGTCCACAGGCGCTGACAGGCTTGCCTTTGGTACACCTTTGGCACACCGACCACTGCACGTGTCCATGTCTTTCATATTAAAGAAGGCCAGCCGGCGAACTAGAGTGCGTTGTGACCAAAGCTGGCAGCCAAAAAAGTTGCAATTCGATCAGGTACAAATGAAAACATCAAACTCGAAAAATATAGATCGCCTTTGAGGTTTTGCACATGCATACTTTGGCACATATGCACAAATATGTATATCATGCATTTGTGGTGCACAAAAAATGTACATATCTTCGAGAACTAACCACATTTATCTTTCAGGAGGCTAAAGGAAGGACTCTAATTTGATTGAGCTGGTTTTCCAACCTATTTTTAAATTCTTGCAAGAAAAAAAGGAGAATTAAAAGCAGAATAATTTTTCAACAAAGGTAGTAATTAACAAAAAGTAGCATTAAAGACCTTACTTGAGCTTGCAGTAATACCGTTTATAGTACTTTTTCTTCCCTGCCTTATTAGAAATTGAATTAAATATAAAGCACAGCATACATTACCTGTCATACCTGAATACAGTTCCATGTCTGTTGGCGATCTGAACAACTTACCTCGTTTACAGATTATAAGAGGCCCAATAAGTCCAGAAGAGATTTCTCTTGGGGCATCAATGTGTGAGTGGTAAATTCTTGTCACGCAGTCTTGGTCTCCACTACCTGGACCTTGCCCCTCCACCACATCCCATGTGTATATGTGGACTTTTCCTGGAGCCACCATTTCGTCTTCCTTCATTGAAAGTGTTGTGTTGTCAGGGTACAATGCACCTAAAAACAATAAGAGGAAGCAGTATATTGTATTACTATTACACTACATTAAGATGAAGATTATGGGCCTTATTTAAAGTTTGGTGGATGGGATACTCCGTCAAAACGTGACCGATATCTTGGCCGCTGTATTAAAAGTGCCTTAGGCTATACATCCGTCGAGTTTGTTACAGAATATCTCGCCTGCCAAACACTAAATATGGCCCAATGGGTAATTAGAATTACAACAATATCAGTGTGGGTATGAGATGTCTCTAGGAATACGTCTCTTATATTTAACAGAAATAGGCAAAAAAACGAATACAATGTATTAATTCCTCAATCCAGCATAACTAAAATGTTGACAGAAATGAATTTTTCCAGACAGTTGAAAAGGATTGTTTAGCCTAGGCGTGAGGATTGTGGTGTAATATATTGTGTGGTTGTGTGTCCTCACTGTGTAATACACTCACTAAACCATCTTGGGTCCAGTCAGTTTCATTGGTAAAATTTCTAGCTCAACCCTGGGTAGCTGTGACTTTGAGTAGCAAGGCTTAAACAAGGAAATTAGTGTAAGGCATTTGGGAAGCACCAAAAAACGAAATAAGAGTCACACAACAGGAACGAAATCAAACACCAATTTATAAAAAGAGATTATATTTTTATGAATTTTTAGACACCAAGATGAGCAAAATCCACCAGAGTGTTCCAGAGATATAGTTTTTTTTAATGAAAGCGTAAATCTCAGCATTTTAGTCCAAAACACAAACAAGCAATGGCAACTATAAAGTTTTCAAACTTTTGGTAAGTTTGAAAGAGTTGTGTTTGGCTACTCCGGCCAGGATTGGGCAACCAGTTCTTACAGGGAGAAGGTCAGGTGGACCAATAAAGAGTATTTGAACTGTTACTTGGTTACCAAAGCAATATCAAGTCCAGTTCCACACTTGACATCAAGAACTGGCATAGACTTTATTGGAGTGGCCCTGATGCTGAGGATGCAGGATGCTGAAATGAGGGTCTTCCTAGGATTATGACTTGGTCCACGGGTAAGGTGGGGTGACTTAGACCACAGGGGTCAGAGTCCCTTGAAGTCCTCTTTGAGCCAGTAAAGGTCCAGCTGCGACCGGGTTTCCAATCACCGAACACAGCAGGTCCAACGATATCCATTGGTGAGTGCTAGTGTCCATCTCTGGCAACCAATCCACACTCTGACGACTCTCCCGAGTCCAGCAGACATGGGTGCAACTTTTGAGTCCTTCTTTGGTCTTCTCTCCAGTCCAGATGCAATCTGAGGTTCAGGGTGCAGAGGGTTCCATATTTATGCCCATAAAGTGCCCTTGGGGGATGATGCGGTCACTAGCCAACAGGCTAACAGAATCCCTCCCACCCTATGATGACTTTCAGGTATGTGTGGCATCCTGCAACCCTAGAGTGCACTATTCTGCCTATTCCCAAGATGTCTGAACCCTTTGTTCGATGCTAGGAGCTTTGTAGCCCACCCCAGAGCTGTGGCTACCGGTTTGGCAATGGGTTCCCCCTTCTGTTCCCCTCGCCAGCTCATCTACCTGAACAAAGGGGCAGCCCTACACGAGTATGATCGCGATTTGCCCACCAAAGGTGGCTTCACCCTTTCAGCTCGCCTTTTGGGCCAACACCCATCCTGTTTGGCTTCCTCCAAGGGAAAGGTAACGACTCCCTCAGTAGCAGGCCTTTATTGTTCTTGAGCCTGGGAGCCACTCACACTACTCCGCAGGAGGGCAGAAGGCTGTGTGGTGGCCAGCAACTGTGAAGGGCCACCGGATAACATGGGAAACAGAGTGGCAACTTTCTAAAAGTTGCCTTTCCTTTAAAGTGACATTAAATTCGACTTGGGCATAAAGGCGGGTTTAATGCCACAATTACTTTGATACCTTGAAGTACCCATTTTAGTAGTCCCATTCAGAATTTAGCAGGCTGAGGTGTGAGGCTGTGGCTCAGTATTAGCCAATGGGGCTACTAACCTTTCCACAGTCAAATTGATAATTTGGAAGTTTTAGTGTTGGGACATTTTAAAAGTACATATCCTACTTAATAACATACAGCTACCTGCCTTAGAGCTCGAAAGGCCTTCATAGGGGAGATTTACATATATTGTTAAGGGAATTGGGGGCTTTGCCATTGATTCGAATAGCAAAGTCGAACTAGCAGTTTTAAACTGCTCTTCCAGTTTGCAGCAACACGTTGGGAGCCATTTTGTATCTTGTCACATGCAGGGTGGCACAATCTGTGTTGCAGCCCTGGGTGGACACTCTAACTTACATGCCCTGGGTACCCTTTCTACCATACACTAGGGACTAAGTGAGCTTATGCCATTTGGGCAATTGGGGGTAGCCAATTTAACATACATTTTGTAAGGGATGAGAACACTGGAACTGAGGTCTGGTTAGCAGGCCTCAGTGCACCCTCAGAGTCAAACAACCAGCAGCATCAGTCCAAAGCTTTGGGGGTGATCATGGATAAAGGAGCATTCCTTACACTAGGCATAATAGTGGACAAAACTTGGAGCAAAAATATTTTCACTGAAGCAAATGATTTATCCATGAAAATGCTGACAAAACATTTCATTTTAATTAACAAATCGAAATATTGATCAAGGTTCCTGCTACATATATGGAACTGATATAGGCTATTTGTCTAGTTGGCACCCTTTCACACTCTTGTCCACCACAAGCTTTCAACAGCATCCAATGCACTACCAATGCCAATGGTAAAGAAAATCAACCTTGAATCATGAGGCCCAGCCACATTTTGACTGATCTTGAGTGGCCTACCGACGAGGCTGATGGAGAGAACTAAAACAGTATTTGACCCAATCATCTCGAAAAGAAATGGGTTTACTATCAAATGGGAGAAAGTTGATCTCCCTACCTTTTTACCACCAGTCATTCAGCAGACCTTGCCAGAGATTATTCAGTGCCTTGATCCGGAGGCGGACCCTCAAACTTTTCTTGATTCATATTCAGCTATCACCTGTAGCGTGAAACAAGCTCTGCCCCGCAGTAAACTCCCGACCAATGCTCGTGAGGGAGGTTGGTTTGATTCAAAGTGTACACGCGCAAGAAAACATCTTTAGCAAGCACTGAAACAGACCCCAAAGGATGTGCACGCTGTCAAATTTGCTCATGTACACTTTAAACAGACCTTGGCAAATAGGAAGAAGCATATTAGAGAAGCAGCCTGGGAGGAACTAACATGGCTAGCGCCCTAAAAGATAGCAAACTATTTTGGAAGGTAATTAACAACAGCTATTTTAAGGGCCAGAATGAGCCATCCGTGGAGGTCCATATAGTGGAAGAAGCATGGGTAAACTACTTTTCAGTCATATACGAAGCACAACCACCAAAAGGACTCGATTATGCGGTACCCCATAGTATACAAAATGTAGAACCGCAAAATAGTACTACCTTGTAACACCGCCTTAAACCCCTGACCTTGTATGAAGTGGAAAGAGCACTAGATGAAAGTAGCAAAGGAAAGGCACCTGGTCCTGATGGCACACCCTGGACCTATACAAACAGCAGCCAGATTTATGGGCTATTCTGCCTACAAAAGTCTATAATGCCTCTATAGCTGTGTAGACCACCCAATTCCTGGAAAACTTTCGTTATAGTTCTGATTTACAAGAAGGGGAACAAGTATTTTGCCCAATATCATTACTGGACGCTACTGCTAAAGTTATGGGGCACATTCTACTTAATAGATTGGAAAAATGGGCAGTAGAAAATAATACTCTGGCTGATATACAATACAGTTTTAAAAAAGGCTTGAGTACTGTTCACCCATGCTTAAATCTAAACACTATTGTTGGGAAATATACAGTGGCAAAGAAGGGTCACTATACTTCTCCTTCATGGATCTTTCTGCAGCTTTTGATTGCGTTTCCCATTCGAAGCTGTGGAAAACCATGGAGGAGATGGGGATCGAGTCAGGGATCATAAGTTTCATAAGGCAACTTTATGCGGACGCAAAGGCTCAGGTCCGTTTTGGAAGGAGAGGTGAGTGCTCAGTAGTTTTAATATCACTAAGGGGGTTAGGCAGGGCTGCGTTTTAGCCCCTTTTTTTTCTCCCTTTACATAAATCAGGTAGAATCCTGCCTAACTCTATCCACTAGAGATACAGTAATGATGGGCTCCAGTCCCCTCCCGGTTCTTTTATATGCCGATGATGCTCTATTAACTGCTAGAACCGGTGCGGGGCTGCAAGCACTTATAAATGAATACAATAGTTTTATGGCGGACCTGGACTTAAGAGTCAATAGCTCCAAAACGTACATAATGATAACCGGGGCCAAGCCAAAGATAAAACCCACTTTTTTCGTAGAAGGGCAAAAACTGACTGAAACCTCTGCGTTTTGCTATTTGGGGATACTTTTTGATAACAAGAATCTGTGGACCCAAATGACAGTTAACAGATGTGCACAAATGGAGAAGGCCATAACAAGGTTACGTTTATTTACAAAGAAATTAGGTTTTAAAGTGGTGAGGGAACTTCTTAATATATACCTAAGCAAGGTAGTGGCTGAGGCCACATACGGGGCAGGGGTTTGGGGAATGGCCAGTACGCAAAATATGCAAAGAATTGAGGACTCATTTTTTGAGTCCATTCTCTCCCTTCCCCCAGTACATCCAAATATGTAGCCTATGCGGAACTGGGCATGCCGTTTATTTCCGACAGACTGAAGATAGCCCCCATAATGCTTTGGCACTCGATTTGGTCACACGAGGACGCAGGCTTGAACAAATTGATACTTAACAATGCCATGAATTTAAACTACACGACGAAAATCCCATGGCTGGGATACATTAAATCCACATGTGAGCTGATCGGTTTACCAAAGCTCTTTCTTGAACCAGAAACTAGTAAATCGATAGGGATAGACCTGTTGAAACATCGTTTTCAGTACAAGCTATCAGAAAACAGGGAACTGGTGGAGGGGATTAAACCATCTGTATTGACTTATAATACTTTGATCCCCCAAGAGGATCTGAAATCATACTTGACAGTGGTTTGTAACGACTAGCAGAGATTTATTTTAACCGGATTCAGGGTCAATAAAATCCAGTTGTTGTTAGGTTTCCCAGATAATTGTCATTCTATGTCTGAGTTATCACCATGCCCGTGTGATAAAATGTCCTCAATAACTAATTTGCACATCATATTTTTTTGTAAATATTATGTAATACCAAGGAAGAGATACATTTTATCCATTTTTAAAACCCTTAATTTTAGACAATGTAGACCAGCTCTTTTATTTTTAATACAACTACATACTCCACTTGTATGCTGTGCAATATCTTCCTATTTGTGTCAAGTGTGGAAAATAAGGAAAAGTATGCGGGGATCATAACGCGGGAAAACCCATTGTAAAGATTACATCTGGCCTATATAAGTTATAATATATATGAAAGGTGTTGTAAGAAGTGTGTTAACGTATTATATATATGAAATGTGTTTTAATAGATTTGATAACGTGTTTTTATTAAGTGTTTTATCATATTGTGTATTGTACTTTTGTTACTGAAAAGTAACGAATAAAGTTAAATGATTGATTGATTGAGTGGCTTATTCTTAGGCAAGCTACCTGAATGAGCCACCTTCACTCATATCTTCAACTTGCTGGAAGGATAGAAATTATTCTAACCATGAAACTGACTTCTGTCTTGCCAGATAACCCATATGTTATGTCATGATATGTTATTGTAATTGTAATTGTATTTATATAGTCCTTACTACCCCTGACGAGGCAATGAAGCGCTTTTTGGCAAGTAGCATGCTTCTCCGGAATCCAAAATGGATTAGTAATGGATTAGTATAGGGAAATCTAAGTTGTTATTTGAGCGATTGACATGTGAGTCAGTTAGTTGGATTGAATAGGATAAAGGAGGGATAGAGGAAGGAGTCTAGAAAGTATTATTTGGGAAATTAGTCAAAGGAGGGATAGAGGAGGGAAGAGTTTAGAACAGGGTTGTTAGGGAGATCATAGTAGTAAAATGAGGTTTGGAATGCGTCAAAGGAAGGATAGGGGAGGGAAGAGACTAGAAAATGTTATTTTGGAGATCATTGTAGTAAAATGAGGTTTGGGATGAGTCAAAGGAGGGATAGAGGAGGGAACAGTCTAGAGAGGGTCATTAAGGAGATCATAGTGGTACAATGAGGTTTTGGTGATTCAAAGGATGGGTAGAGGAGGGAATATTGTAGAAGGGTTAATAGGGAGATCATAGTTTACAATGAGCTTTAGGATAAGTCAGAGAGTCGAGGTAGAGGATATAATGAAAGAGGTTTCTGATGAGACATAGAGTAGTGAATTGGGAAGAGCTAAAGGGTTTATTCTTGTATTTTATTTTTTCCCAATTATTTTTTTACATTAGGAGTAGAGTAACAAATATATAAATACATACATACATAGAAAGGTATACATGTATATGGGAAATAATAAAGAGATATAAAGTTGTATTATATAAAGTCCCATATGTACATGTATGGATAAATAGTTAGAAATTCCGACTTTGAAGTGTTGCTGCCCATAAAGATAATTACTTATGTATATTTCTTTTTTTAATTTGTGAATTTATTTATATTTATTTATTTTTATTATATATTTTGCCAATATTTCGATAGTAAGCATTTATAGATACAATTGTTCTGATCATATCTACACATTGTGATAGATAAAATAAAAATAAAACAGACACCCATAAGCATATTGTCAAATTACTCACATGTAAACTATGCAGTGACCTATATACGGAATGGTTAAAGATGGATTCGGTTGGTTTAAAGAGAATATCCTTTAATATATGAACCAGACCTGGACCTCTTTATGATCTGCCAAGTAACAGGCTTTTGTGGTGTTGAACTCTCCAAGGGTTACATCGCTGAAGAAGAGGACCCTTGATCGATGTCCTGTTTAGACAGTTCTGGAGAGATCAGTAGTTTAGATATTCCTCCTTCCATTTCGTCTCCAGATATTTTTTCAGGTGTTTGAATTCTGCAATGAAGAGGTCCTCCAGAGATTCACATATTTTATGAACAGGATTCACCTGAGTGGGTGCATTCAGCGTTAGCAAATGTAGTAACAGTTTTGTACAGTTCCCTCAATGGGCAGGTGGTGTTTGAAATATGGTGTCAGTGGTGGTGGTGGTAGAAACTTTCTGCTTTTTTCCCAGGGGCTTTAAAATTCTGAAATGTCATTGGAGGGCAAGTTTGTTGTTAATACAAGATTTCTTCTGGCATCTTTCTAGTGGTCTTTAATTTGCTTTTAGGGATTTGTATGGATTTACTTCAGATATCAACTAGTTAGTTTACCTAAGGAGCTCAATAGATGAAAGAGAAATGAAACACAAGCCTGTCATGCATAGTTGTCAGCCTGAGGTGGAACTACTCCTTTTGATACAGGGTTAGTAAGTAAAGAGGTACTTAAATTAGAGTTAAAGGAGGGTATGTCAAGTTTCTTCACTTATTATGTGGTTGCAAGGGATAGTATTCCGTGGTAATGACAGAATGGAGAACTTCAATTGTATTACATGATGGTTTAAGTGATTGAATAGGGTCATGACTTATATGCCATTGGCACAGCAATGGTCCATTCTGGCCATGAGCCCTTAGGTTGTACCATGGTAACTATGGAACATTCAGGGCAGAGGGACAAGAGAAAGAGATCTGTTAGGACAGAGATTGAAGCTGTGCTGTATGTTGGTGGATTGAAATAAAGAATCTAAAAACTCATCCCTTTTTCCTGGATTGATCTTAATATTGGCGACGAGCTACCTGAGAGGAGCAGGTCATCCACCAACACCCCTTAAAAATCCCGACAGAACCCAGCATGGTGTCTCCACAAGGGTAAAAGGGCAGATCCGTTGAATTTAATATGAGCTGAAGTGTTGCACTTAAAATATTAGAACTGAGCACCGTAAACTAAGAATCGTGAGTAATACAGAGTTTCATTTTATTGGGATTACCGTTATGGCCTTCGGTTGAAATGCACACCCCTAATGTGGTGCATGACATTAATTATATGCCGCTGTGGGGAAGATCAGTACGAGGCGCGTGAGAAGGCATTTTGAAAAGCGTATCTCCACGAGCATCCATTGTGCGTTGCTGTCACTGTGTGAGTCAATACCCTTTGTGTACAACGCTGTTAAAGCCTTCCTATTGGCTAGTTTGTGCATTTTCTGGGGCTTGCTGAGCCGAACTGAGTCAACTGCGTTGGAGAGGAAGTCTTGTGGTGTACAGCAAGTCTGTGTCATCAGGTAGTCCCGAACAGCAGACCACATAAAGATTATTTATCACCGAAGTGTTAAATCTTCAGTGACGTGCTGAGTGAGGCATGCCTTCGCTGAAGGAGGTCCACTTTAAACATTTTTGACGTGCTCTCACTGAGGTCCACTTTAAATATTGGGAAACGCTTGGTTTGCCTTGGCGCATCACTGGAAACTCTTCAGCGTGGTGTTGGAAACTGAGATTCTGAATAGTTTCCATCACTCAGGAGGATCGCATTGTACTACTACGATGATCTAGAACACGTTGTCCTATTCAGGTGGGATTTATAGCACAGTTTATTTTTATATTTGTTTATTTACCCTAATATGCAACTCTTAGTGATGTTATGAGAGTTACAGCTATTATTTCGATCTATTGTTTTAGTTTATTGGTTTCAAATTATTGTTTTAGCTTGTTATTTGAATTTGCCTTGCAGGACCATTATGGCTGTTCCTAATACGTCACAGCCTCAGCAATTCTTATCTGACTATGGAAAACCATTATTGCTTGTAAGAAATTGAAAAAATTATTTGATTCTTATCTTGTAGCCATTGGTGTAGAGAAATGTTCTGCTGCAAGGAAGCAAGGGATTTTACTCTACAACTTAGGTATAGGGGGCAAACTATATATGAGAGCTTGGTTGAGATTACTGTGAGCCTAGAGACTTATATGAAATGTCTGTTTTGATGTTTGGTTTGGATTTTGGTTCACACATAAATGTTGTGATGGAGAGACACAAATTCTTCATAAGAAACCAAGCTAAAAATGAGAAAGTGGGAAATTATATAGCCTCGCTAAAAAGTTTAGCTTGTACATGTGAATTTGGCGACCTAACCTATTCACTTATTAGGGCTCAATTGGTGCATTGCACTTATTACACAAGAGTTCAGGAAAACCTCCTAGCCAAAATTCCCTCTTTGAAAGAAGCAATGGAAATTGTTGAAGACATGGAACATACTTCTGGTTCGGTCAAGGAAATGCGAAGCACTTTTCCGCACTCTGGGGAAAAAGAGGGACCAATTCTGCATTCTGTAGAGAGTTACCAATTCCACTGTTATGAAAGATGCAAAATGAGGGTAATAAGGGAGTTAATCAAAAAACTAACCAGAAGAATACCTGGGAAGGTTCAGCTAAGAATCCCGGCCAAGGGAAACATTCCAGGTTTAAATATTTTAAATGTGGCAGTTCCACTCATTTGTTACGCAACCCAAATTGTTACGCCCGAAATGCTGTTTGTCGGAGTTGTGGGAGAAAGGGGCACTTGCTCATATGTGTAAGAACACCAAGGTACATGAGGTGACAGAAATGCCATCAAACTATTTTACAGGCTGGGTCCTCCTCCATAGGTGACAAGCAGGTGAAAGGAAATATTGATGAGGGTAAAGTCAAATCAAAATGCCTGAGTGTAAAATGTTAATAGGAGGAAAGCATCTTGAAGTCTTGGCTGATTCGGGTTCCCCATTCACCTTAGTGGGAGACAAGATCTGGGAAATAAAGTAAGGGGGTGAAAACATCACATTGCTACCTCCTGATATAAATCTGGAAGATTATGGTGGTTTGAAGATTGATTTGTTAGGATACACAGTAATGGATATCAAATTCAAAGGCAGAGAGAGACAGAGGGAAAATAATTGTGACCAAGAGAGGTTACAACCTCCTTGGGTGGCGTCACCAAAGAGACTTGGGAATCATTCTTAACTCTAATTATCCAGAGCACTTTCTTTTGGTGGCAAACATTGGTAAAGACTTGAAAGTAGTAAGATAATTCAAGGATGTGTTTAGAGAGGAACCTTGCCTTTTAAAAAAAATGTGAACACAAAATTATTCTGAAAACAGGTGTCAAACCGGTGGTACACAAAGTAACGAGGGTACCTAGTCAGGTTTTAAAACCATTAAAGAGGAACTTGATAAACTATTAGGTATGGGCATAATTGAGGAAATAGAATCCTTCAAATGGTTGGCCCCCAAAGTTTTGGCCCCTAAAGACAATGGCAATAAGTTGAGGATGTGTGTGGATCTGAGTGATCTTAACCAATGCATTTAGGTAGATTGCCAACACTTACCTAATATTGGTAAAGCAGTGGCAATGTTTAAAAATGCATCAGTGTTTAGGGTGATGGACCTTTCAGCTGCATATCACCAAGTGCTGTTGCAAGAGGACTCCAAAGCACTCACATCTTTTGTTACACCACTGGGGGCATTAAGATTTTTAAGTTTGTTTTTTGGTTTAGCCTCGGCAGCAGTGTACTTTCAGTGAATTATGAAGGGGTGCTGTAGGGAATAGACTCTGTCATAGTCTTCCAAGATGATATCTTAGTGTATGGTGAGCATAAACAGACTCACAAGATCACCTCGGGGCAGGTGTTAGCAAGACTCAGAGACAGTAGGTTAACACTCAAGAAGGAAAAGTGCAAATTTGATTTAAGTTCTGTGACATATTTGGGACACACGATAGGGGTGATGGAATAAGTCCAAAGTTAGACTAAGTGAAGTCCATCATAGCGCACCTTCACCCAATAATAAATAACAAGTTAGATAATTCCTGGGCCTTGCGGAGTACTACGATAAATTCATTCCCACTTTTGCAAGCGTAATTCAACCCATAATACTCCTTCTCAGAAAAGGTGTGAACTTTGACTGATCTGGAGATTGTAAAGAGGTATTCAAAGTGTTAAAGGAAGCTATTGCCAGGATGCCCACTCTGGGGCATTCTGATGTCTGTAAAAAAACTGTTCTCACAACTGACGCCAGTTTGAAAAGGTTAGGGACAGTTCTATCCCAGGTGACACATGGAGAGGAAAACGTTATAGCCCTTGCTTCACGCTCTCTCAGAGGGGCTGAAGAAAGATATTCCGTTATTGAGCGTGAAGCGTTGGCATGTACCTGGGCGATACATAATTTCAAATTTTTCCTCTGGGGTGTACTTTTTATACTTAGGACAGACCACAAGCCCTTAGTTGAGCTATGGGGTTGCAGGAACATCAAAAGCACTACACCACGAAATCAAAGATGGATGGAAAGTCTGCTGGAATTCAATTATCATGTTGAATATTAACCAAGTGCAAAGAATATACCTGTGGATTATTTATCCGGGTTGGATGTTGCAGAGTTGGGTTTGACCGAAACTGAATATCCGAGTCAGAAGCAGCAAGAGATGATGTGAGGACATTGATAATGAACTATGTGGTGGCAGGTTGGCCTAGCTTTCAAGGGTTAGATGATGTCGATATAGGCTTCTGGAATGTCAGGGAAGAGTTAAAGATTGTGAATGGTGAGTTGTACCGAAGTGATAGCATGGTCCCGCCTGTAAGTTTGAGGAATAAAATCATTAACCTTGCCCATGAGAGACACTTGGGCAGGAATTTGATGAAAGCTAGGGTGCGAGAAAGCTATTTGTGGTCAGGTGTGGACAAACAGGGAGAAAGTGTGGTGAAGGATTGCCTCCAGTGTGCAGGCCGTGATGAATCCAGATCAATTAGGGCTATTCCGTTGTCCCCTGTTGAGGTCCCAGAAGAACCTTGGAGTAAGATAGGATTGGACATTGCTGGCCTTTTTGAGTTGTTATCACCTAGTGAGAGATATGTATTGGTTTTGGTGGATTATACTTCCAAGTGTGTGTCTGCTTTGTGTGTAAATTATGTAACCACGAAGAGTGTTCCTGGAATTTTTGTGACATGTCTTTGCATGTAAAGGGGTACCTAAGACTAATATCATGGACAATGATGCACAGTTTGTCTCTGAGGAGATGAAATTATTATTAGAGGTTCTTGCTATTGCACAATTTCGTATCGCTCTGTATTATCCACAAGCAAATGATCTTGTGGAAAGCATGAATCGTTTGATGAGATCATGTGCCCAAACTGCTGTGGAGAATGGTGCACCTCTTAAGATAGTTTTACGTGGAACTCTGTGGGCACATCTTAACACCCCTGACACAATAACAAAGATTTCACCATTTCAGTGTTTGAACTGGATATTGGTTGGCACCAAGCATAATCCAGCATGGTTGGACTATAGAAAGGGAGCCAAGAGTATGAATTTTGATGTATTCAAGAATCATCAAAATAAATACAAGAAACAATTTGATGAAAGGAATGGTGTGTGCGAAAGGAAATGGAGTGTGGGTGACCTAGTCTTTGTGAGAAAACCTTTTTGGTCACCTAAAGGGAAATCTAAGTATGTAGGCCCAGAACGCATCATTAAAGTAACATTAAAGAAAGAAGAATGTTGTCATACTGAGTGATGGTAAGTGTAGAGTATGTCCTGTTTAGTTAGGTAAAGAGAAGCCGATGTGGAGGTTACCCCTGAAGCAAAACAGTCTTGTTCTCCATTGCTGTATGATAGCAAACGAGGAAATAATTCCGCATTCAACCAAGGAGAGGGTCGAGGAAGCGCCCGGTTCAGGAGGAAACCACCATATCTTGATGAGTGTGAACTAATGTGAAGGGTGGTTACCTGTAAGGAAACAAGTGGTACTATACTTTAATAAGTAAGATTGACATTTTGATTCTGTTACCATTTTGTATGATGTTATTTCCACAACACCGCCATAGTTCTTATGGTGTATTCTGATGCTGTGGTCTATGTTGAATTTATGTATCTTTTTTTTGTGCATTGCCAAATATTTTTTATTATTTGTCTTTCTTAGTTCTTGTCTTTTAAGGTGGGAAAATGTGTTTTAACTTCTGTGCCATTGAGGATGGGCGAATGGCCTTTTTTAAAGAATCTCCCTGAACGGCGCCGACCCGGCATTAGTATCAAATGTAGGATGTGCGGCTATCATTCCGAAGCAATGGAGCACATAGTTTGTGTATGCCCCGCAATGCTTACAGCCAGACGATCTTTATTGCAGAAAGAATGGAACAGGCTAGGAGTACGATCATGCCTCCAAGCCATAATAGCCGCCCTAAACCCAGATAACACAAAGCTGAACATTGGGCTCATCAAATTTGTCAAGGTAGCGTCAAAAATGTTGGGAGATACTGGTACCGCAAATCTCCCTAACCCCAGCAGAGCCGCAAACAGTTCATAGGCTCACCATAGAATCCCTGACTGCTAATAACTGCTGATTAGAGCCGGTCTTTTTTAGCTGAACATTAATTGTTTTTAGGGCTCAAGAGAGTTTAAAGATAAAAACTGTTTTTTAGTTGTTTTTTTTTTTTTAAATTAGTTGTTTTTAACACAATTGAATGTGTTTTAAATTGTAATGGTTTTAAGTAATCAAACAATAAAGTCTTATATATATATATGCCATTGGCCCAACAATATTCCATTCTGGCCATGAGCCATTAGGTTGTACATAGTAACTATGGAACATTCAGGGCAGAGGGATTAGAGAAAGAGAGCGGTAGGACAGAGATTGAAGCTGTGCTGTATGTTGGTGTATTGGAATAAAAGATCTAAAGACTCATTCCTGCCTCCTGGATTGATCTTACTTAACAAATAGTTTTCAATCACTGCTACCTGGACCATTAACAAAGTGAAGATCACAGGGGTTGAGGGTCCACCTTGGTTGAACCCAAAAGGAAAAGCCTTTCTATCTCTGCATAGGCTTTTTAGATAAAAAGACTCACCAACCCTTAAAAAAGTGAGAAACCTTTGCAGACTTTGGGAGGGAGAGGATTACTCAGGCACTGCATGGACATCACTCAGCAATTTAGATATGACCATTTCCAGCTTGCGTGTCTGAGGATCTCATCAGTCTAGGGATCAAACAAGTTGATCCTTTGGAAGAGGAGGTCAATTATGTATTTCTGAGCCGCCATCAATAGTTCAAAGTAGGTGTTTCATTAGAAGGGGAAGCCACATTCCTTCTTCTGGGTTTGCAACATCAGGTCTGAGAACCTGAGCCATGATTGATGGCACGTGACCACGCTGTAATTTATTGTCCTGGTGACCTTGCCAATGAAGTCCCTGGGTTACAGCAGCTTCTGCTCAGCAGCCTCTTTTTATGGACTGAGCATAACTTGTACTTCCTGGACCAAGTCCAGGATCAAGTCAGTGTGCCTGTCAACCCTGTGCCAGAGATGGAGCCTTTAGCTTTCCATGATGGCACTAATGTTTGCATGTCTAAGTGAGAGACCCAACTCTTCCGACATTCTCCAGATGTTTGGCATTTTTGATGATATGCGAGGATGCTGCTTAAACCTTTAGGGAAGACACCATCACTACTGCATACTGAGCTGGGGTGGGCGGTCTTTGTTGTACTGCACTTTTCTTGGGGCCCTGGTACTATGGCTTTGAGATGCCAGGCTTTAACATAGCCTTACTATAGCTTTATGGCCAGTGCTGTCTTTGGTGGGTGTGCTGCAGTCATTTACCAACAGTGGCCAGAGCCAGCGTCCCAAGGGACAGAGCTTCCAATATGTATTGAGGCACCTGGTCCTCGTTTCACTAATACATATCTTATGATCAGTGTCCACCCCGGTGCCTGGTTCACCCAGAAAAGCTATCTTGCAAGAAGGGGGCCTATGAAATAAACCACAGGACAATTGTACATCCAGCATGGGCCACTGGAGTCATCTTCAATGGTAGCTAGATTGGGCTAGTTGTACAGGTTGGGGAAGGAGGACTGGTGCCTCTGGCCCTGATCATGGGAACAGCACTGGAGTATGCAGGAGCTAATTATGGGATGTTGGGAATTGTTTCAGAGCATGCTGGAGCTGCACCTGAACTAGAGACAGTTGCACCACTAGGTTCTTACTGGTTTTCCCTTTTAGGGTACCAAAGAAGGAGTCTGAACTCAGTATCGAAAGCAGCATGCCAGATCTAAGAGGAGTTTTGGATTTGGCACCTTTTGATCCAGCTGCTCCTGGCCTGAACGTTCAGATGATCTGATGCGTCATGTATGGGTCTATAATCTGTTTGGGGGAGGGAAGGGTAGCCAAGCCAGTGATCCCTGAGGACTGAGTCTTGAGGAGATGGGCACTGTTGCTGCAGGCATGCTCCTGAAATCTCAGTAGCTGTGTCGGGGGAACTCTGGTACCTACAGTAAGATGACTGGCTGACATGATCTTAGGGTTACAGATTTGTTGGTATGGTGTGCATTTCGGACGTCTCAAAATATTTGGTGCAGTTCAGTACCGCAAGAGGAAAGGGTGGTGAGTGCTATGTTTCACAATATGCTCACTTCTAATTATGCTGACTGTATTTTGAAGGGACTGATAATGGACTTAACAGAGAGGGAGGCATGTCTCCTGGGTGTCTTCTTGCAGAGAGGCTCTCTGATCACTGGTTGAGTAGCTCTCTGTCTCTCAACTCCATAGCAGAGGTGCTAGGTTCAACCTAGGGGGGCAGAAAAGTCTGTACAAACCTGTCTGGTCAAGCAGGAACTGTGGCCTAGACTGTCCAAGGGAAATGTTGGTTTTCATTCATTGGCTAAAGTACCAGATTCACATGCTTGTGAGACCTACTTAGTCTTCAGGTGGAACTATGGTGACTGCAGTGCTGTGATTTGTCTCTACAGTGAGATCAACCCCGTCATGGTTGATCTTTATAAGTCTGTTGAGACTGCCAAGGGCGATACTTGTGGCAGTGGAGTGAATGCCATAGTTCCAGTGGTGGTAGCGTAGGTGCAGGAAGAGAGATAGCATGGTGTCTAAAAAGGACTGCCTGAAGAAGATAAAGTAAAATAAACGTCCTACCTCAAGTAAACAAACATTGACAAGGCAATAAGTCCTACCTTGTGGCTGCCATTGCTAATCTATTGGCTGTGCAGTATCTGCAAAAATGATTTATAGAGCGCACCATCATATGGGAGGGTATCCTGGCCCTAAGCAGTCTAGCATGATCTCTATCTCTGAAGACCTAAGGTCCCAAGTCACTATCATTGGTGCCATGTCAAATCTGGACCTGCTTGCATTTGATACCATGCACTTTCCCTCCCAACTACCTGAGCCTTGACAATCTTGACAATTTGGAATCTATAATAGACTGGATCTTCTTGTATCCCTCCTACATATCAAGAATCATCTCACTCCCTCTGTACTCACCATCCTATTCCATATTTACTTGGGTGTGCTGCCCCTTATTTAATTACTAGCTAATTTAGTCCTTCACTTTAACATGTCACAACTCTGGCAATCACACCCATATCACCCTCAAATTGGAAACCTTGATTAACCTAGACTCCTTTGGCATAGCCCACGGTTGCTTAGCCATGCATCCATGTATACTAATTAGTCATCTAAATCAACTCAACGTATCTAAGACGAATATGCCTCTTGACACCACATCCCGTTACCCTGCATGTTGTTACAACGAGGTTGTTACAACGACCGCGTTGTAACAACGCATACCATTACCCCGCAAGTCGTAACAACGACTTGCGGAGGGGGGCGCTGGATGTTGGAATAGTATAATTTACTATTCCAACTCCAGTCTGTGCGGACAGTAGGGAAGGTGTTGGATTTTAAATCCAACACCTTCTCCCCCCTCCACAAGTCGTTGTTATGACTTGCGGGGTAATGGTATGCGTTGTAACAACATGCGGGGTGACGGATGCGGGGTCAAGGTTGTTTACCATCTAAGACAGAGCTCCTCACATGCAGAAACTGAAAGAATTACCAGCCAGTAGCAATCAGGCTCTAAAAAAATGTTAACCCTACTATAACATAAACTGAAGATTGAAACTTGATAGTCATAAGATACTCTGATCTATTATTCAGCCAACAAGATAACACAATTAACAAGAAGACCTTTTTTGAAAATGTGACTCCTACAACACATTTCCGATTACTGGTATGTTCTACAGTAGTTTCAGCTCATTATCATCCTGGTTCTCTCTTTCCTGGACTATATGGGGAACAAGTCTCTATCTATTGCACAGATAAGAGTGAATACAGATTGCAGTGATCAAGCAATTACCGTAACTATGCCTAGGCGACCACATCACTCCACCCATTTAATCCCTTCATTGGCTACCCATGGCCTGATGCTCTTATTTCAAGGCAATCTTCATTGCTGATATGGCCATCTGTATCACTGAACCATCTAAACCGTGCTTTGGACTGACAACCCTAACCCTTGATCTTGCTGTACATAGATAAGTTCACTTTGATTCTTCTTATTATTGTTGTTTACCTAAGCTTCTTGGCGCACGCTGGAGGCTTTTGAACTGTCAAAGGTATCCAAAGGTAAATCTACATATATGGCAGACTCTGTCTCCATAAAATAGGTGCTCATGAGTAGATAGTTTTGAATCAGATTTTAATCCATCATCTTAAAATGTTCATAATTTCTCATAATCATATGACCAACTAATTTTTCCATAGTTACTGAAAAAGATAATCGTGGAAGAGCTTTGCATTTATTTCATAACAAGCTTTGGAGTATCAACCCAATCATCAGGGGAATTCAATCTAAGGCCAACACTAGAATAATGAACAAAATCATCCATTTACAGGGTAAGTATTATTATAGAGTATGTATGTCAGAATGAACATTAGTTTCAATTGATTTATGTTATTTGCATCATTATTCCTTCCTTTGAAGCCGTCGCCCATGTTCCTGTGCTCCACATCACCTCCAGAGTCAGAAGCACATTAACAAGATGGCTAGCATGCACATGTACAAAAAGACATACACCATGGTCACATGATTTTCAGGGTTTTCATTTAACTTTGCTAATCTAGATTATGGAATCTCCTCTATGAAAATAACTATTTTTAAATAATCCAAGGTATAATATGCCAAATCTCTGCACTATATCCAGGTAAATAAAAAAATAAACGATATTCATAAGCTGTCAATGTATGCAAAGTCGTTGTTTATGTACATAGTAGTCCTACCACTCATCTAGTACATTGCCTGCTAATATCCTTTCATTCTTCAGCTTAAGGTTGAGAAAAAACTCTAAATTTAAATCTAAATCTGGTCCCAAATTCCAGGAGAGATCAACTGTTCGAGATGCCATGTTGTCAATAATCACCTCAAAGTGCATTTGTTCATATTTTGATACAAATTCAACGATTGTTCCAAGCAATTAAAGGAAAAAAATTAATTCATTCTTTTCTGGTCCTGTGTTTCTAAAAATTCTATCCAGCACATCTCCTGTTGAAACAATGTTTTTTGTATATTGTCTTCTCTGTCTAATTGTGTGATCATTTCTGACATTTTAGCTGATCTAGTTCATGTTTTACAGTCATAAAGTGTCTTGCTATGGATGATTTCTCATTTTTAATTATTATGCACAACTTAATGTATATAACTCATCAACTGTAGGGGTGGGCGGTAAACTCCGCTCCGGCGGCGGAGTTCGCAAAGTTTTGACACTAGGCGCTCAACCTTGGAGCACGGAGTTAGGCAAAAACTCCACAAACCGCCACGTAGGGCAGTTTACCTGCACCCCCACTTAAATGAAGCAAGAACTTCACTGTGTATACTGAATGCTGCAAACATTGAAAGGGGGAGTGACATGAGTACTTTTAGATTTAACAGACAGAAGCGGAGTGCTCGGTACTTTATTTGAACAACACTAATTAGCAACTGTTGTGTTATTTTTTTCAGTGCTAACTATTGCCATTTGTCGTGTTTGAAAGGAGTGCTGAATCCCATGTGGTGAAGTGCGGCCCCTCGCAAACAGATCGCAGAATGGTAGAATCCATTATAGGGTGCACGAGGTGCTCCAGTCCAGAGCCGCAGTGCTGTCTATGGCTGGGGGTCGGGGTGCTGGGGCTCTCTACTGCTGTGCCGGTTCAAGCACCTTCACTGGAGAGCATGGGCCCCCTTTTCCTTCACTAGGGTGTGGACCTCTAAACTGCTGGACCCGCCTAAGCCCTTTCTCCCTGCCATGTCTGCTGGATTCCCCAGTTGCTGCGCCCGGAGGAACCACCTTCTCCCCTGGGGGAAACACACAGAATAGCCGTGCCGTACCATGGAGGGGAGAGTGGGCACCATGCCCATGAGGCTTTCAGGTACCCCGTGGCTACGCTCCTGAGTATGGAGGACAACAAGCAACTGGCGCTGTGCATCAATGTGGCGGTGCAGCCCTTCAGCCGGGGGTGGGGAGTAGCCTGCAGTGTGAGCTGAGCAGCTCTGAGCTCCGAGGGGATATGGAAAAACAACCAGCACAACAGCCAAGGTGAGCGTACGGGGCAGTGTGGAGCCCATATGACTGCAGCAGAGCAGTACATACAGTACATCTAGGGGTGCTGCGGAGCATCTGCACAAAGCATTAGAAGCTGGGAGATTGGGGGGTGTCAGTGCAGACCTGGGGTTTCCGTGAACATCTGAAAGGACATTATATCGGATTCCACTGTCGGAATAAAGAGGGCCAGGCACTGCTTGGGCTGTTAAAGGTGGGTATATATATATATACCTGGGGTAAATTGAAGCCAGTCCCAGGGATACCGCTGAGCACACGCTGTATAACTGGGCATAACACAGGGCCGTTAGCAAGAGCGCATTTTGCTGTACATTAGGGCTCAGTGACAAGTGTTTTAGTGCCTCTAGTACTACTACTCAATTAGGTCATGTTGAGTCAGGTGCTATAGTGCTGTACACATGTAGCCTTTGGTGCGGATTCTCGGCTATCCTCACAAAGTTTCAGCCTCGCTGCGCCGCATATGCAGCCCGTGTGCTGGAGGCACCCCTCCACCGAGGCGCAGTGTAGCCCTGAGTACAGTCTGCATGCCGAGGCACCCAACAGTGCCAAGAGGCCATTTCAACTAGCAAAGGCCACATTTTAAAAAACAGCATAAGACAAAGGCAAGCCTATCATGTGAACAAGTGCTCTGTGTGATCTCGTGGACTCTCGAAACAAGGCACCTAAGTCCCTATACTCATTTTCCCACTTGAACGTACTGTGTTTTCTTGCCCAACCCACTTTAACTTTCTGCGCCTCAGTTCGCTTATTCAACAAGAAAAAACATTGTTTTTTTGCTTAGAAACATTCCAAATGCTGGCATTAAGGAGTGCATTAACTGCATTTTTGTACTTGTTTTCGCAGATGACCTCATTTTTGTGTTCTCTGTAGCTTTTTGTTCTAAAAAAATAAATGTTTGTCTTCGGTCTTTGTTTTTACATTGTGACAGGTGAGCACATTTCTTTATCGTAAAACAATACAAACATGCTACTTTCCATTTCTGTTGTCCTTTTAGAGCTATATGGACTGAGCACTAGGAGCCACAATGACACTCGCCTTCTGTTGCTCTTCATTGAATGTTTGTTTGGAAGTACACAAACCTTTGTATTTTTTTTTACCCTCTTGAAGTATTATGTTTCCTTACTTCTTATACAGTTGAACTTTACTTTCAAACATGTTCTAATTTTGAGTAGTAACTTGTGATAACCCTAGTGAACTTCTCTCCCTTTAAGGAAACGTGCATCATGGAACCTTCAAGTAAGTTCTGGCAGAGAACTTCTGGATCTCGTTATCACCAATGATATGAAAATTAAAAAATAACCAATAATTTTGGAACGCAGTAAATACCAAGCTGTACCAGACACCGTCCACCTCAAGAAGCAGAGTTACTCACCCACACAAAAACGGTTGGCATGAGCATATGCAAACGTATCTCTCACGCCTTTTTCAGTCCATGCTTAATTGCAATTACAAGGTTAGTGAAAGACAATAAGAACATGTCTCTTGTGGCACAACACTGAAATACGGTTAGACATAGCACACCATGTACACCAACACTCTATCAACCTAACATGCCAAAATGGGTATTGCGACCTCGTTGGGGTTATGAGACACAGCACCGATGCAATTACAATACTATATACCAGTTGACCACCCTCCATTGACACCCAACTATATTACCAACTGATGATCAAGGTTGGAAAAAACTGCTGTTTTTTTTTAAGATACAACTTTTTTGGGCATTTTTAATATGCAAACAGTTTACAAGTACAGACGTATATATGATATCTGTCAATAAGTGGCCTTATAAGTCCCAACAAGAATAATTGACACTTTTGTCCCCAGTCCACCAGTATGGGTGGCCATACAAACCACAATCGTGAGATGCCACATAAATATTCTCTGTACTTTTTATCTATGTGTACTCGAGGGAGTCACAAATATCCAGTAATCATATAGACATATCAATCAAACAGTAATAAAACAGTCTATCTCAAACTCTGAGAAACTCCGTAATGGTGTGTCGCCTAGTGGCCCGCCACCCTGCAACATGGCCTATAGCTGTCTCCATAGAGGGAAGTACATGCAATTCTGAATACCGGATCCATTTTGGTCATTAGGTGGGGGGGAGAAAGGAAGGGGAGATCACTTCCCAGACAGCACTCATCTAGACATCTCCCTCATGGACCCCAGAGCTATCATCTTCAACATTTCTCGTAGTCTCGACACCACTCCCTGAACATATTTTGTGCTGGGCCTCCCAGGCGCTCAACACTTCTGTCCAGAGATCTGCAAGAGGACGACGACGGATCCCCGTGCATCTTCCCTCTGTAGCGACCTCTGTTCTGCCCTTGACCACATGTCTACATTACTTTCGCAGGTCGCAACCATGGGACCTGTCACTGTCTTCCATGTCAGTGCTATCTGTCTCCTTGCCAGGACCAATGCTAAATCCGCAAACCTGTTGCCCACTTTCCTTGCCTTCGGTCTGGGGAGCAGTCCCAACAGGCAAACCTCGGCTGTATTGGGAAGCGTGTGGGCCAGGGTCCTCTTAACTATGGTCAACACTGCCTCCCAGAACCCCCTGAGCCACCACATGGCCTATAGCTGTCTCCATAGGGGGAAGTACATGCAATTCTGAATACCGGATCCATTTTGGTCATTAGGTGGGGGGGGGAGAAAGGAAGGGGAGAGCCCTTCCCAGACAGCACTCATCTAGACATCTCCCTCATGGACCCCAGAGCTATCATCTTCAACATCTCTCGTAGTCTCGACACCACTCCCTGAAGCACAAGTTACTACTTGTGTAATGATATATCTGTAAGAGACATTAGTTAGTGATAGATTCCTTACCTTAGAATATCCCCAGGCGTCAGACTGGATCCGGAAAGTTTTTCGTCAGCAGTACCCCTGCGCGTCGGTAGGTGGTGTTGTGCAGCTCCGCGTCCGTCGCTGGCATTGTAAGCGCCGAGATGACGTCACGGAGACTACTTAGGCGCCACCCATGCGCGCTGACGTCAGTTCTGCACACGACTTTCCGCGCCAGGAACGCAGAGCCATGCAAGAAACTGACCACTGGTGCCATGAAACTAGGGCCCTGAAAGGGATGACCTTAACCCTAGAATCAGTTCGCAGAACAGGGAGGATGGGTGGGGCGGTAAGGAATCTATCACTAACTAATGTCTCTTACAGATATATCGTTACACAAGTAGTAACTTGTGCATCTGAAAGAGACACGTTAGTGATAGATTCCTTACCTTAGAATAGATACCCCAGCAATACCAACCCCGGTGGTGGGTCTGCGAATAGATTACACCAGAAAGTCACGGAGAACAGAACGGCCAAAGAAGCCGTCTCTCCAGACTTGGCTGTCAAGGCAGTAATGCCTGGTAAACGTGTGCAGCGAGGCCCACGTAGCTGCCTGACAAATATCCTGCAAGGGAACGCCGCGTCCCAAGGCAGTAGTGGCTGCCGTTGCCATGGTAGAATGGGCACGCAGCCCCACAGGAGGCTCCTTCTTAGCCAACGAGTAACACGCTTTGATGCACAGAATGACCCACTGAGAGATGGTTCGTTTGTGCACGGCCCGACCTTTTTTGACGCCCACGTAGCCAACAAAGAGCTGGTCATCCACCCGGAACTGTTGTGTGCGCTTCAGATAGAACGAGAGCGCACGTTTTGGGTCCAGACGGTGGAGCCTCTCTTCCTCTTTTGAAGGATGCGGAGGCGGAAAGAAGGTGGGCAAAGTGATGGTCTGCCCGATGTGGAAGGGCGTGACAACCTTTGGCAAGAAAGAAGGATGGGTCCTTAAAACTACCTTGTCCGGATGAACAGAAAGGAAAGGATGTTTAGAAGAAAGAGCCTGGAGCTCACTCACTCTTCTGGCAGAGGTGATAGCTACCAGGAAAGCCGTCTTTAGAGTAAGAAGACGTAAAGGACAGTTATGAAGGGGCTCAAAAGGAGCGCACATCAGATAGGTCAAGACAAGATTTAAGTCCCATTGAGGCATTATGAAAGGCACGGGAGGAAACGTGTGTGTAATGCCTTTCAGGAAACGGTTAACAACCGTTGACTTAAAGAGAAAAGGCTGATCTGGAAGCCGGAGAAAGGCGGAGATGGCCGAAAGATAACCTTTGATAGTACCCAGAGCAGAGCCCTGCTGGGCCAAGGATAGTAGGAACAGAAGGACCTCAGAAAGAGGGGCAGAAAGGGGATCCACAGACTTTGCTGTGCACCATGCCACAAACTTGTTCCACCTGCAGGCGTATACCATCTTAGTGGAGGGACGCCTGGCTGCCAGAATGACATCACAGACTTCGGGAGGAAGATCGAAAGCTGTCAACTGTTGCCGCTCAATCTCCACGCATGGAGGTGGAGGCTGGACAGGTTCGGGTGGAGGACCGTCCCCTGCTGCTGCGACAGAAGATCCTCCCGAAGAGGCAGTCGGATCGGGGGATCGATCGCCATGTTGAGTAGTTCGGGATACCAGTATCTTCGTGCCCAATCCGGAGCCACAAGGATGACTTGGGCCCGGTCGCGCCGAATCTTCTTCAGCACTCTGGGCAGAAGTGGTATAGGCGGAAAGGCGTACAACAGACCGCAGCTCCACTCACGACGAAAAGCGTCGCCGAGCGAGTGCCGCCTTGGAAATTCCAACGCGCAGAACTGATGACATTGCGCGTTCTCTTTGGTGGCGAATAGATCTAACCAAGGCTTTCCCCACTGCAGAAAGAGACCTTGTGCCACGTCCGAGTTCAGACGCCATTCGTGATCCATCAAGCACCGGCGGCTGAGTTCGTCCACCCTGGCGTTCAGAGAACCTGCCAGGTGTTGAACCACCAAGGTAATGCCTTGATGTTCCAGCCATGTCCAGAGGCGCAGAGCCTCCTGACATAGGGTCCACGACCCCACCCCGCCCTGTTTGTTGCAATACCACATGGCGGTGGTGTTGTCCGTGAACACCTGCACTACACTTCCCCGGACAGAGGGAAGGAATGCCTTTAGTGCAAGTCGGATCGCCCGAAGCTCCAAAAGATTGATATGGAGCCAGGACTCCGCCGGAGACCAGAGGCCTCTGATCTCCGCCTCTCCCAAGTGGCCGCCCCATCCCAGGAGGGACGCATCAGTCACCACTGTGTGCTCCGGTTGGGGAAGGGAGAGGGATCTGCCATTGACCCATTCGCGATTCGTGAGCCACCACTGCAATTGTCGTGCAGTGCCCTCCGAGATCTGGACATGATCGGACAGGTTGCCCTGATGCTGGGCCCACTGGAACTTCAGGTCCCACTGCAGAGCCCGCATATGCCACCTGGCATGTTGCACTAGCAGAATGCGGGAGGCCATCAGACCCAGGAGCCGGAGGGTCATCCTGACTGAAACCCGGGATAGAGGCTGAAAGATCGGAATCATAGCCTGAATATCCCGGACTCGCTGCTCGGGAGGATAAACCCGAAACTGCGTCGAATCCAGAACCGCTCCGATGAAGGGGAGCTTCTGAGAAGGACTCAGGTGCGACTTCGGCACGTTGATGGAGAACCCCAGCAAATGCAGGAGGTCGGCCGTAGTCTGAAGGTGGGTGACGACTGCCTGGGGCGAGCCCGCCTTCAACAACCAGTCGTCGAGGTAGGGGAAGACTGACACCCCAGACCTGCGCAGATGAGCTGCGACCACCGCCATCACTTTTGTGAACACCCGAGGGGCGCTGGTAAGTCCAAAGGGGAGCACGGCAAACTGAAAATGCTCCTGGCCTACCGTGAACCGCAGGTAACGCCGGTGGGCCGGCAGGACGGGAATGTGAAAATATGTGTCCCGCAAGTCCAACGCTACCATCCAGTCTAAAGGGTCGAGGGCAGCCAAGACCTGAGCCAGAGTCAATATCTTGAACTTCTCCTTCCGGAGGAAGCGATTGACGGTCCTGAGGTCCAAGATGGGGCGCAGGCCCCCTTTCTACTTCTTGGGGACCAGAAAGTAGTGGGAATAACAACCATGTCCTACTTCTGGCCCAGGAACGCGCTCGATGGCCCCTTTGGCCAAGAGGGCCGTGACTTCCTGTCGGAGAAGCACCAAGAGATCCCCCGACATGCGGTGGAACTGAGGTGGCATGGCCGGGGGGGGCAGACTCGAAGGGGAGGGAGTAGCCCCTTCGGACAATTTGCAGCACCCACCTGTCCGAAGTGACAGAGCGCCAGTGGGGGAGGTGATATTGAATCCTGCCGCCCACCGGCGTGGGGTGCACCCCAAAGCTCGGACTAGGAAGGCTTTGAGGCGGGTGCTGCGGGAGCGGAGGTGGACTGACCCACACGCTGGCCCCCTGTGCCGCCACGGCAGCCACCACGGCGGCCACCACGCCCGCGCTGAAGTTGGTTCTGCGCAGGTCTTTGGCTGAACGGACGTGTAGTGGTGCCCCTTCCGTGGCCATGAAAGGAACGAAAGGTAGACGTGGCCGGGCGTGTGGTGGAGAGACCCAAGGACTTGGCTGTAGCCCGAGAGTCCTTAAAACGCTCCAGCGCACTGTCTGCCTTATCGCCAAACAGGCGAGTACCATCAAAAGGCATGTCCATGAGGGAACTCTGGACATCCCCCGAAAACCCCGTGAACCGCAGCCAGGCGTGTCGCCGCAAGGCCACCGTCGTGGAGATGGCTCTCCCCAAAGAGTCCACGGTGTCCAACCCACACCGAATGGCGAACTTCGCAGCATCCTTCCCCTCCGCAACAGCTTGGGAAAGTACAGCCCCAACCTCCTCTGGGCACTGGGGCAGAGTTTGCGCCACCGTGTCCCACACAGCGTGAGAATAGCGGCCCAAGAGGCATACGGTGTTGACCGACCGCAGCCCCAGGCTGGCAGAGGAAAACAACTTTTTGCCAAACTGCTCCAGCTTTTTGGATTCCTTATCCGGCGGAGCGATAGGGAATGCAGTTTGGGAAGTGGAGGCCTGAATGACCAGGCTCTCCGGCGTCGGATGAGTTGTCAAAAAGGCAGGGTCACCCGGTGCCGGGCGGTGACGCCTGGCCACGTTTTTATCCACAGGAACCCCTGTGGCTGGCCTAGACCAGGTGCCCATCAAAACATCCGTCAAGGCCTCATTGAACAGAAGCAGAGGTTCCATGGAACTTGCCGCCGGCTGAAGCACTTCAGTAAGGAGGTTAGTCCTGAGGGTAACAGTAGGCAGGTCAAGGTCAAGAGCCTCAGCTGCTCTACGGAGCACCACAGTGTATGTGGCGCCTTCCTCCATGACAGTGGGAGGAGACACAAACCCAGGCTCAGAGGAGAGGTCAAGGCCACCTGCATCCTCGGAGTCCTCTGCCCACTCCTGTTCGGACTCGCACTGCCGTGCAAGAGGGTCCTCCGACCCCTCCCAGTCCTCCCCCTCCACAAAGGCCCGAGGCACAGGCTGCAGTGGCGTGGGAGGCACAGGGGAAAACAAATGCTCCACCGGCGCCGGGAACGGCGCCGGTCGGCGCAGTTCCGGCTCCATGTCCCAATGAGGGTCCCAAGCCGGAGCAAAATTGTCCGGAAACTGGGGTAAGGGCGGAGGTGGGACGAACGGAACCCAGGGCGGCGCCGGGAAGGGAGCCGCAGGGGGCGCGGGGCCGGAGCCGCCGGCGGAGGACCTTGCGGCGCCAGAGCCGCCGGCGGCGGAGCCGGTGGCAAGCAAGGGCCCTCAATAAGGACCGTGGGGCCCGAAGGCGCGCCGGCGGGAGCCCTAGGCCTGAAAAGGCGGTCCATGGCGGCAAGAAACTCTTGCACCTGGGCTGGAGTCGCCGACGGACCCAGGTATGGCGGGTAGGCCGCGGGACTGACAGGCTCCAACGGAGCCGTGGGGGAAGGACCCTGGGCCCCCTCGTCCGCGTCCGGAGACCGACGGGGGGGAGGTCGGAGAGCGTACGCGCTTCTTCGACTTTTTCTTGTGACGTCGCGTACCCGATTCCGAGGGTGAATACTTGGACCCCGAGGAGTGATGATGACGACCCCGCGGCCGGTCCCTCGAGCGACCCCTGGACCTCGAACAGCGCGGAGACAACTGTCGGGCCTCCAGCAGCTTTCGGGACCGCTCCCGCAAAGCCTTCAGAGCCATGGCCAGACAGTGGGAACATGACCGGGAGTCATGGTCGCGCTCCAGACAGTAGAGACAGACGCCATGGGGGTCGGCCACCGACATCGTACGGCGGCAGGCCCCGCAGGATTTAAACCCAGGCATCCCTACGTGGCACCAGGAGTCAAAAACTCAAAGAAGTAGAGACAAAAGTCCCAAAAAAGAAATAGTCAAAAAGTGACTAAGGTACGTGCTCTAACCGGATCTGCACTAGCTGGCGCGGAAAAAGAAAGAACTGACGTCAGCGCGCATGGGTGGCGCCTATGTAGTCTCCATGACGTCATCTCGGCGCTTACGACGCCAGCGACGGACGTGGAGCCGCACAACGCCACCTACCGACGCGCAGGGGTACTGCTGACGAAAATCTTTCCGGATCCAGGCTGACGCCTGGGGATATTCTAAGGTAAGGAATCTATCACTAACGTGTCTCTTTCAGATCATATTTTGTGCTGGGCCTCCCAGGCGCTCAACACTTCTGTCCAGAGATCTGCAAGAGGACGACGACGGATCCCCGTGCATCTTCCCTCTGTAGCGACCTCTGTTCTGCCCTTGACCACGTGTCTACATTACTTTCCCAGGTCGCAAACATGGGACCTGTCACTGTCTTCCATGTCAGTGCTATCTGTCTCCTTGCCAGGACCAATGCTAAATCCGCAAACCTGTTGCCCACTTTCCTTGCCTTCGGTCTGGGGAGCAGTCCCAACAGGCAAACCTCTGCTGTATAGGGTAGCATGTGGGCCAGGGTCCTCTTAACCATGGTCAACACTGCCTCCCAGAACCCCCTGAGGCGCGCACACTCTCAGGTCAAGTGGGCAAGCCCTACGCAACTCAGTCCACATCTAGGGCAACCACGGACGTCTCCTCCATGCATAACATTTAGCCTATGAGGTGTCAAGTCGACCATATGTATATAATTAAATTGAATGGCCTTAAAGTTGGTGTTTCTAGACACCCGTTTCGGGCTCCCCAAGACCCGGGTCCATTCCTTATCCAGCAGATCTTTTCCTATTATCTCCTCCCACTTCTCTAGCGTCCGGACTAAAGGCCTTTTCACCGTTTCCAACAGCGCTCTATAGAGCCACTTTACTAAATGTCTGGCTGCCCCTAACGTTACCAGTGCCTGGAGGACCCCGTGCGTTTGCTGTTCCTGCTGGCCGTTCCGCCACAAGTCCCTGAACGTTCTTGCCATCGAGTGATAAGTCAGAAATTGTCCGTGAGGTAGATCATATTGGGGTTAAAAGTCATCCAAGGGGACAAGTGACCCCAGATGAAAGCAATCCCCCACATTCCGACAACTGAGCCCTTGTGAATGGAGCCAATGGGGTACGATGCAGAAGCCCGATTAAGGGCTGAACTCCGGTTGTACTTCGGAGGCACCTCCTCTAGCAGTACAGTGCCGTCTGCAACAGCACTCCCGGTTTCGGGATAATTAGCAATGGGTGTAGGAGCCTGGCCAACAACAATCCTTGGTATTTACCCAACCCTTTTGTCCAATCAGCTCGAGGTTTCTGCAGTCCAACCATTGGGCTAACAATTGGAGCTGTGCAGCTAGGTAGTACAGTTCAAACTCGGGGTCGCCCAATCCCTTCTCCTCTGGCACCCTCAGCAACACCACTAGCGATACTCTGTTACGCCCACCATCCCATATTAGCTCCCAAAGTAATTGGTTTAGGCCCGCAAACACTGAGGGTGTGACCACCACTGGCAGGTTTACAAAATAATATAGGAGTCTGGGAAGCATGATCATCTTTGTTAGCGATATACGGGCCATCAGTGGTAACCTTAGCGAGCGCCAAAATTGGACACATGTTTTTAATGATCTCAGAACTGACTGGGTTCAGGTTGCCGTCTCCTAGATCCTCCAACTTGTGGAATATCTGTTATCCTAAGTACTTAAAGGAGCGGGGGGACCAGGACAGGCCCTCAGGGAGATCTTCGGGCAATGGTAATCACACACCAATGGAAAGGCATGGGTCTTAGCCTTAGTAAGTCTAAGCCCTGCTAATCCAGAATACTTATCCAGCAGTGTCAACGCCTGCTCCACCCCCTGCCCGCCATCTCCCAGATATAACAGCAGTTCGTCGGCATAGAGGGAGATTACATGTATCCTCCCCACCAGACACATGCTGTGGCAGTGCCCTTGCTGTCTGAATATTGCAGCCAGTGGCTCAATAGCCAAAGCAAACAACAGCAGGGACAGCGGGCACCCCTGTCCGGTACCTCTATAGATATGGGATGAGTGTGATATCACCTTGCTTGTCCTAACTCACGCCGTTGGGCGTGTGTATAATAGTTTCACCCACTTGATCCATCCTCCTCCTAGACCCATGCGTTCCATTGCGGCATATAAGAAACCCCACCTCACTGAAGCGAATGCCTTTTCTAAATCTTTTGACATGATAAGAGCCTCCGGATAGCGGCTCCGATCAGGATTATGCATGACATGAAAAAGTCGCCGAATGTTCCCAGAAGTGGACCTAGTTGGTATGAATCCATTCTGGTCCTCATGTATAAGCTGTGTCATATGAGGTAGAAGGCGTGAGGCCAGGATTTTGCTTAAAACTTTGAAATCAACATTGAGCATAGAGAGGGGGTAGAAGTCTGATGCGTGTACCTCCTACACCTTTGTCTTTAGAGGGGCACAAGCAGGGCGTCCCTGGTAGAGGGCTGCAGCTTGCCCTTGTCACATGCCTCTGCAGATAGTGCCTCCATTTTAGAGACCAATGTCTGCGCATACGTGGAATAGAACTCCACCGGCAAACTGTCTGGTCCTGGAGTCTTCTCTCTGGCCATCTCTTTAAATGTATCACATATCTCCTGCACTGGTACTGGCCCTCCCAGGCCCTCCCTCAGGGTGGGTTCCAATGTCCGCAGGGGCGACAAAAATTAAACTATGTCCTTCCATGGCTGCGGACTCGGTGTACCATATAACACCTCATAGTAGTCACTAAATGACCCATTTACTGCCTTACTGCCTCACGCAAGTCCAGGCATCTCAACCGTTCCAGCACACTATTGTATTCCCCTCATGTCCTCCAGTCGGTTATGCGTCTTTGCATTGGCTGTCAGTCAGGCCCCCCAGTCGTGGAGGCTGGCCTCCAAACTGGTGAGCTCTTCTAATATTTCCTTCGTCATCCACACCGTCCAGCCCAAGCAGTGCCCACTCACCACCACCATAAAGGACTCCTGCTCCGCAATCCTAGATCCGGCCGTACCCTGATTAAACTGGAAGTACTCAGAGATCGCTGTCTGTAGAGAAGCTCGAAAGCATGCATCTCCCAGGAAGGCAGGGTTAAGCCGCCAAATGGGGGGTCACAGTAGGCTCTGCCAAAGGGCATACGTGAATTAACAGTGGATTGTGATCGGATAAGGTGTGCCCCAAACATTCAGTATATGTTATAGCGGATCCGAGGCGGGCAGAACAGACAAACATGTCTATTCTAGTGTGTAGGCTATAAAGGTGAGAACAGTAGGAATAATCCCATAGTCGCTCATGCTTCACTCTCCAAATATCTACCAGGTCCCACCGCTCCATCCATTCTCGGAACCCCTTCGTCACCTTGGATACCAGTGTACCATTTAGCAGGGAATCGACCTATCTAGTTCAATTTCCGCCCTACAGTTGAAGTCTCCCCCTATCAGGAGGTCAGTTGTGTTGAGTAAGGAGAGGGGCGAAGACAGGTGCCTAAGATATTGCACCTGATCTTGATTCAGGGCGTAAACGCTCCCCAATGTAATCACCTTGCCCAGTAACCTGCCCTGTACCAGTACATAGCGGCCCTCAGGGTCCATGAGAGAGCGGTCCACTTCAAAGGGAGTGCCAGCCCTGATCCATCTTAGCGTTCCTCTTGAGCATGCCAAGGACGTGGTGGCATACAGTTGACCCCGCCATCTATGTCGCAATTAAGCCCCTTCTTCAGATGTGAGGTGGGTCTCCTGTAACTACACTATATGTGCCCCCCTACGCGTCATGTAACTATTCATTTTGTGGTGCGTAGACGCCGACCCCATTCCCCTCAGATTCCAGGCTAACATTTTCACTTCATGGTGCAATTGTTTCACGTTAGGCATAATTATAATAACATAACATGTGTATTTGTAAAGTGCACGTTCACCTGTAGGTATCTTGGTGCTGAATAACAGATGTTTATTGTTACCCAACTCAATGGTACTCATTTTATCGACATCAAATGGATGAAAGGCTGAGTGGGCCCGCTGGGATTTGAACCGGTGACTATGAAGCTGAATACAGGCTCCTGCAGTGAATGCATTAGTCCACTGAGTCACCAGACCCATCTAGAATGCTCCCCCCCATTCCCACTCCCCCAAGCCCCACAGCCATCCCGACACAGAGCAGCAACAACCACCAGACAACCACCGAACACCCCAAATAAGTAACTCCCCATCCCCAGGGCAGTTTCACAACAGCTGAATGCCCAAACCTGAAAAACAAAAGCATCAGAAGTAGATGGCCTCCCCCAGTTTTCTAGCAGGGGATATCTGATCGGGGGGTGCTAAGAAACCAAACACCAAGCCGCCGCCCCCAGCCCAATAATCAAGAGACAAAATCAAAGGTCCCCCCTGTGGCGGGTAGTGTCTGGCCAGTGCCCCTGTTCAGGAGAGTGTCCCACTCCCTACCTGCTTAGCCCCTACTTGCCGCCTCCATCATCGTGTCATCTTCACAATGTTGCACTCTCCCATCTGAGTCAGGAAAAATGGTTCTTGTCTCTCCCATCTTTCATCGAGTGGACACAAGTCACTCAACCTGCTACTAAATCAAATTGTCTGCTGATCTCGGGGTCACCACAGGGAGCACCACCTCACTCTAGATAGAGTCCCCGGTTTCTGAATTTCCAAGATTTGTGATCGGAGGACCTCCCAGAGCCCCCCTCCTCCACCTGTGTCACCATAACCTCTGTGACTGCCTGTAGCGCTGCCAATCTTTCCTGCGCTGTCTGGGACGAAGTTGGCTTTTGCAGTGGAGTCCTCCTGGCAGAGCACTGCAGCCTCTTCTGTTTGTCTATTCATTGCTGTAGAGCCGTCTCTAGGCCGCGGCGTGCCTGACCTATAGTTCTCAAGCCAGGACCATTTTTCATCTAGGATGCTGTTAGAAGTGTTTCGCCCCATCTAGAGTCACTCGGAGCTTGACAGGGAACAGCAAGGAGTGCTGGATGCCCTCCTCTCGTAGCGCTTTCTTGGCCTACAGAAAGGAAGCCCTCTGGGCCTGTACCCTTGCCGTACAGTCTGGGAAGATGGACACCTTATTGTTGCCAATCACGTACAGGCCGTTGGTACGAACATTGTGGATTAGGATATCACGGTCCCTGTAGTGCAAGAGGTGTGCCACCACTGGGCGAGGGGGTCGCACCGGCGCCAGCGGGTGGGCCGGCACTTTGTGTGCTCTCTTCAAGGCAAAGAACTGCATGAGCAGACGCAGAGCCATTGTGTTCCGGAGTCAGTCTTCGAGGAACGCCACCATGTCCGTGCCCTCCGAGCCCTCGGGGACCTCCACCACTTTAATATTATTACATCGGTTTCGTCCTTCAGCATCCTCCGCTCGCCTTTCAAGGATCAACACCCTTGCAGTCATATCATCCAATTTGCGGGATGAGGCCGCATGTTCAGGCTGCAGGACCTCTACCGCCTGTTCCACTTCCTTCATCCTATCCACTAGCTTACGGTGTTCCACCTGTAGGAGGCCCAGCCCGACAGACACTGCCCCTATGTATTGCTGTAAAGTGGCCTTCGTGTCAGCGATGGCAGCCAGTACCCAATTGATGTGCACATGCACTGATTAATCGGCAGCCTCAGGTTCTTCTACCCCAGGCTCCCCGGTTGTTCGAGGTCGTTCCCCCCCCCTCCGGTGGCACGCTCCCCTGCTTCAGTCGCAGCTTGCTCATTGCAGACTCCCACACCTTTCTGGATCACGATAAAGAGGAGGCACCAATCAATTTTAAACCTCTAGTCTTCAAAGTGGCTAGCCGTATAAGTTTGCTCTCATCAACCAAGGGAGTAAGCAGAGGACAGGGGCCAGCTCGGTACTCCAGTTCAGCATGGGTCCCCACTTTTATGTCAGCCTACGCCGCTATGGCGGCTGCACAATTGGTCTGAAGTCGTCCTTCACAGGGCAATTCAGGGACAGTCCAGACCAGGCCCAGCGGCCCGCCGCTACCTTACTGCCCAGAATCGCCTCCACAGACACTAGTGCATCCCCTCGCAGCTCCAATAAACCTCCGGAGGGGAGTCGCACACTGGGCCCCGATGTAGGCCCAAAGTTCAGGCCATGTTGCAGTCTCCGTCACTCTGTGACCGGGCAGGGTTTTTTTCCAGATCCAACCGGGGACCAGGTGTTACCCCATCTCCCTAGCTGGCCAATACTTCCACCCTGACGCAGTCTCAGGCTTCCACTTGTGTGTAAGGGGAGCCCGCTTCTCTCGGCCCCCGCCCAACTCCCCTCCTCGGCTCACATCCACAGCCTCATTCAGTCTGGTCTGCGCAGGGCAGGCACTGCCCGCACCCTGGCCCCCCTTCCGGGACCGTCCTCTGGTGCTTTTCTCCACTTCTCTTGCAGCCGTCTTCTTCAGCGCCCGCACATCTGGAACCCTGCAAGACCTTCACCAAAATTCGGGCAGCGCTCCTGTATTATGTTCTCACATCAAGCCCCGCCGCACCCAAGTGAGCAGGCTCCTCCGATCTCATCGGTCAGTCTCAGAGTGGAAGGGGGGCACCATCTC
This sequence comes from Calotriton arnoldi, assembly GCA_963921515.1. NCBI lineage: Eukaryota > Metazoa > Chordata > Amphibia > Caudata > Salamandridae > Calotriton > Calotriton arnoldi. The sequence continues at coordinate 307,003 of CAWUFW010012821.1, forward strand.
AGCCCGACCCGTTCCCGCCACGGTCTTCAACCAGAGGTCTCCCACGGTCGCCCCTCATTTCCCGGACGTCTGCTGGCACTGTTCCTCGGCCCAGTATCCGCAATCTTCTCTTAGACTCCCACCACAGCAGTCACCATAGTCTGGGGCGGGGAGCCGTCTGTTATCTACCAGGCCTCTGGTGTCACTTGCACACTTACTTGTAGGGCCAGAATGCAGGCCCGCAGCGGGAGTCCCCTTCAGGGCTCTGACTCCTGCACAGCGCTTGCCACCAGCGACCCCACCACAAGAGTGCCCAGGCCGGCCTCCGGGCCGCAGCCTGGCATTCTCAAGGCTCCACTTCAGTCGGGCCCATCGTCATCTTCGATGGGGCTCCTCCAGCCCTCCGCCACAGCACCAGGGCTTCCCACCAGCACCACACCAACAGGTCGATACATCAGGATGTATGGTGGGCCGGAGTGGAGCTACTCGCTCACACAACAGCCATCTTCTGCGTCCTAGCCACACCCCCTGGATAAAACAGCCTTTGACACCTAAGAATAATCCATGATTAACTTCATGTTCCACCCAGTGGCGCCTCCTCCATTATGGCAGAGAAGTGTCACCCCTCCTGCCAGCAGATTCAAAACTTGAAAAATAAAATGATAATAAAACAGGTTTGTTATCATTTTATTTTTCTTCACAGGGCCGAGTCTTGGGAGCGGGGCCATGTGATGACAGCCAGGGAGGTGGTGTGGTGGGCACATGCTGCAAGTGCGCATTTGGGCTTGGACGGCCATCTTAGGATGGCCAAACCGACATGTGCACGGAGATGACTCCACCCCGAGCTGCGTTGCCAGGTTGGAGACAGCAGGCCCAGACTCCCAGTCTCTCTGGGAGTGCATATCCAGCTTGCTCAGGCCAATCCCGGTGCTTCTTTCATGATGCCAGCAGCATGAGAGCAGCGACTGGTTTGGCCTTAGGGGAGTCTGGGAGCCTCAGTCTGTGCTGCAGTGGAGCCAGAGGAGCAGAAGAGGGTGGCAGGTAAGTTCTTTTTTTTTTTTTTTTATGTTGTTATTGTGGCTGTCCCGTCCAGCCCCCCTCCCGCACTGCCTCACCACTTTTCCCTGACACCAGCTGCTACTGGTTCTCCCATTAGTACCTCAACAGCAACGTTTTTGCTGCTGAAGGGCTAGTAAAAGTACAAAGGCTAGAACCTCAACAGGTCTACTAGAGCCCTTCCTACTTTCTGTTTTTGTGGAGGGACCATGTTTGTGATAGACTACCCTGTCCGCCGAACTCTAATTCAGGCCCTTCGACACTACCGTATTGATTGGATTCCCTCAACATGCTAAACTACATTGACTTTATCTCCCACTTCATGTTTTCTCCTTCTTCTCGTCTCTAAAGTAATTAGGTCTTTCAGTTTTAAGGAATGTTGTGTTTTTCTATATGCATCCACATATATTTTTGCTCATCTTATCAGTATTTTTTCATTTGTATTTTATGCTAGTTGAAAATATCAAGTTGCATCTAGTATATACCCACATTTATTTAACTGATAAATCTACACTCCCACTTGGATGCCTGTTTAGTTTTGGGAGCTATATATAATGCAACAAAACAATAATCCAACAGCGTTATCATTGTAGTATAACCTCTTTCACTTCTGCAGCTACATAAGTCTTAGGTCTTTTTTTTACCTTCTTTTGCAGTCAGTATACCTAGATATGAGATCCATAGTAATGAATGACAGCATAGAGAGCCACTTAATCCGCGTATCCGACCATAACCACCTCATGGAAACAAAAAGTCTTCTGTCTGTGTTTATGTGCAACAGACCAGTAAAAATGGAAAAAGGAGACCTAATTGTAATGCTGTCAATTATGCCATGATTGAAAGCTCACTGTTAGAAGCCTCTGTTATTTTTTCACGTATTTGCCTGCCCTGACTTTTAGTCTTTTGATACTCTTAACATTTTTCAAAATGTGTGTATGAACTGGCTGGAGTTTCCACTCTATAAAACATCTCTTACATAAATATGTGAAAGTACAGGAGCTTACAAAACTCATGTCAACAACTACACAACTTTGTGAGGCTGCTGGGTGACTGTTGATAAAAGTTTTTCACTAATACAAGAAAGCAATTGTGAATTGGTTAATTGAAAACCTATCAACAAGGGTAAAATTGCCATTGTGTCCATTGTTAATAACAACATTTTGTCTTCCAAATTAATAATTTCTTCTTAAGAAATCATCACAAGACCAGGAGAGAGAGGTGACCTTTGAAGAGAAAATATTGCTGCATAGAATATCAATGTAAAATACCTTCATTTTCTTTGGTGTACTTTACACCATGGGGATGCATAGTGTAGTTCCTTGTTGCAAAGTTTTTCAGATGCACGACCATGGTGTCTCCAACCTCTCCCTTGAGGACCGGCCCGAGAAACCCCAGCCAGGCTGGCTTTTCAATTTCCTGGGAGTAGGATGCATCGGTGTACTGTTTGTAGACAGCTTTCTTATACAGACGTCCTATTCTGTCTGGACCACTCTGGAGGAAGACACTGGCATGCCTGGAAAATACAGAAAGTGTCCATTATTTATGGTAGAGAAAAGAAAACAGGAATCTCTTAATAGTGCAGTTGGCTTCAAGTCGTTTCCTATTACTAACATATTGCCATCTCTGCCCAGGAGTTTTCGCCATTCAACAGCAATGAACACTGCTCAGCAGGAAAAAACTCATTATGTGGATTTGACAACCATTTTTAATATGCTTCCATCGTAAATACATTTTGGAAATACAGTCTAATAGCCTAATTTTGGAGAGGGCGATAAAGAACAATACAAAAATAATGGCAGATTTTTTATCTTTAACTCCACCTGTATAACTGACTTATTGAATTCAACCTGGGTGGAGGACATGATGCTGATGTAGATACTCTGACTCTGCCATTGAATCTGCCCAGGGCTGGAATGCACTTTGTGAAACATAGTGCCACACCAGTAGCCCACTCATGGGTAGTTGTTCTGTCACCATGTGTGGCACAGATAACTTCATGACAAGCATTTGTAATGCAATAGGTCTCGCAATTGCGAGATTTTGAGCTATTGGCATTGTAAATGACAATGCCTTTTATTTATGTGTTTAAAAAACTTGCAATAATAAAAGGCATTGTCTTTTACAATACCAATAGGTCAAAGTTTCTAAAATGCGAGACCTATTGCATTGCAAATGCTTTTTGTTTACAAGCGCCCCATGCTGCGCTTTCCCGTTAATAGAGGACACCCCCCTTTCTTTAGATGAGAAGTGTCTAAAGAAAGGTCCGCAGCCGCTATTAAAGTGAAAGCGCGGTATGTGGCACTTTTACCCCAAAATACATTTGTTTGTCAAGTTGACAAACAAATGCTTTTTTTGTAAAAGCGCCCTGTGAAAGAGTGCATGGCACGCTGAATGCGCTGAATGTTGCAAGAAAGCATGTAGTGCCTGCAGTAGGAGAAACGCATTAAAGAAAATAGTGCTTACAGACTAAATAAGACGGACCGCGTAACAACCGAATTAAAAAGGGCCAGTCCTAATGAGAGTTTACAAATGAAGATAAGGCGGTACTAAGTAGGTACTAACAAGCCTATTAACGAATCAGAAGCCAGCATTTACGAAGGACAATAACACAAGCCAATGACAAATATGGGCGGAGAATAGGCAGGGCTTCAAATCCATACTCCAATACAGCACGCCTTGCAGAGCAGCGCATGCGCTGCCCAGGCTCGACCTAAAAAAACACCTTGGAGATACAGGTGGACTTTCAGGAAAAAAATATGTATAGCGTAGATGTATCCCCAGCGTTTTAGGGAGACTACTGTGAAACACAGACTGCATTCCCCCATTGTGGAGCATGTTCCCTGTACCCACATTTCCACCAACATTGACAGACATAGCTAATATTTTCACTACAATGTTTCTCCTCCAAAGCAAGCAGGTTGTTGCCTGGTGGATGCAATAAAGGGGAGGAACTTCATCCACACTTGAAGATTATTACTCTGAGGCTCTCATTACAAGTGACCCAGAAATGGTCTGGTATTTCCCCACCCCCGGAATCATTGATACTGGGAAAAATCCATCCCTCTACAGCTCTACTAAGAAATTAGGAAATATCTAAGGTTTTGGTAATTACAATTCCTATTCCGTGATCATTTCTTATTTTGGCTCAGACTTTCTGAAAGCAGCTGAAAACGTTAGGTGAAAGTGAACAGACCGATGGCGTGTCCACAGATTTTCATAATTCAGCCATGTCCCATAACTGCTATTACCAATTCCATCGTAATTTGGTCGTCACTCATAATGAGGGCCATAATTGGGTGACTTTTTAACAGCTGTGCTAGCAGAGGTTGTGAGTACATAGCAGAGGTTACGAGTCTGCCAACATAAGGGATGGAACATCACCAATAAAACTCCAAAACCCTTTGCACAATTAAAACCATTGTACCCCTCCTAAAAGGTTGTAATTTTGATTGTTTTAACTATTTGTAAACAGTGCATAAAACCCACACTAGTTACAAAGACAATATAAAGCATTCTTTTACTAAGCACTCCTGGATTGTGGCAAGCAAAAGAACGAATACTCAAAGTTTATTCAACATTATTTTTTATATATAGGAGCAAATGTTAAAGAGGAAATTTGGGCTTTGTGAAGAACTCATTTTTAGGTCGAGCCTAGTGGCAGCGCGCATGCGTTGCTCGCTCTGCGAGGCATGCTGTAGTAGGGTATGCTGTGGAAGCCTCGTCCACTCTCTGCCCATATTTGTCATTGGCTTTGTGTCATTGTCCTTCTTAAATGCTGGCTTCTGATTGGTAAATAGGCTTTTTAGTCCCTCCTTGGTACCGCCTTGTCTCCATTTGTTACCGCCCATAAGGACTGGACCTTTAACTGGTCATGCTACACGGTCTGCTTCATCATGGCTAAGAGCACTATTTTGTTTATTTATTTTTTATTTGCAGCGCGGTCCGCTTTTACTTTAGCGGCTGTGCTTGTTTATTTAATTAATTTGCAGCGCGGGCCGCTGTCACTTTTGCGTCCGCGCTTGTTTATTTAATTAATTTGCAGCGCGGTCCGCTCACTTTAGCGGCCGTGCTTGGTTATTTAATTAATTTGCTATTTTCTTCTGCGTGAGGGGCACAGGCGGGGCTAGAGCCAAGCACGTCACGCAAGGCTTGGTTCTGTTGTGGTGAAAGGCAGGCACTTTTACCTAAACAAGCATTTGCAATGCAATAGTTCTCGCATTTATGCGAGTTTGAGCTATTGACATTGCAAATGACAATGCCTTTTATTTTTGTTTTCGTTTTTAAAACATAAGCAAAAGGCATTGTCATTTAGAATGCCAATAGCTTAAACTTGCGTAAATGCGAGACCTATTGCATTGCAAATGCTTGTTTTCAAATGCTGCTCTTTAATTCCGTGCCACCTAGCATTGCCACCAAACAATACTTTTCAAAAACTTTCCTTTAATCAATTAATTATTGATTTGAATTAAATAATTAGATCAGGGGTCTCCAAACTTTTCTGTAGTAGGAGCTACTAGGGAGCCTCCTGGTTGAACATTTAGAAATAGCATGTTTTGGAAGATGGATTTTTTGACATTGGACTATGTCCGGTGTAATAAAATAAATCTAAAGGTTCAGTGTTACAGGAAAATACCAGCTAAAACAAATAGACACTATCACTTACTAATTACTAGTCCCAAAATACAAATTAAGACAACTATAATGTTCTTCAAACCCGGTTAATACCATTTGTGACTGGAACTCCACACATAGGGAGCTGAAGATTAATTTCTCTTTCAAAGTAATCCACATGAACTCAATAATTCTGAAGTGTGTAATTTGGTCTACGGCTGCTTTACAACCCACATGTGCCTAAGTAAGTCATGCATGATATCCTGTCCATGATTTGCTGAGCTCTCACTACTTACTAACACAGTTGCTGTGTAGTTTGTGGCAATATCCATGATATATTCCTGGATGCGCACATGGCCTGTGCACTAGGTGGTGTTGGCCTTCACAGTTAGTAGTGTCCCTCGGGGCATGAGGTGGCCACCCCCATTATCTTATAGCCTGTCGAATTGTTTAAGACTCGATTATTTTTTGCATACAAAATTCAGTGCACTGAAAATTTCTGTTTACACTAAAATAGGATGCCGAAAATGTACTGCTCCTCACAGAGGAAGACCTGGAATGAGCTTATAATGAAACATGTTCTACTGCCCCTTCAATGACAAAGTCAAAGCCAAGGGAATACTGATGAGAAATAACAGCAGATTCCATTTTAACATTTTCAAAAGTGAATTACAATCACAGATGAGCTGAAACGGATGATAGTTTATATCGTGTCAATAAAGGTTTAACTGACACCCTTTTACAGACATGTTTTTCACTGAAGCATAATTTAGAATAGTTCAGAGAAACAGTAAATGCATTATGAACGTTGCAAATAAATATATCAATTATTGGGAAGTCATTAGGTCACTCCTATAAAAGGCCAGCATTGTGGCTTTCCCATTGCTTTTTTGTATTGATATTAGCTAATGTCAAGATGGCTTCAGTATTGATGCACAGACATCTGAAAGTATCAGCATAGAATGGGTTCTCTATTAAAGAAAAGCCATTGCAAAATGTTTGCCAATGTGTACGCATGAGTGCACATGTATTGTGATGCATGTGCGCGCATTGAGCCATTCCAAGATGGCTGGCAATACGTGATACATCAGTGACCATTTTGAATTTACTGTTCCAATATGACAGGCAGCCATTTTAGAATGGCAAACTAAAGGTAAAAAAGAAAGTATGGTGGAGAGCAAACATGGCAAAGTGACCCTGAAGCACTTTACAGCTGCTATGCCCTCATAAAAAAATGAAAAAAGGTGTAAAAGCTAGAGTCAGGATTTGGAAGCAACAGATAAGTGGGGTAGGGGAAGGGTAGAAAGTGTTAGCCACAGGAGGGTCAAGATAATGAAAAGAGCAGCGGAGGAGCAACGGGTTAAAGGAGATAGAAAGCAGGAAGAGAGAGAGAGGCAGAGAAGGGATGTTAGGAGGAACAAAGAAAGACATGCACTCCCATGTGTGGAGAGCTATCCGGCCTCTATAGTACTTTGTTGCCACCTGTAACACTCCTTGGGCCGTGCCCGACATGGGGAGTGTTACAGGTGGTAGCAGGGTACTATAGAGGTCGGGTGGCTCTGTAGTACTTTGTTGCCAACTGTAACACTCCCCTGGCCGGGCGCGGCCCGAGGAGTGTTACAAGTGGCAACAATGTACTATTGAAGCCGGGTGGCTCTCTACACCATGGAGTGCTGAAAGGGAAAGAAAAAAAAGAGTCCCTTCAAGTCAACATTGGAGAGATACAAGTTATCTAATCAAAAGAAAGTGAGATCGAAATGCTCTGGGCCCAACAATCACAAGAAGTGGGGAAGTAAAGCCATCAAATCGAGAGCAGAGAGGTGAGATAGACAATAACCCATCCAATATAGAGACGGACGCTAACCCAAAACCCATTCTAAGTATATGTAATATAGTGGAAACAATTGGTATGCAACATGTAGCTGAGACTTAAAAAACACTGCTACTATGAGTGTATAGAAAGGGGAATGTAAATTTGGCAGCAGGCAGAAAATTCTGTAGATTCGCACACAATGGCATAAGCAGAAAGGACAAAACAGAAGAACTCACATACACTAATCAAATCACCCATGTTTCTGAATTCAGTGTGTTGAGGTCCAATGGATTTTCTACTGGATATTCCCAACACATTTGTGTCCGTTGTACACTGCTTTGAACCTTCTCTTAAATGCTAAGAAACTGATCAATTAGAGTGTTAATTCAACATGACTAGAAGGGAAGCAAGGTAACAGGGCTATGGGCAACCCATTCTTCTTGAACAAAATATCACCTACTCAATGGGATTGTGTCTTTTGTAACACCTCTAACATAAGAGAGTTCTATACAAAATGGTGCCTTGTCTCTTAATAAATTAGTTATGTCTTTTCTCAAAAGCAGGGATTGGTTAGCACTTTCCATGATACTGAGCTTGACAAATGTGTGGAAGCTTCATCTCTTTTCAAGATGTTTGAGTTGTGAGGAATACCACAATTTATATTAATTATGAAATGTTTGCACCGTGTTATCCTTCAATTAATTAGTTCCCCCATTGCCTGTGAGACAAAAAGCATAAGTCTGTGTTTAGGGCTATAAGTTTAGTATCTAGGAGGGCTTAAACGAGTTATTTTATTCTGATTAATGTGGCATAATTATTGGAACACAATAACTGAATATAAATCTATGGGTATTTCCTGAGGCAGGATCTATTGGCAATAAGTAGTTTTTCAAGATTAAGCGAAATTCGACATGAGGAAGCCCCTTTCTAACTAGGAATGTTTTCAGGGGAGATGAGACTTGGCCCTTCTCTTCTGAAAAAGGCAACTTTACTCCTTCCTGTGGGTAAATGCACTTCTTCTTCTGAGGCAACGCTGCTGCATTTGGCATAGGAAACACCATTCTTGAGTGATTTCTGTGCTAGCAAGATGGCCATAGTAACAATACTTTATCAAGCAAAAGAATCAAGATCATTAGGTGTCAGATTTGGTCCAAAATGTTTGAAGGGTGGCTAGATCCCGGACAGAATGGTTGGCAAAAGTAGTGTGGTTGTAATTGTGTAAATATTTGGCTAACCTTGGTGGCATATATGGGTATCTGAATATCATGTATGTGTAAGACTGGTTCCAGACCCCCAAAACTACTGGTTTATACAGATGACTCGCTAGAATGTCATTGATTAAAGTGTGAATAATGCCGCAATATTTTTTATATCAATTTTGCATGGAGATTTCCACGGTGGATGTGGGTTAAACCCACTGTGATAAGTGGTGATGTTGAAAGTTAAACACACTTAAGAGAGCAGTGTTGTCATTCCTGGTGTGGGATATTATTTGTAATTTAGGGCCTCATTATGATGTTGGTTGTAGAGCCTCTGACCAACAGTCGGATTCTCCTAGACCGTGTCGGAACCCAACCGCCCTACTCGGTCAGAAACAATTCCGACCGACCGATTACGATGCTGAGGTCGGAAGGGGAACCGTTCCGTCATTCCAAATCGGTTCCGACAGGCAATCAGAGAATCTGAGTCGGTAGGAGCCGATTCGTACAGCTCTAAGGACAGCGTTTCCGACTGACCGATTACGATGTAGGATTCTGACAGCCTTTCCGACTCGGTCTGTCCGACATGGAAAAGCTGTCGGAAACTGACTTTGGGGGCACCTAGCAGCCCCCCCTTCATCCTGAGGCCTCTGGTTGGGGGCTTAGAGGGTACCCAAGGAACCTCCCTGTAAAACCATGCACTGTGTGGCCGGCACAATGGGATCCCTGTGACAGGGTGCAAGGTTTTCCACAGGCATCCCTTTTCCCCATAGGAGCCTGTGTTGTCGGTTGGAATACAGGCTCCCATAGAAGTCAACAGCCGATCGCGAGTCGGTTGGAACCGATTCCGAGAAGGAGTCGGGTTGAAAGTTCCCGCCCAACTTCATAATGAGGCCCTTAATGTAGTATTTGACAATGGATAACATTCATTTCTGTGTTTCAGGGAAAGTAAACATAGACAAGTGTTCAAAGTTCTGGATCTTTTACACCAATTGTGTCTTAAATTCATAAATATTGTTAAGGATCTTAGGTTACTGTTTGTAGGTCAGCCAGCCATGACTCCATGGGTCAATGCATTGGGGCAGTGTTGTTTTTTAATTTGAAAATGAGAAGGAAAACATGGGCCTGATTTCGGCATATGCTATTTACTGTCTCAGAGCGGCAGAGTAACCATACTCCAAATTTAGAGATGTCCGCCAGCCCAGAAGACATCTTTTTACATTGGCAGGAACTGCCATCATTGCTGTTCCTGTCAATGTAGTAAAAAGTTTGATGGACAGTACCGTCAAAATGACAGTGCCGTCCATCAAACTTTTAACATGTTTTTGCTTTTTCAAAAACAAAATCCCAAAACGGGATTTTGTTTTGAAAAACAAAAACTAATGATGACCACATCATGGGTGTTTTCTTCCATAATATGGGAATCATTCAAATGTTTTTACTGCCCCTTACTGTCATGTTTTTTATGGCCATAAGGGAGAGTAAAAACTGGCCACTCTAAAGTGGACGGTTGGTCCAATGGACAAACCACCAACGGCTCCTCATCCGTAGGGCTGTTGGAGGAGTATGTCCATGACAAAGACGGAGTAGTCTCCGTCGCTGACATATTTATGATACGCTTATCTGTAAATGAGGTGGGTGGACCTTCAGTTTGGTGGAGGGGGTACTCCATCGTGGTTGTGACGGAGTACCGTCTCCACCAAACTCTAAATCATCCCCTTTATTTTTTATTACTCAGTCTCTGGATTCAAGCTGTGCATGTTTTTATGTCTTTGACATTGGATTAATTGCTTATATCTTTAAAACACTTTGCAACTGGTCATTACAATTCAATAAATTAAAACCATAGTGGCTAGCTTCCAGTTTGGTGTACCTTAATGGGATCACACCTCCACAGTCCTTTCCAGTCTCCACTGGCTTCCCAACACAGTGAGATTGATGTTTATGGTCCAGCGCCCTCTCCAGAGGTCCTACAACACGCAGGTACCTTCTCTGTGTGCTAAGGTTAATATATTTTTATTTCCTAGTTCCTCTTCTCTGAGGCCCTTGGCTGTTTCCCTGTCAGGAAGAAAGACTAAAGTATTTTTGCTTGTAAGAACGGAAAGAATGAGCTGTTAACCCTCCACAGTGGATTGGGACATAACTTAGTCACTCTGTGGCAGTGAGGCATTGAGAGGCCATATATGGCAGTTTCATATTATGCAACATTTATTGGTTTCGGAATTAAAAAAATTGAACATCTCTATATTAATAAGTACACCCCCTAAAGCAAAAATACAATCATGAAAAAAACACAGAAACAATTGTTAACAACAGCAATATAGAACATCACTACTAACAGTTATCTACTGAAGATTAGATTTGTATATAACAAATCACGGATCAATACATATTTTCCTCCTAAACCAGGTAAGCCATAAAAAACCAGGTTTCAAACTTTAGAAAGCTAGACGATTTACCAATATACTATCCCTGTTACCTACCCCCTGTCACAGCTGCTGAAGAATAGGTTTAAGCCATTGTTGTCTGATATTATCATACAAACCACACAAAAAGTAATTTTTTCTCATCTGCAATGGTTACATCATCACAATGGCATGTCAGGGCTGTTACCAAACCCCATCAATAGGGAAATGCATTCAACTGAAGGATCCTAAGCTAGACATGTATGTAAAGCAAACCCCGGTGTTTATGCTTAACACAATCACCCCATAAATCTCGACTATGGGTTGTCAACTTACTTGAACTACAGAGGAGAACATTTTCATTGACAAAGAACAATTTTGTAAATGGCTAAGATATCTGTGTCTGTGTGGCACAGAGCCCCCCCTCCTGATAAAAGGAGCAGCACTATTAAACCAGAAATGTATGTGCTACACTTTTCCAGAAGAATTTCAATAACAATGAAAAAAGTGAATGATTGTATAATAATGGTGTGGCCCAGAACCTCTCCTTACTTGAATAGTATTGATCTGTGGAATGATGTTAAGTTTACGGATACCAGAAAGCCTGGTGTGGCTTACAGCTGTGGCTAGTACAAGGTGAATGCTGGAGTACTGAAGCAGAGTGCTGTTATAATAAGTTAGATGTTAAATGCCACCTTTAAACCAAGCCTGCTTTTCCTAGTACACCCACCCTTTCTTGTAAAATTCCACAATGGCCTTCCATCAAAACCCTGTCGCTGATAGATCTTACCGACATACTCAATTTCCTCATAGCCATTCCTATGAAAAACATTGTTTTACTCTTGTCCTTCCTCAAAGCTCTTTCTGGAAAAACTCTCTTACCCCTTTTCTTCATTCTCAATGCCTCCTTCACTAAAGGCATCTTCTCTACAAGGTCATCCTGCCAGGTGACTTTAACAAACGCAATCTAGGCCAAACAGGAGGGGCTCAAAAGAATGTAAATCAAAATCTCCTAGAGGCTTGCACCAAGGAACTTGATCTTCACACATGCGATCAGCAAGGATGCCCAGAGAGCAGACGACAGCCCACATTTAGAAACATTTCAACACTGGACTATGGGTTTTTGAGTGGTCACCTGCGAAAGAGGTGTGCCGAATATAAGATCCCAACTTCCGTCTCCACCCACAACTCGGATGACTCTTTGTCCCAAGTTACACCAGGCACATCGGATGAGATTATTTGATGGACCTATCCAGATCATGTATGCAAGGGCTCTAACTGAGTTTTGCTTGTCTGTTAAGACAGAGATGCCTATGTTTTTCTTCTAACATAGGGTTAAATGTGGGTATGGATATCCTGTTTTCTTCCTTAGGATGGTCTGATGTGAGGCGTCTCAGAAGGCACATCCCCCGTATTGTAGTTGTGCTTGTGATGCATGCATGTGTGTTGGATGTTCTTTTACTGGTTTGGATGGAGTAATTTTCTTCTGATCCTGGAGATGGGGAGTTGGGTTGGTTGTTTTTGCTTGCAGGGTTTCTGCTGGGCTGCCTCTGCCTTCTGTTTCTGGATCCCACGGATATGGATCTGGGTCACTGATTTGTGGGAGGGATTGGGTCCTCTTGCTGGAGAATTGTTGTGCATACGTTTATCTCCCTAATGGCATCCTCCATGATGAATAATTTAATCTCCTAGAATGTTCAGGGTCCTAATAACATGTCCAAAAGAGTGTACTTATCTTAAGAGGAGAGGGACGCATATCACCCTCCTGCAGAAAACCTACCTCACTGCGTCTGAGGGATTGGTGCTCCACAAGAGGTGGCGGGGTCAGATCTATGCTATGGCCTACTCAGCCTTTGCCATGGGGGGGTTCTGTTGTGGATGAGACTGGTAGTACCCTGCCAGAAGACGAGTGACTGATGGACCCTGACAGTAGATAAGTATTGGTCATGGTTAGCGGGACGCAATTAGGCCATAGTTGGTATTTATGCTCCTAATACGGTGCAGGAGTTATCCAAGGTCTTGGCCTCATATCTGACACAAGCTGTACTCTTAGGGGATGATTTAAATAGCATTGATGACCCAGCCCTTGATCAGTACCATCCACCCCTGGACGATTCCTTGTTAAGTAATATCAATTTGAGCACTAACACCCACACGTTTGTCATACCAGCTGGGCAATTGCTATCACCTGAACCCAATTCCCTACAGAAAAGAGTTAAGTGGGGGCTTGGTAGAAAGTTGCTGTACCAAAAGTGGAAGGCCGATGCAGATCACTTGTACTCGTTCGGAATCCAACATTAGTAGAAAAGTGGGGGATTTTAATAAGAAGTCTTAACAACCCTGGCACAAAATCACGGCTGCCGATGAGACCCATGCATATTTCATATACTATGGATAACAAATTCAAACAGAGTAAAAGGACGTGCCGGTTGGCTGAAATTGAGTGCAAAAAGCAGAAAGGAGCTACAGTGGAAAGAGAGCTAAAAGAGACAAGGAGAGAACACAAAAAGATAGCTTGGACCATAAAACAAAAACTCATAGTGGAAAAGTGGTTGCACATATTCACCCTCCTTGTGCCAGTCAAGTCACAGAAATTCTAGGCATATGTAAACAGCCTAGTAAATAAAACCTTTGGCAAAGAGAATGTTGTCTGTGCAGAGAACTGGACACCCCATGTACATTGCACATGCGTGGATACTGAGATCCCAAAGGGCACACTGCACGAATCGCTTAGTGAATTGACAGGGACACTTAAAGATGACCAAATTGGAGTAACAGAGGAGGAGAAAGGAAACATTCTTAAATCAATTAACAAGGATGGGGCTCCAGGGCCCAATGGCCTGCCTGGTATTGTGTGCAGGGAAGACTTTGATTTTTGGGCACTTCACATGCATACTCTCTTCAATGAATGTGTTCTGTCTTCTAGTGTTCCAGACTCGTGGAGGGGTTCCATCTTGTATCCTTTTCATAAAAAAGGCAATGATACAACACCAGAGAATTATAAACTAATCACGTTATTGGACATGGAAGGGAAAACCTACGTGAAGCTGCTCCTGCGTGAAATAGAGGCGTGGGTAACGGCCAACAATATTGTTCCATACTGTCAAACAGGCTTCCACCGAAGGCCTCTACAACATATAATGTAATTACCCTGTTGTACCTGGGGGATAGGGTGGTAAAAAAATAATTGAGTCTACTATATGCGTGTTTTGTAGGCTACAGTGCGGCATTCGACGGAATTGACCAAAGAAAACTATGGGCCAAACTCACAGCATGGGGGATTCCAAAACAACTACTGGGGGCAATAATAGCCTTATATACAGACACCTGTGTTCAAGTCACGCTAACCTAAATTTATGCCACCCCAAAGATACAGATTATCAAGGGATTAAAGCAGGGATTCGTCATTGCTCCTATACTGTTCAACTTGTATACAGTAGACTTAGGCTTGTCGTCATCGAAGGGTAATCTGTGAAGGAAGTGACCCGATAAGGGTCACCAGGGTCACTCACGACCACCTCTCAGCCTTCCATACAAATGAAGAGTCGGTCAGACAGTAGAGAATACAAACCAAGTAAGCTTTCTTCAGGATACACTCGAGTGGAGTCCGGTCTGACCAGCCTCCTTGGATTGCTGCAGAGGGACTGCCTTCAGAAAGCATGGCGATACAATAAGTATAGTTCAAAACCAATAAAGAACCGCCCTGGCTGGAAATTTCCAGTTGGTAGCTGGTAAACAAAGGAAATACAGAGGATGGGTTTCGATCCTGAGACCGGGTACATGCTATCTCAACGTCAAGGTCACTCCTGCCTGCACCTGCGGCTCCAAGGGTGGGAGCAGGCCTATCTAGTAGGAAAGGTATGTGCATACAAAGACAGTGTATTCATTAGTACAGCAAAGCTCAACCTTGGAGAAATTAAGACGATTGCAGCTGCTTTCAGCTAGGGCAGAACACGAGAGAGACAGAAGTTAATTTCGATCATGACTCAAAATGGCGGCTGAAAATAAAATGGTGCCGCGAATGCTAACTTAAGACATACAATGCATGGATAACTCAGCTAACACATTTTTTTTCCAACATCTGTTTCCCCCAAGGCTCAGGACCCTTAAGCTACTGATATTCAATACACAGATGATCTAGTAATTCTAGATGACACACGCGTTGGAATGAAGCGGGCACTGGGGATACTACAAAACTATAACATCACAAACTCATTAAAAGCAAATGCTGCAAAAACCAAAGTCACAATTTTCGGTACAGCGAGCTAAAAAACACCAACTGAAATTGAACATTGGCCTTCAAACAATAGCACGACTGGTAAAAACAATTACCTTGGTGTCTGGCTATCGGATACAGGCAAAGCCTTTTCTACAAGCAAGGGCAATAGAGGAGAAGGTGGCTAAAACTTCATTCACTTCAACAAAACTTCACTACAAACTCCAGAGCCCAACAACAGAAGGGATTCGCACAGTAATCTGTGCCAAACTCCACCCCACAGTAAACTAAGGGCACCTTGCCCACCCAGGAATGCTCACTAACACACTGGAACGTTGTCCCACTGCGCCCTATGGGAAAATCTATCAGCTTCCCAAAACAACAAGGCGCACATTGATACGGTTAGAGCTTGGGTTGGTGAACATGGACATTGAATGTAAGAGGGACATAGTAAAGTATTGCCATCAAGTAATTAGGGCCATAGCTGGCTAAATGAAATTTGCTCTGCAAATGGTTTCAATGATACAGGATGCCCTTGGGCAGGATACATTACAACGCTAAACCGTGTCACGGAAAACCTGAAACACCCAGACCTGACTCTCCTTCATCTAAAGAGCACATTAAAAAGCAAGGAAAGTATCTGTCAAAAGAACAAGACATGTCTGCGATTAGGCAGATTCCTGGGGCTTTGTGACTGCATAATTCGCATGCGGACGTCGCTTGCCAGCCATACATGGAAGTCGCCTTGGGGAGGCAGGCCCTTAGTGATATTTTGCACACCAGACTCATGACATTGCCAATCAGTTAATTTAGAGCACACTGGAAAACACACTTGCTGGAATTGCAGCAGTGCAGACTGTGTGCCCTGGAATCAGTGATACATTTACTATGTTGCTGTCCAGCATTGCTGCCCCAAAGATGTCTCTTCGTAAGGCCAATATTCCTGCAGCATGGCCTTTGAACCTGTAAAAAGGCCGTGTATGGTCCCTATGGAATTAGCAGGAATTTCCAAGTTCTATTTAACAAGAGAGTTACTGAGGGACCATTGCGCGTAATTTCTTAATATAGGAAGGCTAACTTCTACACGATCTGAGACAGAAGCAGTTTCCATGTATGCTCTGACTTGGCTATTCTTTTGTGCGCTGCAGTTAAAGGTGGATAAAGTCTATTGGTTTTAGGATGAAAAGCCTCGATTTCAGAGCACTGTCTCCCATCTGTGACATTTTTTATGTATATACTTGGCAGCTGCTTCCGTTGGACTTTAGAGAACTGATCAGGGGTTGGAGGAGCATCGCCCCCACTTAAATGCCCCAGGATGAAAACTAAAATGGTAATTCATCATTACAATTTTATTTTTCATCCTGACATCCTCCTGTCCTGAACGAGGGTCAGGACGGGGCAGGCCGCTGCTAAATGACGTCTGCAGGGACTGCGAGGAGGGTGGGTTGTATGTGCACTTTTCAAAGTACGCATGTCTTTTTGGCCGGCTGTCTTGCAACGGCCAGCCAAACATGCAAGCTTTGAAACTTCTAACCCAGCTGTCTTAAGAAAGCTGGGTTAGAGCTACTGCAGGCCTCCATAGTGCTGTGGAGCACCGAAACAGTACACCCCCTCCAATGAGGGCGCTGCTTTCATGCTGGTGAAAGCAGTGCCATGATTGGGCAAGGGAGTTTCCTGGTGGCCGGGCTGCAGCGTGACGTGGTCCAGAGAAGGAGGTCCTGTTGTCAGGTAAGTGTTTTGATATATCTTAAGTTTAAAATTGCACGTGTGCGCCCATTTATTTTGATATTTTTTTATTTTATTTGAGTGCGCCCGCCCCCCCTTCCTGTTGATCCCAGCCGCCACTGGAATTGATGGCCACATATGACACTCTTAAGGCATGGAACGTCCTGGCGGGTGCCCCCAAGGACACATAGATTGCTTCAAAATGCCAGCATGGGGCGAATGCAAAATATCTCGTCAGGGCTACTGTCTTGCACATTGGACTTTAAACAAAACTTTATTGCATTCTTAGTAAAATTACGGATGAATGTTTGGTATTATGGTTGGTTCTTTTTATATCTGCCAGATTTTAAAGCACTGATTGCCATCCATGACACTTTTAACGCATAAAGAGTTAGGAGGAGCCTCTGTTGGACTTTAGAGTATAGATTGTCATATATGACACCCTTCAGGCATGGAGCATCCGGGCTTGTGCTTCCACGCTTATATAAATTGCTTTAAAACGCCGGTGTGGGGCGAATGCTAAATATCCCCTCTGGGTTTTGGTACTGCACATTGCACTTTTATTCTACATAAAATGGTATTGCTCCCTCAGTGAAATTACATTTGAATGCTTTGAATCCTGGTAGGTTCTCTTTATATTTGTTTTAATGAAATGTACCAGAAACACGTTTTATGTTTTGTAACGATATTGGGAAGATTTTAACTAATTATACAATAAACTATTATGCATACATCACAAACTCTTCACTAAGCATGTGTGGCTTCTGTGCACATTTTTTATTAGTTTTTACATTTTGATACGGGTATACATGTAAGCCACAAAGCCAAAATATTTTGTGAGTGTTCTAGAGAATGTTACAATAAAATGTGGGCACAGTTTCCGTCACCTTTTGCTCTACTTTCAAAGAGTGCACCATGCAGCTTTGCACAATAAATCACAGCCCACTACTTCTTGTTTAGCAAAAAAGGCCACTTTATTAAGACAGGTGTATCTCGTGAACTTCATGTATACAACATTGTAAACAACTCAACCTCGCTAATACATGAAAAATATCTAACCGTTCCCCCACCCTTAAACTCCCCAAATTAGCTCAAAATAGCTTCAAGAAAAAACCCCATGCTCTTCCACCTTTTCCCATTCTTCCTTCCTTCCCCGCCTTCTCCTTGCATACCCCGATCTCACGATCTCCCGTCATCAAGCATCCTCAATCGAACTGCACTTGTGTTGTTCAAGGCCCCATAATTTCTCTTCCCCTCCACTGTGTCCTGTCCTCCCCCCTCCGAGGGATGGATAAGCCCGCTCCAGACTATCCACCCCCCCAAAAAACCGCCACCCAGGAAAACCGATGAGTTCTCCTGACCCTCCAGCCCCCTCCCCTCCACCAAGAGTTGATGAAAAAACTTAATGGCAATTATAGAATTTTGTTGGAGCACCATAAATTTTCCTTCCATAGTGTTGCAAACAATTCTCTCATTTCCAACAAATAATAAGCTTGCCTCAGTTTGGATAAATGAACGCCATCATCACGAAATAAATGCCCCTCAGTTCCTTTTATATTACCATGAGACAGCCCTGTTATGCCCATAGTGTAACAGAAAACTCTCATTGCCCTGTCGAGTTTACGTCTTGATTTTTCTACTGCTGCATGACTCCTCGCCCCTCTCCAATGCTTCCGAGTTATAAATTCAGTCCAAATTAAACATGTACCACCCCAGTTATTCTTTATAACGGCCAAGTCCAATTTCATTTGTTTTATTAATGACAAACCTGATGAATACACTAAATCATTTTCTCCTAAATGAATGACTAACATATCAGGGCATCCCCTGGTAGAGCACATCTCAGCTAAGGTATTAAATAAGTTCCCCCAACGCATTCCACTTTTGCCTTTCCATACCACCTCATGCCTAATACTTGGGAGTCCAAGGGATCTGCCATAAATTTGTTGTTCAGCATACAGAGCTGCCCATTTTATGAAGGAATGTCCCACTATCCAAGTGTTCATTTTTCCAGATAATGGACGCTGCACACAACCTAAATAGAAAAAACAAAATATTAGCATAAGGAAACTCAGAGATTAACTTTATTTTCTAACGTATCTTTCACAGCATTTTGGTTTCCATCTCCCAATTCTACGTATGTCTGACCATGACCAACCCAATCTTGCAGCCTCAGTAGCTGCCCCAATACGGAAGGAATGAGTGCCAAAGCGCATAGGATCTTTCCCCAACTTGCCTAAAGCCTTTCTCAATACCGCTAATAGGTTTGCGATAGAAATTCTGCTGCTGTTTGCATTGCAAAAAATTTCTCCTGTTCTGAACCCCACTGAACTTTGAAAATTCTTCCATTCCTCCACCGGGCAACAACCCTCCACCACACTCTTGTTTAAAGATACCCATTTTCCTCTACCCAATTGGTCCATTTTGGAGATTCTCAGCCAAATCTTTATTCTTTGCTGCTCCAAAAATATCTCATCACTTTGAATGCCTGCCTGACCTCCTAAACCCAACAACTCTAATGCCCTAAAGGCGCCAAAAAATAACCACAACATGCATAACCTAAACTTAAAACATTCAAACTCGTCATAACAGCACAAAGGCAACTGTAATAACAGTTGCTTCAATAAATCAAAAGTCACTGTTTCTCTTAGCAGTTTTTTGTTACTTTGCTCCCTGCTTAAACCTTTTAAAACTTTTCTCACCAGTTCTCCCTCCACAGGGTCCTGACCCCACCATAACTAACCCTAAAAGGAAATTCCTTCTAATTTTCCTGCAATAATTGTGTGTGATAAACCTTTGTTTATCAAGTGCAGTAGGAAACCTAATAAGAGCCGTTCCTTTTTTGCCACATTGCCAAACCAAGCATCAATGTTACCATAACTTAGGAATTCTCTCCAGGCTTGCTGATAACTTCTTCTGGTAGATGTGGCTACTGACTTTTCTACAAGCTCGACTATCCTCAATCCCTCCACGCCCAAACGCTCTGTGGGATCTGAGTCTTGGTGTCTGCCCCTGGCGCCAAATTGCGAAACTTCTGCCAATGGAATCGAGACAGAGCGTCTGCTATATTGTTACTTGTTCCAGGAATGTGTCTAGCCTTAAAGACAATATTAAGTTGTAAACATTTCAACATAAAGGCTCGTAGGAGACGTAGAACTCTCAGATCTTTCGCCTTCTGCTTGTTTATTAATTCAACAACAGCCATGTTGTCCACATTAAAAAGAACAGATCTGTTTCTGAATTCCTCCCCCCAAACGAACAATGCAACAATCAAGGGGAAGAACTCTAGGAAGGCTATGCTGCACCCCTGCTGCAACCACTGATCAGGCCAACTCTCAGCGCACCAACGACTCTCCCAAAACAAACCTCAACCTTTTGCACCTGATGCGTCAGAAAAAATTTGTATCTGCCAGATCATGTCTTCCTCGACAAAATACAATGAGACTCTATTAAAGTCAACAAGAAACTTCAGCCAAATGTGCAGGTCTGCCCTGATAGCCATGGATATCCTTATTCTGTGATGAGGGAGATAGGCACCAGACATGGACATGCCCAAATGCCTACAAAAAGTTCTGCCCACCCTGACCCCTCTACATGCAAAATTCAGGTAACCCAATAATCTCTGTACCTTTCTGAGTTCCAATTTTCTTTCCTCGATTACTGACAATAAAAAGGACCTTATCTCTTGAACTTCCTCAGCAGGTAGCCTGGCCAACATCTCCACCGTATCTATTTCGATCCCCAGGAAAGTCAACCTTGTGCTTGGACCTTCAGTTTTTCTGGGGCCAATGATACACCAAGTTCTTTTGCCATTTCCTGAAATTTTTGTAGTGCATTCCTGCATTGATCAGTGTTCCTTGAACCTATGAACATGAAATCATCTAGATAATGACAAACCAGATTGTGTCCACTAAACTGTGTAAAGACCCATTGCAAAAAAGTGCTAAATGTCTCAAATAGGGCACAAGATACTGAACAACCCATAGGAAGGACCTTATCCACGTAAAAGTGGAATTGAAATACATGCCCAGCAACTCAAAATCAGTAGGATGTATAGGTAAAAGTCTAAAAGCTGTTTGAATATCACTTTTTGCCAGTTCTGCTGCTTTACCAGCTGATCTAACCAATTTCAAGGCATCATCTACCGATGCATAGGACACACTTGAATCCGATTGAGAAATAAAGTCATTTACTGACTGACCTTCTGGCCACGATAAATGGTGTATTAGACGATATTCACCAGCTGCTGTCTTGGGCACTACACCCAAAGGAGAACCAATCAAGTTATCAAGAAGACACTGTAGGAAAGGGCCTGCTATTCTAACTGCTTTTAATTCTGAGTTTAGCTTCTGTAGCACTACCGGTGGAAGCTCTTTATAAGATTTTAGATTATCTGACCAGCGCTTCCGCCTGGGCCCTTGATATCCAATTTTAAAACCATCTTTGAACCCCCAGGATAGTTTGGATGCAGCCTCTGACTCTGGATAGAACTTCAACCAATTTGCTAATACCTCAATTCAAATTGGTGTATGCGCGCTTTGATGTATACTGAAATGGCTGACCTCTGCCCCCCTGCATTCTCCCTTGCTCACCAAACTTTGATCCCGCAAAACATTGAGTGAGTGAATGTTTCCCCCCACATTGTGAGCACTCATGTTTATAATGGCAGAATTGCCTGTTACAAAATCCTCTGTTAAAATGCCAGCATGCTCCTGAAACAGGTGTCTGTCCTCTCCCATACCACCCTGCCCCAGCTTGGGCGGGACGATACTGAAAGGGCCGGTAAGTGACCGGTAAACCGCTTGCCGTATGAGTCGTGGCTGGAGGGTGAGAGGAGGACATCCAATGTAACCATAATTCAGAGTCAACGTCACCCCATGGTTTATCATTGAATATACTAACCCTGGCTCTAAACTCTTCGTCATAGCTTAACCAAGCGAAGCCACCAAAATGCATTTGTGCCTTGCGAATTATGTCCATGTATTTAAACATTGCAACTGCTCTATCCTGATGCCTCTCACAATATATGCTTGCATAGATAAGGAACGCAGATGTCCAATTTTAAAACCATCTTTGAACCCCCAGGATAGTTTGGATGCAGCCTCTGACTCTGGATAGAACTTCAACCAATTTGCTAATACCTCAATTCAAATTGGTGTATGCGCGCTTTGATGTATACTGAAATGGCTGACCTCTGCCCCCCTGCATTCTCCCTTGCTCACCAAACTTTGATCCCGCAAAACATTGAGTGAGTGAGTGAATGTTTCCCCCCACATTGTGAGCACTCATGTTTATAATGGCAGAATTGCCTGTTACAAAATCCTCTGTTAAAATGCCAGCATGCTCATGAAACAGGTGTCTGTCCTCTCCCATACCACCCTGCCCCAGCCTGGGCGGGACGATACTGAAAGGGCCGGTAAGTGACCGGTAAACCGCTTGCCGTATGAGTCATGGCTGGAGGGTGAGAGGAGGACATCCAATGTAACCATAATTCAGAGTCAACGTCACCCCATGGTTTATCATTGAATATACTAACCCTGGCTCTAAACTCTTCATCATAGCTTAACCAAGCGAAGCCACCAAAATGCATTTGTGCCTTGCGAATTATGTCCATGTATTTAAACATTGCAACTGCTCTATCCTGATGCCTCTCACAATATATGCTTGCATAGATAAGGAACACAGATGTCCAATTTTCTATAGTTTTGGGAACTCTAGGCCTTTTTGCTAACTCCCACTCTTCCTCCTTGGAACCTTCTTTTGCTTGAATATCCCTATGCAATAATTTATATACATCGACAAACTCATGCCTCCATATCCTATTCTTAGTATTCTCTGATAAGTGAGAACCTAATGGCATTGCAATACCCATATAAGGCAGCTTTTTATGTATATTTTTATCCTCCTTCTCATCCTTTTGCTTATCTTTTGTAACCTCATAAACCTTCTTTGCTTGGTTAGTGCTATTTCTTTCTTCTCTGTCCTTTCCTTTGACGTTTTCTTGAATAATAAGATCCGTATGTACATACCCCCTCGTGTCAGTGCCACAATCATTGACCAATTTCCCCTCAACAACACCAATAGATCTTGTTTTAGCCGCTTTAACATTGTCAGATTTCTCCCACACTGCCCACCATGATGCCTTACCTTTTGGCAATTGTGATAATCTCCTTTGGAATTCCTTGGGGTTGTCTTTCTGTTGTCTGATTTTTTGCTCGTCTTGCTCAATTGCTCGGTCTGCTCTTGACTTCTGAAATATACTGAGAACACTTGTTTGCCCCGATAAACCCCTCTGTACCCCATTCTTTTGCATTTGATCTTTCTCATATTCGCCACAGTCCCCATCTCTCAATGCGCCCTCCTCTAATTCATCACTATCATCCTCATAGTCCAACTGTTCTTCATACACACTAAGACAAGCATCACTCACACCTGGCTTCTCCCCATCACCCACACCACCGTCATACAACCTCCATTTAGACGCAGACATTTGTTTAAACTGTTCGGTCGATGAAGGATAATCCGCTCGTGATCTTCCTTTGTCTTCGGGCCAATGGGTAAGAGCCACTTCATGCTCTGTTGGCAACCTTCCTGCGCCTCCCGATTCCACCAACTTTCTTGCTGTCGCTCTTTTTCTCATGCCGTACTGACCTGATTGATCCACTGTGCCCAGGCCCCCCCTTTACCAACTTGCCACCCTTACCCGCTGCTGTAACCATGTCGGCATGTTCGACCCATACCCACTGCCCTGACTGAGGACCCAATTCCTTATCAAAACCTGGAAAAGGTTGCTTATCAACTTGTAAGCCTGTGGGAAAATTAAGCTTCTCACCATGACCTTTATTAATCGGTTCAAAATGATTAGCTACATCCATGTGCTGAAATTGTTGCCCCAATTCGTACTCATTACCAGGCCGTAGGCTTTGCTTAAAAAACAATTGTTTGTCTGATGCCTTGTATTTACTAATGTCTTCCAATACTGGAGCTTCGACAAAATTTGCATGCTCCGACAACACTAGGACCTCCGATACAACAGCGTTGCCCCCTGATTCTTTATTAACAATACCTTCCCCACGGCATGGGGGCTGCAATATATCTATTGAGGGTGGGGCCGATATTAATTCCCTCAATACAGGGCCTTCCTCCTCACTGCCGCTCGAATAAGCTACAAGTGTGGACGACGAACGCACACATTTAGCATTCGGTTCTATGTTGCCATGGTATGTCTGGCCAGGCGAATCAGTCAAATCCCTGCTGCCGGCTAAAACAAATCCTGGACTCCCCCCAACAGGGGAGGGACCCGCCTCAACCAACCCATGGGAGTCAGGCACCCTAGCGGCCACACTCTTAGCCCTCTTTCCTCTTTCGCGGGATAACAACGCCACAGGCTCCATCCCGATGCTCCTCCTTTTCGTATCGCCGCTCCTCCCACTGTACGCCGCTGCGAGTGCCGGAGATAGCGAGCCGAGTCTGTACTGCGCATTCGTCCTCATGAACCTCTTTCCCTGGGTTCCGTAATCCTCGAAAACCGCCCCAGAAGCACCACCGGAACATTCTCTTTACCAGGTAAAACTTTCACTACTTCCTCATTATTTGGCGTATTTTTCGTTTTGCCCGACACCGGCAAACACGCTGCAACAACTGCCGCAACTTCACACGCCGCTTTCCTTTTTGGTCGTTCCAAACCAACCCAGGCCTCCCCTGGCAACCGCGCTTCAATAGATCCTCCCTGCCGGCCTCACATAAAACCCTTATTGCGTTACGAATGTCCTCATTCCCTGCCATAATGAATGCCTTAAAAGTATTGTATTACCCAACTTAACCCACAAAATTTACCTGACTAAGCGAATTTCAAGTCACCTAAATTCTCTGACAACCCTAGGCACAGCCGTCGCGAGTGCCTTCCTGTCCAAACACCGCTATATAAAACCTCCCATTAAGTCCCGCCCCCTCAGCCACCTGCACCTAACCCAATACGTGGCCCGCTCCATTGCGCAAAAACACCCAGGGGGAGACCGGCTCTTGCCATGCTCCCCCTGGGTCCCCCATTGCCTTTGGATGCAGAGTGCAATGCGTGCCGAATGACGTTGCCTCCTTGTGCTTGGCTGCCTGTTATTGTTAATGAAGTTGCCATGTTGAAATTATTCCACTTGCTAGAATTATATTTGCTATCTTTTACAGATTAGGAAAGTGGAAAGCTTTTGCAAGCCGCATGTTAAGCTACACAAATTGTCCCTGTTTGTATCAGCAGCTGCAACTATTATAATGATATTTTTAATGCTGCGTTCTTTTCGGTGCACCAAAGTGAGCTTCCTAAGGGCTGAAGCAGCCTGCCTAGGAGTGGCAGTTCCATTGTAACGATATTAGAGTCACCCTGACATTCACTACACAGCTCATTTATTTTCAGAAAGCAGTGACCCTTGTCCAAGATTAAGGGCCTCTGCCACTCCCTTTCATTTCATGGAAAAGTCCTTCAAACTAAATAAAATACTGTAGCAGTGATTAAAGCAGTGTTAACGGCTGGACAATAAAAAATGGGGTATTTATAAGGCGCTGACGTGATTTTTTCTTTTTCGTTTTATTATATTTAATTGAGTAAATTAACTTCACAAAAAAATAAACTCAGTTACTCTCAGCGGGTTTGCATAGCGATTTACACAGGCGCAAGAGTGCTTTCAGGTACATAGAGGAAGGTATATATTAATTAACTAACTAAATTAAACTTACATAATATAGAACTTCATGAAGATCGAGTTTGAACATTAACAATCCAAGGTGCTAACGGTTAATATTGGGGAATTGTCAGCCATTGGTAACGTCTAGAATTTTTCTGTAAGAGGAAGCTCAGCAAGTGCATGTTTTATATCAGATGGTGGCAACAGTATAACACCGTAGTATAGCAAATAAGTCTGATTTCATGATTTTCTGATCCATCTGGGCCACTCTTAAAGGTAGCGGCTCATGAGGGATCTGGAGTAGGGGCATAGGGCGGGTGAAATTCCAGGCTCCGTATTTGCATCCTGAAAAGGTTGTTTGAAGGATTGTGTTTCCAGATGGAGAACATCTGAGCTTTGGAGTGAGCAGACGCCTCCTGAGATGACAGGAGGCGGCCGGCACAGGTAAGCGTGGCGGGGGTGGGGGAGTCGATAGACGACGGAATAGGTATTATTTATTAATTTAATTATACCTATTCCCTCGTCTGTCGACTCCACCCCGCCCTGCCTCCCCGCCCACCGGGATTACCTGTGCCGGCCGCCACTGGAGATGACCAGCTAGTGTGTTAGGTGGACTGCTGACCCATCACGCATAGCCTCATTGACTATATAAACCATCTTACATAAACTTCTCACCTCTTTTGGAAGCCAATTTAGGGTGATTAGGATTCAGGTTCTGATCTTACGGAGCTAGATACAACCTGGGCTACGGCATCGATGGCTGGCTTTCAGGGGACAATGTATACTCTGGGGAATCCAGTCAGTAACGACTTGCTGTAATTAAGTCATAAAAGGACTAGCGATTGAGCCATTGCTTTTAGGTCATCTGCTGGAGTAAAGGACTTTATTCATTGATTTAGCACTTTCAGCAATTTTAGGCTTGCAGTGGAGCAAGTTTGTTGCATCAAGCCAGGATTGCATCAGTGTTTGTCAGTGGTTGGGGGAGAAAAGTTGTTGGTAATGCATGTGCCCTCCTACATGAATTTATTACCTCTCTGCTGCAATCGGGATTTCACTTGGGACAACCATGTGGCTTTTATATCATTGCTTCATACCAATATATCAAATAGAATCAATTGCTGTACTCCTCCTTTTTGATTTAAGTATATTTAAAACTGTTCAAGATCATTGAAATTTCTGGATTATCCTATGTATTTGTGTCAGACATTGTGAGTACCACAATTATCATTGCAAAACTGATAGTACATGTACAATGTGCATAAGAAATACAATAACGCAGTGATGCAAGCTGGAAGAGACTCATTCACATTTTTATTAGGCATGTGCCAACATTTATATATAGCCTCTTCTTGCACTTTTGTTTAGGTTTTTATATTTTGGTTTACACGGGCATTTGAGCCAAGAAGGAAAAACATTTTGTAAGTGACCTAGAGAAAGGGACAAGGGCCTTGAGCCAGAAGCCCTGTTTCACTGAAACTTACAAGGTTAAGATATAACCTTGTGCTTCACCCAACACTCAATTTCACCTTCTTGGGTGACTTATACCTCCCAGACAACACAAGCTCAAAAAAAAAAAAACAAGAGACACACTCCTCAACATCATTGACCTTATTGACACACTCATCGTGTCACAGCATGTCCAACTTCACACACTACAAGGGCTACATACTTAACCTTGTTGTCTCAACATCACCAACAATCCAATGTAAACCACCCATGCCCCTGGACTGGACCGACCACTTCGGATAAACCTAAATGCAGCAACTTATATCTTCAATTACCATAGAGACCTGGTGAGATTCTTAAATGAAAAAAAGGAAGCCGAGATGGACACTGCTCAGCCAAAAATGACACCAGACACATAAACGCGTTGAGCTATCAGGTTTGGTAATCAGACTGTTTGAATTGTTCAGGTAACCAGATGTATCCAGTCAGTTTTAACCTCGACTCTAATGGTCTGTTGGGGCCCTGCAACTACACCTACACTGCTAAGCCACTGACACTGGTTGAATAGAGGGACTTACTTGTTGATTTGATTTTTGATATTTAATTGTTGGTATCAAGGGTATTGCTGATTTTACCATGTATTGCCCGCAAGGCATTTCACGGATCATCACAGCTAGGTAACAGTTTGGTAACTAATTTGTCAATATATGAATTGCTTGTAACATCACCCGACGGCCTGAGTTGTTAGAAAGGCTGCGTAAAATGGATATACAAAAGTTCTTTATTAGGTATGTTATAAGGGGCAAATGATTACGTCAGTACTATTCACTACTCAAAACGTAGACAAGTCTAATCAAGACCACTAACCTGGTAAAACCCCTGCTTATAAATAAAGTTGTAACCTCAAACAAGAGAGAGAGATGTCGCTATCATTTACCTAAGTTTATCATCAGCACAAACTGTGAGTATAGTAGGTCTCTCCCAAACATCCACCTGCATGCAACTAAGGGCAAACGGGGATTCACACCTGGTCTATTATTCAAAGACAACTAAGCCCTTAGATTGGTAAGCATGCAAATATCGGACCACCGTTATCTCGTACTTCATCCCGCCCAATGACTACGCATTGGAGACATAACCTGCACTACACCTTGCAAGGTGAGCTGACATGTCAGTACAACATCAATTAAAAGTTCTCACACTTGTATGAGCTAAGGCGAACACACCTGCCTACTAGACTATTACTCTCGGAGTAAGCTGCAATTCCCCTGATCGCCACATTCTACAATGACAAATGGGGGGCAGGGGGAGGGTGTCTCCCTAAGACAGTCAACAGGGTTTATTTTATGGTTATTTGCATTTGTATTTGTTTCTTTTCATTTTCAGTTTGTAAAATACAAGTGATCGGTAATATTGTGACTGCTTGTACATCAAATACAGGTTTACAGGAAGGATCTGACATCAACACGATGCTTAATACACACTGTGATAGGAGGTATGATAAGTTTACAACAGAAATCTATATAACAGGTACACCCCTACCGCTTTGGTGGACACATGACCATATAAGACGCTTCTCTCATTACACTGTTACATCAGGACACTACACGATAACAGCACTTAAACATGACGCATAAACCTCCAGCACTAAAAGTCATATCACTAAACACCAAAGGCTTAAACCACCTGGTGAAAAGAAAGAAAATACTAGACTATTCTTGCAAATTCAAAGGAGACATAATTTTCTTACAAAAATGCTAACTTAATCAAGAATTAGCCCATTCTCTCAGACACAGTGGTTATGCAGAAGTCTCTTGTTCTCCCGCGGTAGGGAAAAAGAACGGGGTGATAACCTTGACCTCTCATGCCTCCAAAATTAATATGCTTTCATCCAAGGTAGATATGGAAGGAAGATGGATAATATCTAAAATTTCCAAAAACGGGGTTAATTTCTATGTTGCTAATGTGTATGCTCCGAACATAGATTATCAAGACTTTCGGACCAAACGTACGCAAGCCCTTGCAGCTATCCACAAGGACTCCTTAATCATACTAGCGGGAGACCTCAACCTTTCTTTAGACCCCCATAATTGATAGGGACTCAATGTGCAAATACAGGCCTTCAAATTCACACAAACTCCTAAAACAACTTTGTGTTAAAATTAACCGAAAAGATTAATGGAGTCTGCAACACCCTTCTGAAAGGGATTACACATTCTTCTCCCCCCTCACTCAACGTATTCACGTATTGACTACAAACTGATCTCAGTAGACTATTCACACAATATCAACCAAACAACAATAGAGCCGAGACTTGTTTCAAACCATTCTTGTGTAAACCTAGCACTATCAGGCTTCGAAACTAGGAATAAAAATCCACTATGGAGGCAGAACCACGAACTTCTATTGTGTCCCAAACACATCTAGTACACAAGATGTGCTTTAACCCTTTCCGTGCTCATGACGAGCTCAGCTCGTCATGCTGCGCGGTAGCGCTGTGCGCATGACGAGCTGAGCTCGTCACGACCCCACCCGCGATCGGAATGTCCAGCATACGAGCGGAATTCCGATCGCGGTCAAGGGGTTAAGAAACATCCTTAACGATTATCCTGAATCTCCCGAAAAACAATAAGAGGCTCACTGATACAGATAAGATCAAAATTGGACAAAGAAGCTAATACTAAATTATTTGCCCTTGAAAATGAGATAAAAAGCCTAGAACATAGGCCTATATGCTCCAAAGACAAAGCGTTTTCTCGAATCATTATCAACAAAATAATATGAATATACCCAGATCCTAAGTAAGCGAGCGGGAGTATGGATAAACAAACAAAAGAGTTTAAGACTCTGTGAAGCCAATAAGGCAGGAAAGATGCTGGCAGGCATCTTGAACACAAACAGCAAAACACACAATATCACAGCCATTAAAGACAAATTTGACAAGACTAATAAACCCAGAAAACATTTCAAACACCTTGAAAGAATACTATGAAGCCCTATACTCCCCAAACATGGAAATCTCAGCACAAGAATTAGAGCAATACTTAAAAAACTTAACTCTCCCTTCACTCAATGAAGGAGATAAAGGAGCTGATTACTCCCATTTCTAGACAAGAAATTAAAAAGTAATTAACCTGAAAACCTGTCAAGTTCCAGGGCTGGATGGCTTCTCAACACTATTTTACAAAACATTTGGAGACCTACTTAATGAGTACCTTCTTAAGATGTACACACAATTTGCAGAAATAGGTACGGTTTTGGGCACGCCTACTGAGGCTATAATCAAGGTATTACCAAAAGAAGTGAAAGACACACTGCTGACCACAGCTATAGACCAATATCATTGATCAATATCGACTGTAAAATTTATGCTATGAAATTCGCTAACACAATCCAACAATACATGCCAAACGTATACACTCCTCTCAAATGGGCTTTCTAAAAAATTGCCTTTCCCGTGACAACACCAGACTACTGTGTCATGTTATAGACAAAGCTCAAATAATAATAACACCAACAGTTGCTATCACATTAGACGCTGAAAAGGCATTGGATAAAGTGAACTGGAAGTATCTTTTTGCAAGACTACTAATATGTAATCTCGGCACCACTTTTATCTAAATGGTTATGGCACTATATACTAACCCCACTGCAAGAGTCCTGGCCAGTGGCTTTCTTTCACAAGCCTTTCCACTGAGCCAAGGTACACAACAAGGATGCCTACTATCTCCCTCTATTCCTCCTAGCGTTGAAACCAATCCTTTCAAATATCAGGTACAACAATGACATAACAGGAGTTAGATTTGGCAACATTACTGTTAAAGTAGCTGCTTATATGAA
The DNA here is from genome assembly GCA_963921515.1 of Calotriton arnoldi. Taxonomy (NCBI): domain Eukaryota; kingdom Metazoa; phylum Chordata; class Amphibia; order Caudata; family Salamandridae; genus Calotriton; species Calotriton arnoldi. The sequence continues at coordinate 337,968 of CAWUFW010012821.1, forward strand.
CAATAGTTTGATAGTAACAGAAAAAGCAAACCATACTATCTCCCAAATAATGAACTCCATATCCGAATTCCCTAAAGCTCAGGCTAACCCTCAATAAAGATAAATTGGAAGTGATATTGTTAAATAATATAAGCTACAGAAACCAACAGGGAGACTCCAGTCTGGCTTGGCAACCAAACCATATTAAATATCTTGGCCTGGAATTCTCTAACAGCATGCTCAAGTTACTCAAACACAATGAATCCCTGACCCTCAAGAAAGTAACGGATCTATTAAAGAGGTGGCCCCCAAAGTTCTAAACATGGTATAGAGAAGGATAGAAACAGTGGAAATGATAATCACACAGATCATAAATTATCTAATTAGCATGCTCCCACCGTCCCTTTCGTAAGAATTCTTGAAAAAAAATTGACAACCTCTTGAACAAGTTCCTACGGCTAGGGAAGAGGTCTAGAATATCATTGAAAAAGGTCAGACTTCCCAAGGACATGGTGGGAGTCAATCTACTCAACTTCAAAACTTATCAAACTGCTTTCCTATTCAAGCAAAAGCAGCTATTGGTTAACCAAAAGAGCGGGCTACACACCTGTATGGCTAGATCTTGAAACAACCATTATACCTAGTGGAAACCTCACATCATTCATCTCAATGCAGAAAGTAACCCTCCTGCATTCAAAATGTATTCTAAACAACACTAAAGAAGCTATTCTAAAAATTGACTCTCTGCTAGAAATAGGTTACGTTCTTCCAACCTAGCATCCTTATGGAACAACCAGAGGATCAAAATAGAAGGTTCCCCGATTGAATGGGAGGAGTGGGCATCACAAGGCATCTTCACCATCAATTAACTAGGATCAAACAAACTTCTGCTAACATTTGCGAACCTTCAACACACATATTCCCTAACCAGTTTAGATTTCTATAAATTCCTAAGGCTTAAATTGCGCATCCGGAAACCATCATACCCTGATCTAATGGCTTTGCTACCTCAATTCGTCAATAAACTAGTCCAAACGGGGCACGAAGTCTCAAATATCTATAAATATTTATCCCCAATATCTCTTAAACCCATGGACACTATGCAGGTCAAATGGAGGGAAGATGGACTAACAACTGAAAATAATAAACAGTATGCAAAAATATTAAAGTCCCCCTTTGTGCACAAGATTACCCCAGTCCTGGTTCAAACTAAATATATGTTGATACATAGAACTTACTGGACCCCTGCCCGCCTATACAAACTAAAACTCAAAAATACACCCACATGCAGGAATTGCAATCAATGTGCTGGTAATCTCGTACACATATTCTTCTACAGCCCATCCCTAAAAAAATACTGGGACAATGTTTTTGAACTGTTTCGCTTTTATCCTCGCAGATACTTCACCTTCCTTCTCACAGGTCCACTAGATCCAAACCTGAACAAAGAATAAGATATACACTTACTGGACCTCCTGCTTACACTAGCGGGGAAACTCATCCTTAACAACTGGATAAACACAGCTGCGATTTCCTCTAAAATCTGGGAAAACTGGATCTCTTTCATTAGGAGGGCCAACAGCATTCCCCTACAGATCACTCCGTGGAAAGTGAGAACAGCAATTTGGTCCACATTAGACAACTTTATGGCTAACGCAACCCTCCTCCTGTAGACAAATCCCACTCCGAACTAACATCAGCTTACTAAATCCCACTGCCAAGATCCTTCAAGATACACTTATCAAGTGGTCACTAAATACTTGCATCCTTAACGATCACCTCTACCACTTTAACTATTCTTTTCATCATGCTATTTTAAGTTTTATGTTTCAGTACAGTATGTTACAGTACCTAGTTTTATTTTTTATAACCTAACTATAATAACAATTACTGTACTAGGCACTAGTTAAAATTAGTTTAGAACCTCTTCAACAATACGCCAAGCTCTATGAAGTAGTGATCACCAAAAGCACCTGTTAAACTCAATATGATGAACGCATCACAATGTTTGATTGAACAATTGTATTTATTTCCATGCCAAGTACAAATGGAATGGTGCTTTTTATCCCATTTATGTATTCAGTTTACTTACTGCTTATGTTATAAAACACAATAAAGGTTTTGGAAATCAAGAAAGCGCAGTTTATTCTGCATCATTCAAGATGAATGGCCTATACTACTCTCTCCTGGTATGTAGCCATGTTCTGCATCTGATGCAGTTACAAATTCTCAATGCAAATTCAATTTTTTAGCAAACACAGTCATAAAATGAGAAGGGTTAGAGCAACATCTGCAACTACACTATTTTATTAGCATTATTGTTTACTTGCAACTGATGCAAACACTGTGTGACTACCTGGCAACGTGTGGAACCTTGGAGTAAAAGTAGGTCTTCTGCATTCACATAAGAAAGGAAAGCAAACCAGGCAGCCATGATCTGGCCAGACCTCTCATGATAGCCCATATCAAGTATTATGATAGAGCGCTGATAGCACTCTATTTGTATGAGTGCACTATACTCATGGTTTAAACGCACTCACATGTACTCTTATTGTTTGCAGTGTTTTACGACTATTAAGAAACATTTATTTGAAGCATCTAATGTTGAAAACTAGTAAACGCATTTAAGTAGAACTTTGTATGTATTACGATTCCTTCATGCATAATGTGCAGGACGATATTATTTCTATATACCGTAATTGTGGTTAGTTTAAGTTGCCTGAAATACGGGCCCAAAGCAAATGTTTCAGTTCTCCTTGCTCTCGAGAAATAAATAATGAAATGATTGTTGCGTTCAAGGTTAGAATGTTCTCATCCTACTGCAGGTGAAAGAATCACATCGTTATTTTCAGAGTTAAGGAGAAACCCGGAATGTCTTTGAAGATGGCTGGGAAGCGAGAAGGGAGGATGCCTTGCGCATCTGGCCTGTCTGGGAGCCAAGGCCACTGGAAGAAGACACTATTAATTAAAATTGTTTCATGAAAGAAAAGCTACTGCTTAGAGGTGCGATGGAAACTTTTAAGACGAATGACGTAGGTGGGTAAAATCCCATCTTTTGTATGATGCGCAGGGACAGAGAGACCAGACTTCTGCTAGCTTACGGAGAAGGAGCATCTTAGAGCACGCTCCATAGCCATAAGCTAACACGACCTATTTGACGCGAGTACTTCTTAGGAAGTCGACACGTGCTGACACCTTTGGGGAATGATAGGAGAGAGACAGGAAGGGCCCTCATCTAGAGCAGTGTAGGGAAAGATTTTGTTTTCTTTCAATGACTCGAGAACTGAATATCGCATCTATTCTGTGTTGCGTTGTGATTTTGGAATTTATAATCATTTGTCTTTTGGGCCGAATTACTTATATTCGTAAACTTGGCCGTGTATTGATTTTTCTGTACCTTTATTCTTTGCAATTGAGATGTATTTACATCCAATTGTTTTTGGCCTTATAATAAATATTCAAACTGCACTTTGGAGTTGGTGGTCTTTCCAGGCATGACAACTTTGTTGCTATTAATCTGAGTTGTTTCCTCCCCTCAACCACTTTAGGTAAATAAAAGATCGATCGCTTACGCTATATTTAGTAGGGAATATCAGGTGTGCAATTTAGCATAATCAAATGGTAGCAGAGGATGGTTTACCTTTAAAGTGGTTTACCTCTAAGGTGAGGAGAGTAATCAGGAGTAGGGTTGAAGGTTGAAGAGCCCTGAAGCAGAGTGGAAGACGGCGGAGAACGGAGACCGGCGGACGTTGATGGTGCGGCGGAAACAGTGGTGGCATGAGTATGAAAGGAATTGTGGTGTTAGATTGCGGTGATGAGTAAGTGGGAGATGTCTTGCGGAGTTGGGATGTATGTTGAGTGAATGTGGTTTTTGGTTTACTGGTCCGGATACGTGCGGAGCAGGAAGTTTTGGTGAGCGGACTCAAGAGAAGTCCAAGATCCCGGGATAGTTTTGTATTGTAATTGTCTGATTAAATGTGGGCGTTGTGAAGTGCTATCAACGATCCACTTGTGTTAGGGACCTTTGTGTGAATGAGGAAGAGGTCGCGGTTGAAAGCCTCAGGTACTGGGGTGGACTATGGCGATTGAGTGACCAACGCAGGTCGGGGGTCACAACGGTTGAATGTTCTTGTGAGAGTGTTCTATCGATCTTCAGTGTCAGACAATTACTTGTTTTATGTGACTGTAAGTTATTGTAATTGAGTAGGAACAGTTACTTGGTTTAATAACTTTTGGTTATAGTTACTTGTGGTACGAATGTGTGTGAGCGAGTTTGCAGTGAAATTGTAAAGGCGGGTGAGCCGCTGCAAGGAGTGAGAAGTGACGTCAGGGTGCGCCGCGCTGCGATAGGTTGGTTGGTGTAACGCCGCGCTGGGATTGGTGGAAGTTCGTTTGCAGTGGAACAGCGTATTTTGGGCTTGCAATTGATCGATTTTACAATGAGATGCTTTAGGGTGTTGCGAGATTTGTGTAGAGGCGATACAGGGGTAGTGACTAGGGTAGGAGAAGAAGCACCGCCGGAAGAGACACCGGCACATTATATGGCAACAAATGTAGGACTTCATACGATAGTGTGGCTTCAGAATTGGCATAAACTTACAGAGAAAGAGGGTGAATTGGCTTTCCCTCGTTATGGGTCTTTTTGTATGGAAGTACTGACCCAGTTGAGGGGGTGATGAATGTGCTAAAACCTCCCCCTAGACCCACACAATTTGAGGCTTTAGATGCATGGATGAGAGCTGCTCTAGCGAAAAAGAGAGAGAATTCACGAGTAAGAATGAGAAAAGCAATGAAGGCATATCAGGATGCTAGATGGGATGCTCAGTTGAAAAGATGGAGAGTAGACACCATAGAAGGAGAACGCCTGTACCCGTTCCGTACATTAAGGGAGGGGGCTGAAGGGAAAAAGACGACAGAGGAAGACAGTGATACGGATGACAGCTTCCTCGATAGATTGCTAGCGGACTGTCCTCCACCGTGCGACTCTAGATCAGAGATAGAGAGGTTGCGCCCATCATAAGAGCTTGTAGGAGTGGGACAACCGGGGGCAGAGGAACAACCAGCGGGAGTAAGAGGCAACATTACCATGGTACGCATTCCGGGAGGGTCTGGAGGAAGAAGGTATTCCAACTCTGAGCCAGTACCACCTGCAGAAGATATGCAGTTACCAGATGCTTTGTTAGTACCAGTTACAATAGGGCCAGTGGTTCTGATATATACTCCTAGAGAAAGAACTGATGATAGTCAACCGCAAAGGAGTGAAGGGGAAGAGACCATGCCTGGAGGGAGTCTTGCAATGAGTGGGACATGTTTCAGTCGGATACCAGTGGAATCTAATACTCCACTGCCAGCTACAGCTGATCCATCAAGAATGGATAGTGGAGCGAAATGAGTATGGACAGGAGCTCTAGCGAATTCTAGGTCAGACCTTAGAATGTGGGCTCAACCAGTGAGAGAGTCAATGATACGGAGGGAAGAAGCAGACAAGAGACAAGAAGTGCCTAAAGTACTGTTTGGGCCACAGGTTGTTTATGCAGGTGACCATTGGAGAAGTCGAAGCTGGGAAAGAGATAGACGCTCAGCGTCAGAGAGAGAAGAGGGTGCAGTTCCTAGGAGAACTCAAAGCTGTAACAGGGAAGATACAAAGAAAGAGGAAATACAGAAAGTGTTAAAAAGCGCAATAAAAGTGCCAATGCTGGATGTGGTACATATGACTCAAGCGAACTATTGTTCGTAGCAAAGGACATGACAAGAAAGGCCAAACGAGCTTATGATGCATTGTTGCTTTTGGCCCAGAGGTATGAGGTTGATTTGTCAAAAACAAAGCTGACACAGGGTTCCTGTAGATTAAATTACACAGATAAGGATTTAGAAGAGAAGCGAACGATTGGACTAAAAACACAAATTAGAGAACTAGTGATAGGGATACGGATATGGAGAGAACTAGACAAATGGAAGGAAAGATGGGCCAAAAAGAAAAGCTTTCAGACTGGAATAGGGAATACTCCGCCTCCGGGTGGAGGGGCGGGAGTCACAGGCAATTTCCCCCTCAGGGAGGTACAGAATGGAGGGTAGGTACATGTGCCAAGGAGCAGGGGTGATTTAGCAGCATTTACGAATGATTTTCCTCGGCTGAGGGAAAAACCTGCTGAGTGGTACAAGCAAATAGATCGGTTTGTAAAGATCTCGAAAGTATTGTGGATTGATTTGAACACCTTGTTTGATATAGTAGTACCTTCAGATTTGTGGGCGGCATGTAAGATCGCCATTGAGTGGCCCACTGCTGAGCCACCTAGAGATTCAGTGACTCATGGTCCTTCCCCTGATGTAATGAGAAAATACGAACAAGTGATTACGTGGTTACAGTCGAAGGTAGCTCCTCAAACTGTTGATTGGTTGAAGATTGACCGCACCACGCAAGACTCTAAGGAATCAGTACATGATTATTACGAAAGATTGTTGTTGGCTTTTAAGCAGCATAGTGGATTGGATACAATTGAACAAAAAGATGTGGGACAGTTTGTCTCGAAGTTTGTGTTGGGACTGAAATCTGATATCAGTTTGATGATACAGCAACACTTGATATGTTGGCAGAATAAGTCGGTGGACGAGATTCTGCGTTATGCTAAATATTGCAGTGATCAAGTGGAGTCAGCAGAGAAGAAATTGGAGGACAAGTTGATGTTGGTGCAGTTGAGAAATGCTGATACGATGCAAGGGTTTGGAGGAGGTCAAGGCAGAGGCAGAGGAGGTGGAAGAGGTATGGGGCAACAGATGGTGACCCAACCTGGTCAGGGTAGAGGAAGAGGAATGGATTCAGGTACAAGTGACTGGGTGGCCCAACAGAAAAGGGTCACTGCCTGCCATTATTGTCACAAAATCGGGCATTGGAAGCGCGAGTGTAGATCGAATCCAGCAAATCAGATACAGATGGAAGGTGAGGGACAGCTGTCCAAGACTGTCAACACGGTGACAAGACCCAGGTCTATGTATGGAGGAGGATATGAGCCGCAAGTGAAAGTACCTCAACCTCCTAGGATACCCATGCAAAATCAGTTATACCATCAGATGCCTTATTTTGAAATACGAGATAGATTTGATCAAAATCAAGATTTACGAGAGTGCCAGAGGGGGGTGCACGAAGAATGCACCTTAGATGCGATCCTAGAAGTAGATCAGAGTGGGCCGTTTGTGGATGCAGATGTAAATGGATATCTTGTTACCTTCTTATTAGATACTGGAGCTGCTCGCTCCGCAGTGAGAACAGAAGTAGTCCCAAATTTGACTCTTTCGGGACGATCGATTCAAGTAGTGGGGGTGAGCAATCAGAAAATGACCAATCCATTGACAAACGAATTACCCGTGAGAATAGGACCATTTCGGGATAAACACCAGTTTGTAGTGTGTAATTCAAGTCCGGTCTGTCTTTTGGGACGAGACCTTCTGTGCAAGCTCAATTGTACTATATTGTGCACTCCTAGAGGAGTGGAATTGCAAACGCATGATGATGATGCTGATTTTAAGATGGCTAACAAGAGTCTGTGTGCAGAAATGTTTGTGGTACTTACAATAGCAGAATTGCCACATGACTTGAGAGACTCAGTTGATCCGAAAGTGTGGGATTTTACACGTGAGGATGTAGGCCTAATGAGAGGGGTTGAGCCAGTTAGGATACAGATCAAACCCAATGCTGAATTCCCACGAACACCTCAATATAAATTGACTCCAGAAACCGTGGCTGGAATAAGACCTGTGATTGAGACTATGATTGCCCAAGGTATTCTTAAGGAGATAAGAGGAAGTCCCTGCAGCTCACCTATCATGGGACTGCAGAAGCCAAGTGGCAAGTACAGAATAGTGCAAGATTTGCGTCGGGTTAATGAAATTGTGATCCCATGTTGTCCTGTGGTACCGAATCCAGCTGTTATTCTATTCCAAATACCATGCAAAGCAGAATGGTTTACAGTAATAGATCTGTGTCATGCATTTTTCTCCATACCATTGCATGAAGAGAGCCAGTTTTTATTTGGGTTTAGGATGGACGATCGTGTATTAACATGGGAAAGGATTCCTCAGGGGTATACAGAAAGCCCCTCTATTTTTAGTCAATGTCTGAAAAAGAATCTTGAGGGACTGGTGATGCTCCAAGACTCAGTCTTAGTGCAATATATAGACGACCTTTTGGTCGCCTCAGAGACTGAGGATGCTTGCAGGATTGATACTGTGGCGCTGCTGAATCATTTAGCAGAGAATGGACACAAAGTGTTTCCAAACAAATTGCAGTATTGTTGGTCTGAAGTGCAGTACCTAGGTCACCGGATTGAGAAAGGAAAACGAAGGGTGTCACCAGATCGCATAGAGACGATTCTGCAAATGGGAACTCCGAAAACACAAAAAGAAGTCCGTATGTTTTTGGGAATGGTCGGCTATTGTCGACAGTGGATCCCAAAATTTTCCCTGCAAGCAAAGCCTCTGTTGAAACTGACTTGAAAGGATGTTAGTGATCCGGTACCATGGGACGAAGAGTGCTTGAAAGCCTTCCGTGAGCTGAAGGAAAGTATCTGTCGTGCTCCAGCTCTTGTAATGCCGGATTATAACAAAGCGTTTTCGCTCTTTTGCTGTGAAAAGGAGGGATGTGCTTTAGCAGTCCTAGTGCAGACACATGGGGGTGCCCGTAGACCAGTGGCTTACTTCTCCGCTACATTAGACCCCGTAGCTTCTGCGTTGCCCGGATGTCTGAAATCCGTTGCTGCAACCGGTGTCAGCATTGAAAGATGTGAAAGCATAGTGATGGGTTATCCGCTCACTGTTTATGTGCCCCATTCAGTAGAGCAATTGATGACCCGCACAAAGACACAGTATCTGACCAATAACAGACTTACCAAGTATGAGCAGGTTATCTTGGCTGCTGAAAATGTTACCCTGAGACGTTGTACCACCCTGAACCCTGCTACATTGTTACCTGTTCTGGCAGAGGAAGGAGATGAGGATTGTGAAGAGCATGACTGCCTAGATGTTACTGACCTATCTACCAAACCCAGACCTGACATTGTCAATGAACCTTTGCCCCAATCTGATTTGATCCTTTTTGTTCATGGTTCATGCTTAAGAGACAATGAAGGGTATTTGAGAGCAGCGTTTGCTGTGTGCACCATCATGGGAGTAGTGGAAGCTGCCTGTTTAAATAGAGTATTCTCTGCGCAGGTGGCCGAAATTGTCGCTTTGACACGTGCCTGTATCATTGCAGCTGATATTCGAGTGACTGTGTATTGTAATTGCATTTGTATACCGCTTACTACCCCTGACGAGGCGTCGAAGCGCTTTTTTGGCGAGTAGCACGCTACTCCGGGACCTATAGAGGATTAGTGTTGAATTAATATAGTGAAACATGCAAGTAAATTTTAAGTGGTGGATATGTTAGTCAGTTAATTGGATTCGGAAGGATAGCAGAAGGATAGAAGAGGAAAGAAGGTTTGTATATATATAGCGCTTCGAACCCCTGATGGGGTGTTGAATCGCTTTTTTGGTGAGTAGCACGCTACTCTGGAAACCCATAAAGGATTAGTGGTGAATTAGTATGGTGAAATATGAAAGTAATTTGAGTGGTGGATATTAGTCAGTTATTTGGAGTGAGAAGGATAGCGGAGGGATAGAAGGGAAAGAAAGGTTTGCATTCATATAGCACCTGTTACCCCTGATGGGGTGTTGAAGCGCTTTTCTGGCGAGTAGCAGGCTACTCCGGAACCCATAAAGGATTAGTGTTGAAAAATAGTATAGTGAAATATGAAGTAATTTGAGTGGTGGATATGTTAGTCAGTTACTTGGATTGAGAAGGGTTAGGGAGGGGTAAAAAAGGAAAAAAGGTTTGCATTTATTTAGCGCTTGTAACCCTGATGAGGTGTTGAAACGCTTTGTTGGCGAGTAGCACGCTACTCTGGAACCCATAAAGGAATAGTGGTGAATTAGTATAGTGGAATATGGAATTAGAGAAGTGAACATGTTAGTCTGTTATTTTGATTGAAAAGGATAGTGGAGGGATAGAAGAGTGAAGGATTTCTTTTTTTAGGTCATAGCAGTAGGAGGAGGCTTTTGGATGAGTAAAAAGGGTTTTTGAAGGGGAAGAGTTAGAGGGAAGAGTTTAGAAAGGTTTGTTTTGGGGGATCGGTACAATAAGGGAGGTGTCAGAAGATGCAAGGAGGGGTAGAGTAGGAGAGAGTCAAGGAAGGGTTATTTTGGGGAACATAGTAATGGTATGGCGTTTGGGATAAATGAGAGAGTGGGTGTAGAGGATATAATGATAGATGTATAGGGTGAGATAGGGTAGTGAATTGGAAGGAGTAGTAGAAAGAAGTTTGAGATGAGTCAGAAAGTTGGGCTAGAAGATATATTGAGGGAAGTATAGGCTGAGAAATAGGGTAGTGCATTGGAAATGCTAAATTAGAAGAAAGTGATAAATATATAGATCCATAAGTACATTCAAAGTATATAGATGCATAAAGGAGGTAAGTATATGCAGATTAAAGATATTGATAGAGGTAGCGGATGAGAAATAGGGTAGTGCATTGGATATGCTTTTTCAGGAGAAAAGTAACAGACACACAGATCCAAGTACATGGAGGTACATAGATGCCCAATGGAAACAAGTACATGTAGACCAAAGAAGATTTTTTTTTTTCTTTTGTTTTTGTTTTTATAACAACATAATTATTATACATGTTTATACAAAGCAATACACGAAGATAGGCACATATCTATAGTGAAAATCAATGCTTATGTACAGAGGGACAAATACATAGGGTGGGTATTAATGGATGGGAAAATGGGCAGCATTCCTGGCCCAGGTCCCGACCAGTCTTGAACAGGCTCAAACAGGTACTCACCCTTGTCCTCTCCACCCTTAGCCTTGATGCCCGGGCTGAGACGCCCTAAGCCTTGGCCGTTTATAGCCCTAGTAGTCAGGTGACCCCTTCAGCCAATGGGAACCCTAGCCCTAACAATATCCAATCACAGCACTAGCCCTAAAATCTAGAACCAATAGGAGGCGAGGACCTTACAGCCAATCTTAGCCCTAGTCCAAGCACCCAATCAGTTTCAAAAACCCTTGATCTCTAGGTCCAATAGAGGCCCTAGCCCTACCAGTAGTCTCAACCCTAGTCCAAGCAACCAATGGCACAGGAAGCCCTAGTCCCTACTTCCAATAGAAAGCCTAACCCTACTCTTAGTCCCACACCTAGTCCAGCAACCAATCACACCAGAAGCCCTAATCACTACTTCCAATTAAAGGCCTAACCCTAGCCCTAGTCCCACCCTAGTCCCAACAACCAATAACACATGAAGCCCTAGTCCCTACTTCCAATAGAAATACTAACCCTAGCCCTAGTCCTACATTGATTGAATCACAGACCCAGAAACCAATCAGAACCCTCAAATACCCAACCAATGAGGACACTAACCCTAATCCAATAGAAACATCAGATACAACCACCAATCAGTGTACACATGTACCAAACAATATCAGACTATATAAGGTCCCAGCTAACTCAGACAAGGTTTGCTGGCCAGGGAGTTGGAAGCTGCTTCTCTATTCAGAAATCTCCTAGGAGACAGACCAGCTCAATCCACACTTTGGACTTCTGCAGGTAAGGCCCCAACAAACTTGTCCTCTATTTGTATAAAACTTTACTCCCTCTCCTGGCCAAAAAACGAAGTGCACAGTCCCTATTAAACACAGTTTAAACAGCTTACAGCACATTACTGCTGTCTCAGGGGGGAAGGGGGGGGCTGGTTTCACTGACTTCTTAATACAAAATGGTCGCTGGGGGTGCACTGCTTAACATACAGGTCTTAGCACAGAGCAAAGGAGACATTTGGAGGGAAAAACTGATAGTCACAGGGAATGAGAGGGAAAAACTACAGAGTTTGGACTGCAAATCCCACAATTCAACAGGTTAAATGGAAGCAGTCACAGGCAGGAAAAAACACTAGTTTAAACACAAAAACATGGGATAAATTATGCAATCACTGGCAGGTGAAAACTACAATTTTAAACTGTAACAAGCACAGGCAAAGACAGTTAAATAAATTTAAAAAGAAAAAAATAAGATGATGCAATCACAGGTAGGGAAAATCGTTTTTTAAACTTTTTTAGTTTTTATTGACAGTCAATACGGATTTGGTGTAGTTCACGACTTTGGGCAGTTATGGTCACAGAGGGGGTTTCTAACGTCCTCAGGGTCACCTATACGTAATGGTGAGTATGTGCGCCAACTATTGGAAGCTTTACAGAAACCTAAAGAGATAGCAGTCATTAAATGTGCAGCTCATGGAAAGGGAGAAGATTTTGTCACAAAGGGCAACAACTATGCCGATGAAGTAGCACGATTTTGCGCTGAACATGCTTGTATTTTCAATGGAGAATATGTAGGCGAGAGCACAGAAGAGACCGAGCTCAGCATGATGTTAGCTATAGCCGATGAAGTGAAGCGGTTGCAGGATGAAGTCCCAAAAGAGGAAGCTGCTTCATGGGTCAGAGCAGGTTGCACAAAAAGAGACAATGGCATTTGGGTGTCCACGGATGAGAGAGCAGTATTACCCAATTGTCTACTGAGCCCAATGGCAAGGCAAATTCACGGAGTAGTTCATCTGGGAAGAAATGCTATGGTGCGAGTGTTAAGGCAGACATGGTTTAATCCACGCTTTCGTGTGTGGGCTGAAACGGTATGTCACAGGTGTGTCACTTGTCAACAAATGAATGTTGGAAAGAGAACTGTGGTTGCATTGAGTCACATTGGCAGATCTGGAGGTCCCTTTAATAGGATACAATTAGATTTCATTGAGATGCCGAGGTGCAATAGGTTGAGCTATGTTTTGGTGGTGGTGTGTATCTTTTCGCGTTGGGTGGAAGCATATCCAAATAGACGATGTGACAGTCTCACAGTAGCCAAATTGTTGTTGAGAGAGGTGATCCCGAGATATGGATTTCCGACAGCAGTGGAGACAGATAGAGGAACTCATTTCCACAGTGAAATCATGAAACTATTGTGCTCTGCTTTAAATATTGATCAGAGGCTGCATTGTAGCTACAGGCCGGAGGCTTCAGGTCTTGTAGAGCAGGTCAATGGCACCATCAAGTCGAGAGTGGCAAAGGTGTGTTGGTCAACTGCATTGAAATGGCCAGATGCATTGCCCCTGGTGCTCATGAGCCTGCGTAGCACCCCTGATAGGAGAACAGGGCTTTCTCCGCCACGAGATTTTGAATGGAAGAGCTATGCGTTTGCCTATGGTGCCAGCTACAGCATTGATAAACATCACTGATGATTTAGTGTTGGATTATTGTAAAGGACTGGCTGATGTGGTTACTTCTGTATCCCACCAGGTCGAGGCTGCGACTGCATCCACCTCGAGAGACCTGCTGCATGATCTAAACCCAGGTGATTGGGTACTAGTTCGCAAACACGTGAGGAAGAGTTGTCTTGATGCTCGCTGGCGAGGACCATATCAGGTGATATTGGTCACAAGTACCGATGTGAAGTGTGGAGGATTGCCGAATTGGATCCACGCTTCCCACACTCGTCGAGTTCAAGCGCCTGCGGAGGAAGAGAGTCCCCTGGTTCCGAGGAGTGTGTGTGGACCTGACACAGACAACGACGAAGGCGCAGATCCAGCTGTAAGAGTTTCGGACGAAATGGAACAGCCGAGTGAGCACGAGAGACGAGAGCTGAGTGCTCCTGAACTGAGCCCAGATCCTGAAATAGATGATATTGCAGAAGTGAACCATGCACCAGAGCAAGGTGAGCAGTCTATTCCAGAAGAATCAGATAAAGAGGAAGAGAGGAGAACGGATGCAGGAGCAGAAAAGTGGCCAGCAAGAAAAGAAAGGCTGAACATAAGGCCCGCATCCGAGAAAGATCTCGCTCTGATTCCTGAAACATCTGAATCAGATCAAAGCGACGCTGAAGAAAGACCGGATGGTCTGAGGCGTTTCAGAAGAGAAAGAATAGCGTCTTGAAGATACGCATCTCCTGAGTGGACGTACCTGGCTGCAAATGCAGAGCCCAGCGAAGTCCGGAAGGTTGGGAGCTGGTACAGTGAGCTACGAAGGGGACACCCTCTCGATTGAGATACAGTTACTGGGCCCAGGCGTAGAAGCATTTGGAAAGCTAACCCTGCAAGTTCCAAATCCTCCAAAGCTGAGTGGATTGCGTTTCCTGATCCTCAATCAGGTTATTTTCCCTTCATTTGGCCGACAGCTCACCGCGCAAGAATTAGGAGAAATTTGTGCGGAGATTTTGCAATTTGTCCTCGAAATACTTGGATCAAATATCATTAACGATGAAGCTTGAATTATAACCAAAGAAAACAGTAGGCCTTAGAAAGAAGATAACTTAGACCCCAGTTGAAGAAGATTTAAAATTAGGGACTTTCTAGTAGATGATGGAGTGAGGAGTAGGGCTGACTACATCTCTTCAATAGGTTTAGTCTCAATCAAATGAACTTGGACATTAATTGCATGAGAGGCGAGAAGTGAAAAAGACATTGTTCACACAAAGAAAACAGAAAGAGACTGTGTTTTTCCCTTTTGTGCTTCGGAACGAATCAGTAGAAACTATGGTGTCCGAAAACTCAACACGCAAACAGAAATGCATCATTGGCACCCTCATTGTGGTGATTGTTACACCTCTAGTTGGATCTCAGGATGACGGACAGAATAGGATACAGGCAACACTCACCCCACCACTCTCTCAGATAGATGAGGATGCATCCGCAAAGGATCTAGAAATGATTAAGGAAACTAGTCAGAGATTACATGTTGATTTGTCCAAGGGTGATTTTACTTTGAATGCGTATGCTCGATTATTGTATGAGTATGTGGATACCATGGAAGCGAAGGATTGCTATGTGTGTATGCAATTACCAGCCTCAGTAGAAGAAGGCATTCAATATCATCATTTGCCTGTGACCTATGGCATTACATGTAGTGTGTTATTGAGCATGTTTTATAGCAAAGCACACTTTGAGTACTATTTCTCAAATTATGATGTGGTACTCTCAGAAGTTCCCGTTCTTAAATACATGAATAAATATGATTATTATAAGGAGGTAGAGTGAATGTCAAAGTATTTCGTGCCTATCATCACTTTAGATACGTCCTATGCTCATAGACACAATTTAACCTGTATGTTAACTGATATCGAAAAGAAGTTCATAGATCAGATAGAAGATCGGCATAGACAGACTCTATTCAGACCAGATCCAAAGCACAAGGTTACCCCATGGACTAAAGAAGAATTAGATCATAAAGCAAAGGGAGTTTTGGACCCATAGCATTAGATTTCCAGCAGAAAGGAAAGTTGTGCATTAGACACCCGACCACATACTACGACAAGATATTTGTGGGTGAGAGTGATTGTGAGCACGTCTTTTGATCAAAGAATCAATTAGGAAAGCATTATTGGACAAAATAACAGTAGTGCCCAATGTGTATTTTGTGTGTGGAAAGAATGCCTATGTGAAGTTGCCCAAAAAGTGGTATGGCACGTGTTATTTGGCTGTGGTGTTTCCCAAGATTTTTCACGTGAATGATTTATGGCCCTTAGAAAGGAAAGGACCTCAAAGAGGAAAACGTGGTGTGAGTGCAGGAGAAGTGATTGGGGACATATTTGGAGCTATGATACAGAGTATGGGTGTGATTCTGAATGATTTAAAAATCAGAAAGCTGGCAACACTAGTGGATAAGCTCTCAATAAATACTGCTCAGATTTTATTGCTTGTAGATGGGGAAATGGTTTCGATAAGGGCTATGGTTTTGCAGAACCGTCTTGCCCTAGATGTGCTGCTAGCAAAAGCCGAAGGAGTCTGCAAATTGTTGAAAGTTCAACAGTGCTGCACTTATATTCCTGACAACAGTCGGGATATAAGGAAATACATTACCAATATTTCAGATATACACCAAGAGTTACGTGAGATGGCTGCTGAAGGACTCTGGGAACAAGTGGGGAAAGGATTTGGCAAGATAGGCACAGCGGCGGTGCGTCCATTGGGGCGTTGGGGCGTAGCCCCCCCGCCCGCAGCGCCCTCGGCGTCTTTGAACTTAAGTAAACTGAATCAGTTTACTTAAGTTCAAAGACGCCGAGGAAGACTGACAATCATGTCAGTCAGCATGACGTCGGACCGCCCACCCCTTCAGAGTCTGAAGGGGGTGGGCGGTCCCGGCGTCATGTTGACTGACATGATTGTCAGACGGACCAGGGGCAACAGGCAGCAGCACAAGTGCGCATGAGTGGGGAAGGGCAGCGAATTTTCGCGCCGTGCCCAGTCATGCGCACTTGTGTTTGCACTAGCTTGCGCATGCCCATTAGGAGAGCGAGGGTTGAGCAAAGGCTCAAACCTCGGTCTCCTAATGGGCAGGCGGGCAGTACTAATCGTGCCCTAAGCCAATCCTGGCGCTGCTGGCAGCGCCAGGATTGGCTGAGAAGGCTGTAGGCGCCAACGGACCCGAGGCAGCGCGGACGGCAGACCTGCTGCTCAGGTAGGATTTCTTTTATTTATTTTAAAACTCCCCCACCCCCGCGCGACACCCCCCCCCCCGCGAGCCGCGACTGAGTGGAGACCTTTTTTATAAATCTATCAGGGAAATAAAAAGCAATTGAAAGTAGATTAGAACGCAGTTGCCTGCGAGATAGAATGAAGGTATGAGACAAGAAGTGCCTCTTTACAGGTCCATTTTACCTTTCATCTTAGTCCGAATTTAAGAGGGTCTTCTCTTGGTGTAGGATTGGAACACCCCCCTCATTGTGACCTTTTAACTGTCAGAATCTGATGTATATTCAAAGGACCATATGCAAGTCATGCTGTCTATTAATATTTATAAACATCTCCTCATTTGGGTACATTACTCCATTACTGCGCCACTGAGTGGGGAATTCCAGTAAAGCACTTGCTCGCACACAGCAGACTTTCCAATCGCTGCGTTCCGTTATGAATTAAAGAAAAAAGCTGAATGCAATTACGCGGCAGACAGCTGCAGGCGTTATCGACGATATCTCAAGCAGTGTCATTTTTAAAAATTTGATTTTAAATTTGATTTCATGTGGAATTCTGAAACGACTTCCGCGGGAAATGCTTAAAAACTTCAAATAACAATTTTGGCATCTGCCCGTCCCCGAATGAGTCCCGCCCCGGCACATCCTGGTCCTGCCCCCCATCCCCCCCACCCCCAATCTTATGCTTCTCAGTCCAGATGTGGACTGTGATTAAACTGCTCCGTGAGGGGGTCTCCTGCAAATCAGGAGGGGCATTTAGTGTGAAGATGGTTAAAAGTCAGATTAGAAATAGTGAACACATATGGTGTTGCAGCGTTGTGTGTCTGTGCTCTCTGGTGAGCGGGAGAAGGGGGGGGGGTGAGTGGAGAGTGCCAGGAAGAAGATAAGAAATAACAGCTCGTGATTTCATTGTATAGCAGCATTGTATGCAAATCAACGCCAAGGCAACTGATTACATAGAGGAACGAGCGTTGCCAAGGGTAATAGATCTGTTTTTAATGTTGTGCTAACCAATAAAAACAGCACTTCTGCCAAGGCTTGTTTATAATAATGTTGAGATCCTATGCGGGGAGGGCACAAGTTGAGTTCACCCAAAAGAAGCAACAAAATACACCCCGGCACTGTGAGATCCTGCAGGAACTCCAGACTTCCGGCAGTACAGGAAGTGAGGATGCCTCCTGTACTGTAAGGTGACCACAAGGAACTCCAGTTCTGCTCAGTGGCTTGTGCACAAAAAGGTGTGTGTTGATCTTCAACCAGAAACTGCCAAGTGTCCTAGATAGCTCAGATGGATAATGTCGCTTTGCAGAGATTGCTGTGGTGAATGTCTGTCACAAGTTTGAACCCCAATAAGGGTGTATTGGACATGTTTCAAAGATCATTGTGAAACCTCTGAGTGCTGTATAATAGCTCATCCATTTAAAGCACTTGCAGCAGAAATCCATCAGTAACCGGAAGCCAGGTCACCGTTTTTATGTACAGGACACAGTTTACTGTTTATATGAACTTTTAATGCTTTTGACAGGAGTGATGTTTCACAAAGATCAGGGTTTCGCAATCCAGACAGGGCCATTTCAGCAGTTAATTAGTTCATCCGGAGGTTAATAAGCTGAGATGGGTAGTAGTCAAACCTTTTATTTATAGTGCTTAGATACAATTCGTGTCGTGGTGTGAACTCTAGAAATTTCACTATTATTACATGGCTATGCCGACTGTCTCATGACAGTGCACCTGTTTATAGCCTCTGTTATCCAGTTCACATCAACGCTTAAAATTGTGTTGCAGAGGTTACTGTCTTTTTAACCAGGTTGCGAGGAAAAACAGACCAGTGAAAGTGCACAGGGGACTCATTCTAGAGCAGCCAAATGCTGTTTGCCTGGTGATGTACATGATGAATGCCAATGACCGGTCATCGCTGGCATTGCTGGAAATGAATGACCATGGTAATAATAAGAACCTGATTTGCACTTGAGAAATTTTCGGTTATTAGTCTGGGAGGGGTGATTGTCAACAACTTAAGATCTTTTTAGGTCAAAAGAGAGCTCACTGAAAATCTGACGCACCTCTTGGTATGTAGGGTACAAGCAGCAGGTTTTTCCCTCGAAGAAGAGAGCTGTGCATTCAACAATATCAAGCGTTAAAATAAAAATATATAAAAAACACATTAACATCCCCAAACCAATTTATGATACTCATGTTAAATTTAATGAACAAAAATTGACACAAAAATGGTGAAACGGAATTTAGGGCACTGAATGGTCTGTGGTGGTTAATTAGTTACATGAGATGTATGTCTGCCATGTTATGGGGTAACTGTGCATAGGATGACAGTGACTGGTGTGTGATGTGACACTTTAGTATATAAAAGCAATGACAATCATTGATGCAGGCTGTAATTTGGGTGTATATCCTAGAGAAAGTGATGTCATTCTGTGGTTATACTGAATAAGCAGCTACCTATATCATTTTCATGTGAAATCTTTTTATTGATGTCATAACTACGCTTTCACAAGTGACTTATTAACCTTCTTACTTTCTCAAATTTGCTTGAAAATGCACCATTTGCCCAATCTTTTTTCAAAATGTTCTCAGGGGAAGAACCCCCCCGCACCCCCCCCCCAACCAGCCTTTATGACAGTTGGGCTAGCTCGCTACGCTCACTTGATACACATCAGTCATCCGATTTTTTTTACGCCACACCACTTTTAAATGTCACCAGCCGCCCCTGGATAGGCAGTTGGTTTGGAAGTTTGAGACAAGGAATAATGGGATATATCTTGAAGCCTATTATAATAGCTGTCATTTGTATAATCGTCCTACTAGGATCTAGCAAGGCTTACAAATGGCACAGGGCACGACATCAGGAGACTGTTTCGAGAAAGCTAGAGCGCCAACTTGAACGACTGCAGGACAGTCATTACCAGCACCTTAAGGGGTTAGAACGATTCAGACAGGGACGGCAAGCTACAGCTTCTGTTTAGGTTGGTCTCTTCTACGAGGAGAAACTGTAGGAAGAATATAAAGTTGGTGTTATGACACTAGTCATAAGAGGGGGAACTGATAGAGCGCTCATAGCACTCTATTTGTATGAGTGCACTATACTCATGGTTTAAACACACTCACATGTATTCGTATTGTTTGCAGTGTTTTACGACTATTAAGAAACATTTATTTGAAGCATCTAATGTTGAAATCTAGTAAACGCATTTAAGTAGAACTTTGTATGTATTACGATTCCTTCATGCATAATGTGCAGGACGATATTATTTCTATATACCGTAATTGTGGTTAGATTAAGTTGCCTGAAATACAGGCCCAAAGCAAATGTTTCAGTTCTTCTTACTCTCGAGAAATAAATAATGAAATGATTGTTGCGTTCAAGGTTAGAATGTTCTCATCCTACTGCAGGTGAAAGAAACACGTCGTTATTTTCAGAGTTAAGGAGAAACCCGGAATGTCTTTGAAGATGGCTGGGAAGCGAGAAGGGAGGATGCCTTGCGTATCTGGCCTGTCTGGGAGCCAAGGCCACTGGAAGAAGATACTATTAATTAAAATTGTTTCATGAAAGAAAAGCTACTGCTTAGAGGTGCGATGGAAACTTTTAAGACGAATGACGTAGGTGGGTAAAATCCCATCTTTTGTATGATGCGCAGGGACAGAGAGACCAGACTTCTGCTAGCTTACGGAGAAGAAGGAGCATCTTAGAGCACGCTCCATAGCCATAAGCTAACACGACCCATTTGGCGTGAGTACTTCTTAGGAAGTCGACACGTGCTGACACCTTTGGGGAATGATAGGAGAGAGACAGGAAGGGCCCTAATCTAGAGCAGTGTAGGGAAAGATTGTTTTCTTTCAATGACTCGAGAACTGAATATCGCATCTATTCTGTGTTGCGTTGTGATTTTGGAATTTATAATCATTTGTCTTTTGGGCCGAATTACTTATATTCGTAAACTTGGCTCTGTATTGATTTTTCTGTACCTTTATTCTTTGCTATTGAGATGTATTTACATCCAATTGTTTTTGGCCTTATAATAAATATTCAAACTGCACTTTGGAGTTGGTGGTCTTTCCAGGCATGACAACTTTGTTGCTATTAATCTGAGTTGTTTCCTCCCCTCAACCACTTTAGGTAAATAAAAGATCGATCGCTTACACTATATTTAGTAGGGAATATCAGGTGTGCAATTTAGCGTAATCAATTACATAAAGAATACAGGCAGGGCCGGACTGGGGAACCAAAAGAAGTCCTGGTAAAAATGCTCAAACCAGCCCCGCTCTCATTGTCTCCTCATGCAATCTCCCTCTTTCCATCCATTATCTGTCTTTCTTTCTCTCCTCTCTCTTTCTCTCTCCCTTCCTTCTCTCTTGAAGCCTACATGTACGTGCTGCAATTAACCTCTAGGTACCGGAGAAAGTGGCAGAGGCACCAGGTGCGGCCCTCGGCTTACAAAACCGGAATCCACTGACTCCATCTGATGGGGTAAATGCCAGGTGGAATAAAGGGCCTGGCTGGACTTGAATCCAGGTCACAGTGCACAAGAGTAAGCAAGTTTAACATTCCTTTGATGGGTGAATGGCAAGGGAAACAACAATCTATTCTGATAATGGTTTATGACACGTTTCAGTGCAGCACGCGCACAGACTTAGTTTATTATGTTACATATTTAACTTTAAAATAAATACTACATGGGCTGTGTGTGTTAACAAACCTCACATCAGGTTCTCCTTCCTGAAAATGAGGCAGGCACACTCGGGGACTCCTCTTTACCTCCCCCCCCTTTTAGTCTGCATACAGTCATAGGGGATTTATAAAGTCGTCATGGCGAAAACTGAGTAAAATGCTTGCCGTGCCGGGCAATGTCACCCTTTGTCTAGGAATTATGTAGCACAAGAGCCAGACAACTATCTACATTAGTCAGGCATGTTTTCACAGCACCCCATTCTATAAACAAGCATAGCTAGGCCTGGATATTTTATACCCAACAATAAGTCAAAAGTAACAATACTGGTGTACTCCTAGAAGGTAAGAAAATACTGTATAGGACTGTCTATGGTTCCTTTCTCCCTGGTACGTACAAACTACAATGTCTGCAACTTAAAATGTCTCTTTTCATCTCATGTACAGGCCTCCCAGGCAAAACAAGGACTTCATGGATGTATTCTCAGATCTCCTATCCACCTCATCCCTCTGGCATGCCCAAGTCATCCTTTTGGGTGACTTATAACTCCCAGACAACCTAAGCTAAAAAAAAACGAGACACACGCCTCAAACTCATTGACAGACTTATTGTGGTACAGCATGTCAAACCTAACACACTCCAGGGGCTACATACTTAAGCTTGTCATCTCAATATCACCAACAGTTCAATGCAAACCACCCATGCCCCTGGACTAGACTGACCACTTCGCCATCCGTACTCCCTGTTCAACGTCCTACCAACAAACCAGGGTCAACCGAAAAGAAAAGACCAAACCTTCAGATTCTTGAAAGACTTCTCCATAGACAACCTAGGGCCAGATGTACGAACGCTTTTGCGGTCGCAAATGGGAAATCGGCCCGTTTGCAACCGCAAAATAGGTCTGCTCCATCTAATAGTGATTCGCTATTAGGAAGGGGCGTGCCAAGGGTGTCCCTTCCTAATAGCGACTCGCACTTCAATGTAAGATTGTTTTGCGGCTGCAATTGCGACCGCAAAACACTTGCAGTTTACCACCCATTTCAAATGGGTAGTATGTCACTCACAAACAGGAAGGGGACCCCTTTCCCTTTGTGACTGGCATTGAAAATATTTTTTAAGAGCAGGCATTGGTCCCATGGACCACTGTCTACTCTTAAACAAGCATTTGCAATGCAATAGGTCTCACATTTGCGAGAGTTTAAGCTATTGGCATTGTAAATGACAGTGCCTTTTTATTTATGTTTTCAAAACCAATAAGTAAATAAAAAGCATTGTCATTTTCAATGCCAATAGCTCAAATTCTCGCAAATGCAAGACCTATTGCATTGTAAATGCTTGTTTTCATTGGCTGGGGGTAGTTGAAGGGTGATGGGGGCAAAGGGGGAGAGGAAAGAGTTAAGTTTAAAAGGTAAAGGGAGAGGGAGAGGGTCGGTTTAATTGAAAAGGGCTGTAGGAATCCTCCAGGTAAATTAAAAACAAGCATTGGCATAGCCAATAGGTCTCGCCTTTGGGACCTTATAAGTGTTTAGCCATGCAACAGTTGATGTTGTTGCACCAAGGATATTGTGCTACATAACTAAATACTTATAAGGTCCCAAAGGCGAGACATATTGGCTATGCCAATGCTTGTTTTGTACTTGCACTGCTGGCAACTTCTTCCTGCCTGTTTTCATGCTTGTTTGTTTTAAAAAAATTGTTATGGGGAGCGGGACATAAATAACGGGGGAGTGGAGGTTGTAAAACAGTAATTTAATTAGAACACGAGCAGCGGACGGACACTAGGGGAGAATCAACAGATGCCAGATTCCAAGGGCAGACTGACGTGATGCTTAGGTGGTGCGCTGATGCAAAATGGTGGTGGTTAATGATGTTTGGTGCTCAGGTGGTAACACTATATGGGGTGGATTGGAGGTACGTTGTGGATTGTGGAGTTGAAATAGGTTGTTTGGTGTGTAATTATGCGGTGTGTATTGGAAATGTGTGGAGTTGAATCGTGTGGCCTGTAACTGTGGTGTTGAGTGAAATTATGCTTAGTGAAATTGTGTCATGGTGTGGAGTGCATTTATGTTGATTGGTGGTATGTGGTATAGAGTGCATTTATGTGGAGTGTGTTTATGTTGCATTGAGTACAGTGCAATTATGTGGCGTATAATTATGTGGCACTGAGTGGTATTATGTGGAGTGTATTAATTTTGCATTGAGTATAGTGTTATTATGTGGCACTGAGTGGTATTCAATGGAGTGTATTTATGTTGCATTGAGTAGAGTGTAATTATGTGGCTTGTAATTATGTGGTACTGAGTTGTATGTGGGGTGTATTTGTTACATTGAGTAGAGTGTAATTATGTGGCGTGTAACTATGTCACAGTGAGTGGTATTATGTGGAGAGCATTTATGTTGCATTGAGTACAGTGTAATTATGTGGTGTGTATTTATGTGGCATTGAGTGGTATTATTTGGAGTGTATGTTGCATTGAGTGCAGTGTAATTATATAGCATATAATTATGTGGCACTGAGTGGTATTGTGTGGAGTGTATGTTGCATTCAGTAGAGTGTAATTATGTGGTGTGTAATTATGTGGCACTGAGTGGTATTTGGAGTGTATGTTGCATTGAGTGCAGTGTAATTATGTAGCATATAATTATGTGGCACTGTGTGGTATGTGGAGTGTATTTATGTTGCATTGAGTAGAGTGTAAGTATGTGGCGTGTAATTATATGGCACTGAGTGGTATTATGTGGAGTGTATTTATGTTGGATTGAGTAGAGTGTAATTATGTGGCGTGTAATTATGTGGCACTGAGTGGTATTATTTGGAGTGTATGTTGCATTGAGTGCAGTGTAATTATGTAGCATATAATTATGTGGCACTGAGTGGTATTGTGTGGAGTGTATGTTGCATTTAGTAGAGTGTAATTATGGTGTAATTATGTGGTATGTAATTATGTGGCACTGAGTGGTATTTGGAGTGTATGTTGCATTGAGTGCAGTGTAATTATGTAGCATATAATTATGTGGCAGTGAGTGGTATTGTGTGGAGTGTATGTTGCATTCAGTAGAGTGTAATTATGTGGTGTGTAATTATGTGGCACTGAGTGGTATTATTTGGAGTGTATGTTGCATTGAGTGCAGTGTAATTATATAGCATATAATTATGTGGCACTGAGTGGTATTGTGTGGAGTGTATGTTGCATTCAGTAGAGTGTGATTATGTGGTGTGTAATTATGTGGCACTGAGTGGTATTTGGAGAGTATGTTGCATTGAGTGCAGTGTAATTATGTAGCATATAATTATGTGGCACTGTGTGGTATGTGGAGTGTATTTATGTTGCATTGAGTAGAGTAAGTATGTGGCGTGTAATTATATGGCACTGAGTGGTATTATGTGGAGTGTATTTATGTTGGATTGAGTAGAGTGTAATTATGTGGCATGTAATTATGTGGCACTGAGTGGTATTATTTGGAGTGTATGTTGCATTGAGTGCAGTGTAATTATGTAGCATATAATTATGTGGCACTGAGTGGTATTGTGTGGAGTGTATGTTGCATTCAGTAGAGTAATTATGGTGTAATTATGTGGTGTGTAATTATGTGGCACTGAGTGGTATTTGGAGTGTATGTTGCATTGAGTGCAGTGTAATTATGTAGCATATAATTATGTGGCACTGTGTGGTATTATGTGGAGTGTATTAATGTTGCATTGAGTAGAGTGTAAGTATGTGGCGTGTAATTATAAGGTACTGAGTGGTATGTGGAGTGTTTTTATGTTGCATTGAGTACAGTGTAATTATGTGGCGTGTAATTATGTGGCACTGAGTGGTATTATGGGGAGTGTATGTTGTATTCAGTGGAGTGTAATTATGTGGTGTGTAATTATGTGGCACTGAGTGGTATTATTTGGAGTGTATGTTGCATTGAGTGCAGTGTAATTATGTAGCATATAATTATGTGGCACTGAGTGGTATTGTGTGAAGTGTATGTAGCATTCAGTAGAGTGTAATTATGTGGCATGTAATTATGTGGCACTGAGTGGTATTTGGAGTGTATGTTGCATTGAGTGCAGTGCAATTATGTAGCATATAATCATGTGGCACTATGTGGTATTATGTGGAGTGTATTTATGTTGCATTGAGTAGAGTGTAAGTATGTGGCGTGTAATTATATGTCACTGAGTGGTATTATGTGGAGTGTAATTATGTAGCATATAATTATGTGGTGCTTTGTTTTAAATGAAATGCCAGGATGTTTAGTGTCCATTTCCTAATGTTTGTTTTGTGTGTTTTCTGGGAGAGCTGTGTGCAGTGTGAGGGACAGACCTGAAGTGCACTGGAAGAGCTGTGTGCAGCGTGAGGAACAAATGTGAGGTGCACAACGAGGTGTGTGCAGCGTAAGGGACAGATTTGAGGTGCACTGGGAGAGCTGTGTGTGGCGTAAGGGACAGATCTGAGGTGCATTGGCAGAGCTGTGTGCAGCGTGAGGGATAGATCTAGGATGCAGTGGGACAGCGGTGTGCAGCGTGAGAGACAGATCTGAGATGCACTGGGAGAGGTGCGTGCAGTGTGGACAGACCTGAGGTGCATTGGGAGAGCTATGTACAGCGTGAGGGACAGATCTGAGATGCAGTGGGAGAGCTGTGTGCGGCGTGATGGACAAATCTGAGGTGCATTGGGAGAGCTGTGTGCAGCATAAGGAACAGCTATGAGGTGTACTGGAAGAGCTGCGTGAAGTGTAAGGGACAGACCTCAAGTGCACTGGGAGAGCTGTGTGCAGCATAAGGGACAGATCTGAGGTGCACTGAGAGAGCTGTGACAATCCTGTTTCAACGACAGTCCATAACTAGGACTAGCAGCAGCAATAAAGGCTGAAGAAATCTCATCAATTGCCAACCCTTATTAAAAAAAATACATATGACACAAAGTATCAAATGGAAATTGGGTCCTGTTAAAAACAGTTGCATGGTTATGTTTCAAACTGGAAAATTTTAATCATTCGAGCTCACTGTTTGTCTCACAAGCTATGCTCGAGCCAGTACACTGCTTCTTGATTTTGCCGCTGCTGCTTACATTTGGCCAAGACAGCATCATACCAGTCCACAATGCCCACACAGCAGCAGACCAATGTGAGGGACGCGCTCGCTCTGTGGTGGGGGAGGGGCAGAGCGAGGCGCTTGGGAGAGCATGACAGGAAAGGCAGATGGCCTGGAGCATGCGAGGAAAGCGCGTTACTGTGCGCGTTCTTGCATGCTCTAGGCCAGCCAAAAGTTGTGGTCGCATTTCTGAAGCCCACACTACAAAATGTCTCGCCCAGAGCCAGCGCTGAAGCGCTGGCTTTCAGGGCGAGACCTAACAAATACTCTGCATTTTAAAGAGCAAGCATTTATAACACATGGACAACTGGAGAGAGGACGTGAGAGCAAAGCAAATGGGCAGCCTGAGAAGATTTATGGCCCGATGAGGGAGATAAGCGATGCGTGGCATGGGGATGTTGTGAGGGCTGGGAGGGAGGGGCCCCAGAAGAGAGACTCTGGATGCGAGGCTCTGTATGTTTTAAGTGAATGTGCTTGTCCTGTGCTGGCTGGTGCTCAGGGAAACAAAAGAGAGGAAGGGGTTAAGGGTGGGTGCGTGGTGGGAGGGTGACTGCGGGAAACAGAGATGACCCCCCTAAACAAAGCTGATGCATTTGGAGCAACCATGTGGCATAACATGCAAAGCTAAGCTGGGGACTTAGGAACCGGGGAACGTCGTTTGATTCTCCCCTAAGCTCTCTGTGCCTTACAAAAATTAAATGCAGACATGTTGAGTATTAAAAGTTTAGTAAAGCGAAAGCCTGCTATTTATTGTTGCCTTTAAACGTTTCAAAGGGGATGGCAGGCAGATGCAGTGGCGTGAGAATACTTGTGACACACTAAAAAAACAATCCACATCGTGATGTAATCCGAGCAGCGCTTGGTTTGTTAACATAAATAAATACATTCCAAAAAGCACACAGCCTGCTGCAATGTCGTGGGTCAAATAGGGGAAGCTCATTAAAGAAAATAGTGCTCACCGACTTATAAAGCAGACCATGTAATGACACAAGTAAAAGGTCCAGTCCTTATGGGAGGTTACAAATGCAGACAAGGCGGTACCAAGGAGGGACTAACAAGCCTAATAATGAATCAGAAGCCAGCTTTTACCAAGGACAATGACACAAGCCAATTAAAAATATGGGCGGAGAGTGGGCGCCCATATTTTAAGGCTCGACCTAAAAATGAAACATTAATGTTTAATGTTTCTTTTTTAAATGCAACCCGTTTTCCCTTTAAGGAAAACGGGCTGCATTTAAATAAAAAAACTGCTTTATTGAAAAAGCGGTCACAAACATGATGGTCTGCTGACCCTAGCAGGCCACCATCCCTGGGAGTGCAAGCCATTCCCAATGGGGTCTCAAATTGCACCTGCCTCATGAATATTAATGAGGCAGGCAATTTGCGACCCCATTAGGAATCGCAAACAGTGTCTAAGGTACTATTGTAAATTCCAATTTGTGAGTCGCAAAATGCGAGTCACAAAACGACACAATTTGCGACTCGCAAATTGGAAGGGCCGTACATCTGGCCCCTAATGCTTATACTCATTTCTCACCCTGTCGCCTGCACATTGGACACCAACATCCTTCTAAATGACTTCGACATTTTTTGGAAAAATATGTGAACATTCATCTCCCAATTAAAACATACAGGTGCAAGTGAAAGCCTTCAGCACCTGGGTACACTAAAGACCTTGCTGACAATAAACCATCCTTCCAAATACAGTAAAAGAAATGGAAGAAAAGCATAATTCCCTACGACCTCAGTCGCTTAATGCACCAAACAGGCAGCTCATCACATCAACTAAAGCAAAGTACTACACCAAAAACATCAATGAAGCCACCAACAGCAGCAGAACACTTTTCAAGACAATCAAACGCTGCATCAATCTTATGCTGGACCCACCTATTCCTCATTCTACAGAAAAGTGAATGCCCTGAACCTCTTCTTCAGTGAAAAAAATCTGAGGATCTGACAGCACATTGACAACACCAAGCCTGTTTCATCTCTTACGCACACCCCATTCCATAGACTCCTTCATTGGTCATCCTTCCAAGACCTATTTCCTGTAGATATTGCTGATGTACTCAACTCCCACAAAGCCATTTCTTATGAAGATGATGTCTTACCCTGGTCCTTCATCAAAGCTCTCTTGGATGGTGAGGAGGGCACTGGTGGCAACTGTGTGAATCTTGGAGTCACAGGCCAGCGCGGCCTTCAAAAACAACACGGAGCCCCTGTGCTGTATGGTTGGGACTCAGCGCAGGCGGTCTCTCTGAAACCATGCCTGACCACTCCCATATTTATTAATAACGACCCACATGGTCAAGGGGTCATAATACAACCCTTCACACTGACTGAGGGGAGACAACAGGAACACCCCCTAGCAATTAAATGCCAGTCCAAGTGTCCATGGCTCCAGTTGCGTCACTGGAGCAACATTACAGTGCCCAGGCCTCTCAGGATAGCCCATATCAAGCATTACATAAAGAATACAGGCAGGGCCGGACTGGGGAACCAAAAGAAGCCCTGGCAAAAATGCTCAAACCAGCCCGCTCTCATAGTCTCCCTCTTTCCATCCATTCTCTGTCTCTCTTTCTCTCCTCTGTCTTTCTCTCTCCCTTCCTTCTCTCTTGAATCCTCCCTGTACATGCTGCAATTACCCTGTGGGACCTGGAGAAAATGGCAGAGGCACCAGGTGTGGCCCTGGGCTTGCAAAACCGGCCTCCATTGTCTCTATCTGAACAGGAAATGCCCAGTGGAATCAATGGCCTGTCCGGACATGAATCCAGGTCACAGTGAACAAGAGTAAGCAAATTTAACATTCCTTTGATGGGTGAACTGCAAGGGAAACAACAATCTATTCTGATAATGGTTTATGCCACGTTTCAGTACAGCGCGTGCACAGACATGGTTTATTATGTCCCCACCGCTCGCCTCGACAAATTCCAACTTCACTGTGAGCTGGTGGAATTTTTCCGCAAACTGAAGACTTTTTTTGAAAATCAAATACCAAGAGAGCAGACCCCCAACACCAATGAAACTGGTTTGAAATTGAAATCAACCTTTTGCCCACCACCATCCACCATACCAGTGGAGGTCGCCACTTTTGAACAGGCAGTCTACAAGGAGGTAGAGGAGACCACAGAGAATTAAACCTTTAACAACTTGACCACCAGAGAATGGGAAGCCCTGCGTAGCCTCCAAAACAACAACAACATCGTCATCAAACCGGCCGATAAGGGGGGAGGCATAGTCATACAAGATAAAACTGACTACACAAACGAATGCAGACGCCTCCTAAGTGACAACCGGAACTACAAGCAACTCAGAGAGGATCCTAAGGAACACCATCATAACAATAATGGAAACAGCAGAAGACAGAAACCACATCTCCAAACAACAGGCGGATTACCTGTGCACCAAAAAGGCCAGGACGCCGTACTTTTACACAGTACCTAAAATTCATAAGGAGACCAGACCACCACCGGGACGTCCCATAGTTTCGGGAATCAACTCCCTCTTGGAGCCCCTGTCACGATTCTGTGATTTTTACGTCAATCCATTAGTACAGCAATCAACCACCTACCTTAAAGACACTAAACACCTTCTCAATCTCATCAAGGACGTACAATATGATCCACACACACAGCTCTTAGTGGGCCTCGACATAGAGAGCCTCTATACCAGCCTCCCCCAGAATGAGACTTTGCGGGTCATAGAACGCACATTGGAAGGAACAACATGGGAGTTTAAAACACCAAGGGAATTCATCTTGCAGTGCGCCACCCTTGCCCTCAAGGAGAACTATTTTGAATTTGAGGGAGACTTCTTCCTTCAAACGCACGCCACTTCAATGGGCAGCACTTTCGCCCCTAGTGTGGCAGGCATGTATGTGTACCATTTTGAGACCACACACATCTTGCCCCCAGAAAATCCCTTCACTGCCAATATAAAATGTTGGCATCGTTACATTGACGATACCCTCATGATCTGGACAGGGCAGGAGGATTTCCTAGCAACCTTCATGACATGGTTGAATAGCCTTGATCCATATCTCAGATTCACCAGCACAGCAAATTGGCATTCCTGGACCTAACAATAGAAGCGAAGGAGGGATCTCTACAGACCACCACCTTTTACAAGCCAACGGCCAGGAACTCCTTGCTCAAGTTCGACAGCTTCCACCCGCGTCCGCTTAGAGAGAATCTACCTTACGGCCAATTCCTCCGGATTAGGAGGAATTGCAGCAAGATTGAAGACTTCCAAAAACAGTCAATTGACCTGGCTGCAAAACTCAACCAAAGAGGATACCTGGACAAAATCATACGCTCCACTAAGAAGAGAGCACGGAACCAGAACAGGGAGGCCCTACTAGACGATACCCAAAGAGTGGACAACACCATCCCCCTCAAGTGTGTCACCACATATAATACGGTCTCTAACAGAATAACCAAAATCATTTGAAAGAACTGGTGGATCCTTAGCACAGGAAAGCTCAAATGGGAACAACCCCTTTTCTATTATAAAAGAGCAGGTAGTCTGAAGGACCGATTGGTCTCAACACGCCCCAAACCCCAAGGGACAGCACCGTCCTCAACGCATGGGGCCTTCCCAACATAGTAGGCCACTACCCCTGTGGGAACTGCTGCATCTGCCACCTTACCCTGACTACGAAGTCTCTGGAGCTGGAAGAAGGCAAAACATGGCACCTCAGAAAGCATACTAACTGCAACTCCACACATGTTGTTTACCTGATTGAGTGCCCCTGTGGCCGCTACATTGGCATGACCAGCAGAAAGATTAAGACCAGGATCGGAGAACACCGGAGCAACATACGCTGCAAAAGGAACACCACAAGGATGACGGAACACTACATCCAGAATGGACATACACCCAACGACCTCAGATGGGTCGTGATAGAACAAATCGCAACCACCATCACGACAGATGAGAATCTCCTATTGCAAAAAGAGCAGCGGTGGACTTACCGCTTATCAACCCATAAAACCGGGTTAAACGATAACATTCCTTGGAATACATTGAACAACCGTTAAATCTACATACGGAGAGAAGTCTAGGGACACCCCCAGTACCCCTACTGATAAAGGGCCATAGGCTTTACCCTCTCCACTACAGTACAAATTCCACGACTGCCCCTTACACCCATACCGAACCAACATCATCAATATGGCTAAAACCTATCATGTATCCACCAGAATGTACTCAGTGGGTGGCCATACGACCTGGGAACACACCAGCCTGAGGACATAGACCTGGACATTTCGCGTCCATATCTTTACCCAGAGAGCATGGGTACCCCTGCTCTCACACGAGTCCCGCGTACAAACCTGACCAGAAGTCTATTAATTACAACAGGGAACTCACTGAATACACACTCCCGGTCTCCCTCTGCGACAATGGTAACAGCCAGGCCCCTTCAACACACTGGGCCCCGGTCATAGACCACATATGAACTACACATAGTAGTTCCGCACATTACCCCATATGGACTCATATGTGGGTGTTTAACTATCACGACATTAGGGGACACACCACTTGAGTCTTGTACACTCAGGGATCCCCTGTCTCACCAACAGACTTGAACGGTTGAGTCTATTTTCACTGCCTATACCGCAAAAGACAACCACTCCCCGAATGACGTCACGCCGTCCAGTGCCGTGACGCACACACTGAATCACGGCCGATACCTGGCGGGAGAATACAGATATAAATGCCAGCTTTCCCGAGCTCACCCACATCGCCGGAATCCCGAACAGCAGGCCTAAGCAGGTATGGGAAGCGGGCAGACGACCTTGATGAAGTAAGTAGTGATTTTTGGGTCCGTAATCCCGACTCAGATCCGAAGGATCCCACCTGGACTGGGAACACCTTCATTAACGGGTAATTTTTTCTTTCCCATCACACTCTCAGGGTGTGACTATAGGTCCTGCCCCCTCGCGGGATTCATGTTGCTCGTGATGAAAAACTCATCATAAGCATTCTTTTCATAACTCAATGAAACCGCCTTAGTTACGAATATACTCACAGTAGCGCATATAATTCGGTACTATTGATCGGATATGCACAAGCGTCACCTCTCGCTTCACTTTCGCATTAATCCGCATAGCGACCGGACACGGCGCCTAAAATGTCACAGCAACTTTGTGCGAATACCAGAAGCGACTTTATTATTTGTTCATGTGTATGTACGTTTTGTCCGTTTCTTTTTCTTTACAGATTTTAAGCAACTGTAGGAGGACACATCCTCCCTCATCACCGCACCTTAGCGTGTGCGGCACCACCATTGGTCGCATAAACCACACCTCACCATCACGTTCATTCACTTAAACACTAACACATAGGTCCTGAAGAAAGCCAGCAAACGTTGCTGCCTAGCTGAAACATGTAGACCTGACCTTTTATTACAGGATATTAGAGACATAATCTAATCTCTACACATATCCGCCGCTTTTTTTAGCACTGCCATACTGCCAAAACTACTACATGGGCTGTGTGTGATAACAAACCTCACATCAGATTCTCCTTCTTGAAAATGTAGCAAGCACGTTCGGAGCCTCCTCTTTAGCCCCTTGCCCCTTCTAGTCTGCATACAGTCATAGGGGATTTATAAAGCAGTCATGATGGAAACGGAGTAAAATGCTTGGCCTGCCGGGCAATGTCACCATTTGTTTGGGAATTATGTAGCACAAGAGCCAGACAACTATCCTGCTTTGAACAGGTGAAAAGAGTATGATGCATCCTCTGTGTTGGGTGGGAGGATGAAGGGGGTGTTAGGAGTAGGAGAGAGAAGGGGAAGCTTGAACCGACTATTCCAGATGAAATTACCACCTGGGAAATCAGTCTGGTGCTCCAACACTTGAGTAACGCAGGTGCAGGATCACCAGCCCACTCAGAATCAGGCAGAGTGGAATGCTATCTGACGATTCCACTCCAACTGACTCATATTCAGGGACTATTGGGGTTGTATATGAGATCAAATTTGAGTGGGTTGAGTGTACAGATTACAGATTGCATTTACACTGTAAATTGGTGGAGTTTGAGTTACTGGAGAAAACATATTTGTTGGACATGGCCCTCTCTGCAGGGTCACCCCCAACCTTCTTGCCTTCACCCCTCCTGTTTTCTGAACCCGTTTTTGTTGGCTTTTAGGACTCTGTGCACTTTACCACTGCTAACCAGTGCTAAAGTGCTTGTGTTCTCTCCTATAAACGTGGTAACATTGGCTTACACCCAATTTTTCACATTTAATTTACTTATAAATCCCTAGTAAAGTTGGTACTACAGCATTGTGCCACACATTTAAGTAGCCTTTTTAAACATGTCCTAGGCCTGCCATTTCACCCTGTGCATGCAGTTTGAATCTGACATTTCGACCTAACAAAATAAAGCTTTGCCAGGCCTAAACCTTCCTTTTTAATACATATGTCACACCTAGGTTAGGCCCTAAGCAGCCCATAGGCAGGGTGAATTGTATTTAAAAAGTTGGACATGTACTTCTACGTTTTACGTGCCCTGATATCAGGGGTGGCTCCTCCGCTAAGGCGGAGGAGCGTCGCCCCACTGCTCTTTGAACAGGAAAAATACAATGATAATGACGTAGTTATTATCATTTTATTTTTCGTAGGTTCAGGGCTGGTTTAGGGCAGGACTGGAGGCACAGGGAGAGGAGTGGTTTGCACACACCAAGTGCGCATGAATGCTTGGCCGGCCGTCTTGGCTCGGCCAAACAGTCATGCTCACTTTGCTTGTTCCCCACCAAGCTGCATTACATAGCCTGGTGGGGAACATGCCCAGGCCCCAGTCCCCATCTGAGTGTGATCCATGGCGCTCAGACCAATCACAACGCTTCATTGCAGCATTGTGATTGGCTTTGGGGAATCTGGGTGCTTCCTGATTCCTGGACTCGCCGGAGAAACGGAGGAGAGAAGCGGCCGGCGGAAAAGGTAAGTAGTATTTTTTTCGTTTATAATTTTCCCCTGCCTCTCCACCCTCATTCCCTTCCAGCCGCTGCTGCCTGATAGTGAAAAACCCAAATTCCTTTTTTACTACTGCAAGGCCTACCTCTCCCATAGGAAAACATGGGGTTACCTTATTACATTTATCAAGTGATGTTTTTTGTTTGGGTGGAGGTAGGAACACCATGTTTGCTGTCTGAGGAATTGTAACTTAACAGCCTCTTTAATGGTAAAGTCAGATTTTAGGCCACATTTTTTAAAATGACACTTTTCGAATGCTGCCAATTACTTGTTCTAGCTATTTGATGCCTGCAACCTGATCCTGGGCCACATGACTAGGCCTTTGTGTAGTCCTCCCAGACAGTATCACAGTAGAGGACTAGGTTTTGGCAGTGTTAGAAATGGGATCTCTGGTTGGCTAAGGCTTGCGCCAAAGCCAGGCAGAGACCACCACTCTAGTCAGGGCAAGGGAGTTACACGCCAAAGATAACCCCTGCTCACCCCCTTGGTAGCTTGGCACGAGCAGTCAGGCTTATCCCGGAGGCCATGTGTAAAGCGTTTGCGCAACACACCCACAGCAACAACATACTAGGCACACCACAAAAGGGACTCCACACAAGGTTATATATAAAAATAGCCTTTGTATTATCATAAAACACATTAGAATAGTACTCACATAATATACATGGTGCCACCTGGCACTAGGTCATATTTACAAGGGATTATTTACACCTGACAGGGCCAACTGGACCACTGTCAGAACCAGCACAAAGCGAACTTAGTACATGTAGAACTTATAATAAATGTAGAACATCATAAACGTACAACCAGTACTCACTGGTAGTTACTGTACTTAGCATCAGCCTGTAACATAAACCACATTATGCACAGCATCACATTAGGCGCGAATTACATTCTGCGCCAACCTCACCAGCATAAATACCTTAGGCAATCCGCTCATAAGTCTAAACACATTAGACCCTAACCTCCTAAGTATAACTCACATTAGGGGCGTAAATCACGGTAGAGAATAACTCACAACCTAAACGCATTAGGTAATAATAAAATCACTAGCATAAACCATAATATGCCAAACAACCTCAATCTTAAAACACATCTAGAGGTATAACACAGGGTGCGTAAATCAGGGTAAATGCATCACATTTCCTAGCACCACATAATCCCTGACCCTCCTGGCCAACGGCCTTCTCTAGGGCTCAAATGCCCTATGTCCAAAGTCAGAGTTCAGCTGCCAATGCAGCAATATCCAAAAGCGCGTAAGTGCGCTGGGGCAGAGGAGTGCATCTCACTCCTATCTTATGCAAGAATGCCCCCACAGAACTGTTGCCTAAACGTTGCAGCTGCCCACTACTTGCTGGGCAGCTGTGAATCACGGGAAGGCCTGGCACCTCTGTGCCTCCCGTCCCCTCAGG
Source organism: Calotriton arnoldi (assembly GCA_963921515.1). Taxonomy (NCBI): domain Eukaryota; kingdom Metazoa; phylum Chordata; class Amphibia; order Caudata; family Salamandridae; genus Calotriton; species Calotriton arnoldi. Next base: position 373,650 of record CAWUFW010012821.1, read on the forward strand.
GACTTTGGATTAATTGTGCCCAAGGGTTGCAACTGCCCGCGCTGGTGCGGTGCAGCTGTGGCACTTCTTATCAAGGGGGCCCGGCACCTCTGTGCCCTCGGGACCCCCACATGGCAATCAACACATGCCCCCATCGTTGGGGCGGCCCGCTCTCTGGCGGGACCGCCCAGGCGCCGACAATGCGCCTCGATATGCCCCAAGACTCTGGGGCCCTCTGGAAGCAAACATGCCCCACGTTGCAGCTGCCCTGTGCGAGCGGGGCAGCTGGGATGAACCACGCTATGGGGCCCTGGCACCTCTGTGCCCTCACGTTGGAGTGGCCCGCTGCCAGACGGGGCCACTCATGGCAATTAGGGATTGGCACCTCCGTGCCTCAGGGGAATAGCTCTGGGGGCAGGCACCGATCGCGTGCCTCGACTCACCCCCCCTCCCCAACTGGTTCACTCACCGGACTCTCTCTTCGCCCGGTCACACTGCGGCTGCCGCAGGGCTCCCTCTTCACCACGGGAGCCCCACCTGGGATGTCGCTCGGTCGCGGCCTCCTCCGGCCGCCTCTCTTCACCCGGGCCCCCCCCTCGGGACCCGGGACTTCATTGTGGAGCCCGCGAGGCTCCAGCCGCACTGTTTTTCTGCCTGGGCCCTCTCCTAGGGCTCAGGACTTCTCTGGTGCTTCGCCGGGAGGCGGGGTGGGCTCCCATTCTCCCTCCCTCTGCACACCGGGGCTCCCCTCGGCTCATGGGAGCCCCGCACCGGTACCGCCATCACTTCCAGTCCTGCCGCCGGCCCCGCCCACGTCGCAGGCAAGGTTGCCTGACTTCCGGGTCGCGCTGGCAGCGGCCCGGCAACGTTTTCTTCTCGGCTGCGGCCATGAGGGGTAGGCTCCCTCGGAAATTAAAATATAGAGCGGGGTGGGCTCCCGCTCCATCAATAAAGGCAAAGACGCGGGGTGGGCACCCGCGCACTTGAGCATCACGGGGGAATCCCTCGCATCGGGATTCCCTCCAACGAGGCGAACAGCATCGCGCTGCACAGCCCCCGCTCCTGCTCAGCTGGGCAATTAAAGGATAGCGCTTCCAGGCGCTAGATGAAGCAAAAGTCCTCAAAGGTGAAGGGGCAATGCAGGGCCCAGGGAGGCAAGCCCTCCTGGCAGCCCCCCCTGGGCCCCAACAGCAGTACGCCCCGTAGGAACAGCAACCAGGAACTGCACACTGAACATTTTCATGGGGTCACAGCCCCTTCTTTTATACACATTTCCCTTTGTGTCACAGCACAGGGCTGGGGAAAAACCAGACGCAACTGGTTTGGGGGAGCTTTGGAGCACTTTGTTTTGCTCAGCTCCTCTCTCCTTTCACAGGACAGGCTAGGGACATCAGACGAACCACAGGGGGTGGAGCCAGCATTGTGGAGGGAAGGCACAGCCCTATTCAGGTCCCAGGTGCAACTCCTCCCTCCCATCTAGATGCAGATCTCCCTATTCACCACTGCGCTGACTCACCCTGCCCCTGTCACTCACAAGCCAGACATGCAATTCACATCAGGCAGGCAGACACAGAGCACTCATAAATGCCAACTTCTAAAAGTGGCATTTCTACACCAGTCACAATAAATCTGCGCACACCATTGCGCAGCATTTATTCTCACGAGTTCGCACATACTAAACTCGCCCCTGCACTCCTCTCACACCAGGAATTACCATGGACACACATATCCCCCATGCATTCCTATGGGAGGGCAGGACAATCTCACCACACGCAGTCAGCGCGCACGCACTTTACACTGGACCACAGTGCTAAAGTGCCCAGAGACTTAAAACTACTAACATACAAGGCAAAAAGTTTAGGGGTGAACCTGCCAAAAAGGGCCAAGTCCAACAGGCAGGATGGGCCATCTCTGGCAGGCTGGGGGGGCGGAGCTCTCACATACCACACTTGCACTTCGAAGGCACTGGCTCAGCTCACAAACAAATGGCTACACACTAGCCTATTGCTCCCAGACAGACTGGGACCAGAGCAGGTAGGCAGGAAATTCCAGACAGTTCTGTAGGGGGAAACTCCAGAAGCTTCTTCCACTTCAAAGTGGGCACAGGTATAAAAAGGGGATCCTCAGACCCACTCTTCAGTACATTCCTGGACCTATAAATACTACAGAAGAAGGTTGTCCTGTGCCCTGCTCCTCGAGTCCTGCCCTGCTTGCTAAGAAGGAGAACTGAACCTACACCCTTCATCCCAGGCTGAAGTGACTACAATGGTCAGCTGACTGATCCCCAAGAGGTGCCTCCCCAGGTCCTGGACCCTTGTCTGGCATCAGAGTGCACTTCTCTGACTCAAGAAGGAGAAATCCTGAGGTTTTGAGCTCTTTGCGGTCGCGAATGGGCCCGTTTGCACCAAGTTTTTAGTGCCCGCACCAACTGCCAATGCAATGCTCCATGAACCCGACTCTTCACGATACAGCGACTGCCAGCGACGATTGGCAATGTGAAATCTGCACTTTGCGCTACAGCATTGACAGTCTGCGTTGACCGCCAACATGAATCTCTAGCAATGACCATCCGTGTTGCTCGACAGGATCTTTACACTACAGCGGCGATCATCCATAATGCCTGGCCTTTTCTTTGTGCTACAGCAACGACCATCCGCGATGATCTCCAAGCTCATCGTGGCCTCCGCCACTGCAAAAAGAACTCTCAGCACTGGGCTTTAAAAGATAACTTTTTCAGCTGGACTAACCTGGTCCCTGTATCCGGCCAAGGCTCTATTGCAGTCGCTTTGAACTTGTGACTTTCATCCAGTCTCGCATGACCAATGGCACTTTGTGTTTTAGGCGCCATACTTACATGAAACCTTTGAAATTGCATATCTCTGGTACTGCTGATTGGATTTGTATCATTTTAGTGTCAAGTAATTTATTAAATGTTACTTTATTTTTCGAAATTGGTGAGGGATTTTTCTTGTGTTGTGTTTTCACTTTATTACTGTTTGAGTGTTGTATAAATGCTTTACATATTTTTTTAATTTTTTTTAACGGAGTTTTATATAGCGCAAACTTGAACCGAAGGTATCGGGTTTCAGAGCACTTTACACGAGCACCAGTTGCGTTTCATGAGGACACATTTGTTTTTGTTAGGCACAGGGAGATTAAGTGATTTGCCCAGAATCACAGGATGTAGAGCGTCCTTGCAGAGACTCGAACCCGGTTGCCAGATTTGAGGTCGACCGCCCTAGCCGTTAGGCCAACTCTTCTCCCCAATTGCCTCTAAGTAAAGTCTGACTGCTTTTGTGCCAAGCTACCAGAGGATTATGGACAGGTTAATTTAGTGACTTTTTGTGATTTACCCAGACATGGATTGAGGCTGTTGCTTGAGCAGAGTTTTACCCTCCTCAACCAACAACTCAATTTCTCACAATACTGTACTTAACTACACTATCCTGGGGGGTGGACTTTGTGTTCACAAACACTCTGAAAGCACACTACATTCCACTGTGTACAGGAGATGTTTATACTTGGTTTCAAGGTCACACTGACAAACTGCTTTGGCAGTTGGTAAGGGAGTAACCCATATTGGTTTGAAAGCTAGCAGCTAACATGCTATAGTTCAATGCAGCAAGGTAGGATGCCCTGGGCAAGGGGGAAAAGTGGAGTATCCTAGCCCTTGATTGGGTAGTAAAATAGACATAACTGGTAGAAATGGGCTCCAAAAACCCCAAGGTCCTGGTGTTGAAAAATATATATGTCAATATAAATTCATGTGTATGCACTTCAAAGATATCATGCTTAGATATATCACACTAACATGAGGCCTGGAGCTCCAAAGGGCTTCCTATCTGACCTTGACTGGACAAGCTTCAACAGCTATTCTGAACCCCCTTAGAGGTCACTTTGCTTGTCCTGACTTCATGATAGTTCATTATCTGGTTGTGCAAGTTGCTTACACAGTGGCGAGCCAGCCTTTCTGGTCTGCCCATATCTAGCTGTTTATAATTGGCATGGTGTAGATCTTGCACATCCCGGTTAGCTATTTTTGGCTTGGTGCCTTATTCTAATTCCACTGACATGGCATTACTAAATGTATATAGCACCCAGAAACCAGTCACTCTGGGAAGAAGCAGTCTGAGAGCCCCTAAGTCAGGAGACCTGACTTCTTCCTTGCTAATTAGCAATGATGCATGCATTTGGTACCAATAAAATACATTTCGCTCTGTTTCTGAGCAAACCTGCTATGTCTGGTGAGTTTCATTCATTTGCTCCTAGGAGGGTGCCAGTATTTCCCCATCAGATTGGCGTCAGAAAAAGTGGGACATTGGAGGACTGTGATGTCACCAGTCGGTAAGTGAGCTGTAAGCTAAATAACTAACTTGCCTTGCTGCAAATGACCTTTCAGTCTTTCAAATGCATATTTAACACATAGTATTAATAAAAAGGGGCATTAACTGGCATTTAAACTAAACAGGGGACTGTAGAGAATGTTCTTAAAATATTCTCTGTATCAATACACTAATTGATATGTGGCATACACTGCAGGAGAGCTTGGGTTAGAGAATAATTTATGTGTACATACACATATGAGATGTAGTGAAACAGGGGACTGATAAATAACTAAGTTACTTTATGTCAATAAATATTGACAAGTGGCTAGGCCCTTCGGGGGTCTTATAAAAAACCATTGCAGAAGAGCCTGTGCTAGGATGGGGTATTGATTTTCCCCAGAAAAAGAAACCCTCCCAGAATATAGTGAGTGGAGCTTCTGATTTGCAGGTTGCACCGGAACACAGGGAAATGATTTTGAAATATGCGTAGTATGTCATGGATGAATGACTGCATTTAAATAGTGTATTGATCTTGTTTCCTTGAAATGTTTTCTTTGAATTATATGAAAAATAGAGAATTAGAGAAGCAAAATGGTTTTATGTGATGTCTCTGGCTGGTCCATAACTGTTGATTTTCTTCTTTTTAACTCATTCTATCCACTACCTAACAACCTTTCCTTTGTAGGAGACCTTTTGTATTTATCTTTCAGGGTGTAAGTGCACATTGTGAGAAAAAAAAAAACACATTTCAAGAGAGTGAATCTAGGAGAAAATCATTGTAAGCCCACTAGAAAGTCGTTTAAAAACTGGCAGGAGAGAAAAGTTCAAAACAAATCATCACCAGATAGCCCTGCAAATAAAGGTAAGAATATAAATTATATAAAATACGTTAAGTAGTTGCGCGCTACTATGGAAAGTGTAGCTGCAACAAAGTATAGATGTGTGAAAATTCAATTATATTCCCAGAATGGTAAAAATTAGAATTAAAACTCAAGGCAGAAATGCCCAGCATTCCATATTAAAAGAGAATGGACTTTGCATACATTGTCCTGTGTTTCATAGAAGATATTTTATGTTTGTTTATGTACATAATTGATGTATTAAGGATTGTTCACGTTTTATGTACCTCTTGTAAATGTTATCTCATAACAAATAAAGCGCTCTGATACCTTTGGGTATAGCTGGAGCTATATAATACTAAATATAATAATAATTTTAACACAGTAATGTTAAAACTAACTTTACCTAGAAAAAGGCACAAAATAGGAAAAAAGTAGGCCCCACAGAGAAAAACGAATTTGTGTGTTTTACACAACTAGGACATAACAAAAATTTAAAAAAGATGCCCAACCTTTTGTTAGTACTGCCTATCAGCTACCTAGCATTTTAGGGGAATCTTATATGTAGAAAAATAGGAGTTCAGAGCTTGGGAAGTAGTTGTTTCATAGGCCAAGTCAAGTGGCAGTAAAATGCGCACACAGGCCTAGGGTTTCAAAAGGCTCCTGTGCAAAATGTTGCAGCACTCTAATGGCATAGCACTTTATAATGAAATTTCAAGTAAACTCAATATGTCAATAGTGTATACACCAACACTGCAAACAATAGATTTTGACTGGCTTGGAATGCCTGGTTTTTAGGTCTCGCCTGAGCCAGCGCATGCGCTGGCGAGACATTTAGTGTGTGGGCTTTTAAAAGTGCTACCACAGCTTTTTGGCTGGCATACAGCGTGCGGTTCCGCGCACAATGACGAGCAGAGGCGCCATCTGGCTTTCCTCTCTCGTCATGGTGCGCGCACATCGCACACCACTCGCCAGCCTGCTTTCACTTTTGCCATCGCGCGCAGGCGCACCACTCGCATCCTGTTTTTTCTTTTAGCGCGCGTGCGCACACAACTCTCGGGCCGGATAATCTTACTTGTGCTCAGCCTGGACAAAAGTAGAAGGCTTTCGATAATAACTTTATCCGGTAACGTGAGCCTCCCTAGGATGGCAGTCGAGTTACTAACCCTGAGCGTGGAAATGAAATAATTGGCATCATGCTTGTGATGGAAGTAGATGCAATTCCATACGCCTGCTGGTGTTTGGTTGCTTTGCAGTAGGCTGAGCTCCAAGGCAGTTCACAGCCGCAATCATTTTCAGTTTTCAGAAGAAAGGTTTATTGGGGTTTGTTTTTGTTTCCCCATGATAGGGACGTGCATATCCTGAATGCCACTTTCCCGAGTTCAACTTGTGCTTCGTGTTTCCCGAAACAATTATCTCGGTTTAACTTGCCATATTTACTTTTATTTCACCCACTTTTAGCTTGCGCTTTGTTTTCATTTCCCCATGATAGGGATGTGCATATTTATGTGGTAATAATTATCCCGAGTGCAACTTGCGCGACTTATACTTTTTTTTTTTAATTTATGTTGGGCTTTGTTTTTATTTTCCCACGAGAGGGACGTGCATTTGGTATCAATGATTCCATTTATTTCTACTTAAAAAAGCCTTTACTAAAAAAAAGCTGAAGTTACCACGCAGCACAACTTTAGGTGCGTGCGCATTCGTTCACACCACCATTCACAAATTTACAAACATTACAAGAAACAATAGAAACTGCTCACACAGTCCGGACTTCATGGCGCACGCCCTCGTCTTTCGTTTAACAGCAAGGTGCGTGCGTATTCCTTCACACCACCATTCACACCTTTAAAAACATTACAGGAAATAATCAAAACAGCCCCCATACTACAGACTTCATGGTGCACGCATTGGCTTTTAGTATAACAACAAGATGCGTGCGTATTACTTCACTGTACCATTCTTATATTAAAATATTACCGGAATAATAAATACTACTCCTACACTACAGACTTCATGGCACATAACGTGTTCTTTCTTTTTAACAACGTGCGTGCACTTGTAAAAAAACTATAAACAAACTCTCTGCATTAACTTTATAATTGGACAGCAGCCACACTTCTCTACAGCTCAGCTTAGAAACATTGGCAAAGTCAATAGCTCTACCTAAACACTTATAAGGCTCTCACATGCATAGCCAATAGGTCTCGCCTTTGGGACATTATAAGTGTTTAGTTATCCAGCACAATAACCTTCATTAAACAACATCAAGTGTTGCATGGCTAATCACTTATACGGTACCAAAAGCCAGACCTATTGGCTATGCCAATGCTTGTTAATAGAATGAACTGAGCTCAGTCCCAGCACTAGCTGCTGCCTTCTCTCCTGAAAAAGTGTAGAAGCTGACACCTGCCGGTCATAAAACACAGCTAGATAAATAAGACAGGGCCTAACCAGGCACAAGCTACAAGTAAAGACTGTGGCAACTAGGTTTTAAGTTAATATAAAGTGGCACATAAAAGCACGTACATTATAGACAACTAGTCTTGAAAGTTAGAAATATATTTTCATTATTTTGGATAAAAGAAAAAGGATGAAAGGAAGGACTTTCTTTCCTAAGAAGCACATTTGTGGTTCTAATGGTAAATAATGCCTTATTTCCAAAAGGCTAACATAACTTTCTATGTTTCATTAAAGCTTCTGTGCTTAGCTTCAAAAGAAGTTTTGTAAGTGTTATAAATAAATGCATTTAAAGACAAAATGAAAGGAATGAGGCTTGCTTTTCATACGTAGAAACAACCAAAGGGTTAGTGATTATTATTCAATAATGACTACATGTAAAATATTATTAAAAGTCATTGCACTAAAATCGCTTTTGCATTTTTATGATCTTTAGAATGTCTAATAACACTACTGTGAAAAATAAATAAAATTTAGCAATGTAAAAAATCAACATGTTCAAAGTGCGCATTCAGATTTCAATGTATAAATGGATGAATATGTTGTGTACTAAAGAAAAAGGGCGAATATTAGTTTACCTAACAACGCCAATATTACTGTCTCTTAGTGACAAACTTAAAATATGATTTCTAGTATGGCCTAATGGCTGCAGTCTCAAATACAAAGGCTATTAAAAGTTATGCAAAAAGAGTAGCTCTAGAGACATGTGAATTACATTGCACGCCTTAATGCACAATAGTTCTGGGCGCATTATGGCATTCTGAAAACTAAAATTTTGAGCCAGTTCTTTAGGTGCTAGAAAAAGAATAAAAACAGCAAAAGTTAGATCCTACCTTTAAAATATCAGGACGGAGGCCCCTCAGTCATGCTTCTCGAGAGTTACTTTGAATTGTGATGGCCACATGGGGATAAGCTTGCTTAGACAAGGGACAACAGCTTTAAGGCTCAGAGGCCATGTTCTGTATTTAGCAAACTAGCACTGCTGAAAGCAAAATGCAGATGCAGGGGGTTTTGACCATTTTTTATCTGAAGTTAGCCACTGTGACAGTCCTTAATTTAAAAACGTTTTGTTAGCAGATCACTGATAAAATTGATTTTATCTAAATGATTTCAGAGAGTCACATGCACAAACTCTCTAGTGCAAGCTAAAAGAAGTATTTGTAGAAATAAAATAAGTCAGAACTTTTAAAGTATCTTAAAAAAAGTGTGTGTGATTTCAACTTTTAGAGGCCTACATTAGACTATGAAAGCATCACAGCATTTCCTGATGTATACATGTACATATATAATTGTGTAAATGCAAGCTGTACATTTAGTCTATAGCCCTTGTAGTAATAATACAAATAAATAAATAAACAGGGATGTATTTGGTTGAAGGGGAAAGATATTCCTTTTCAGCAGTTTTGCTTCTATTTTGGTCTACAGCAAATGCTTCGTGTAGAAAACATGTAACACGTGTTAAGCGAACGCACACTCGAGTGCAACTTGTTCTAAATAGGAAAAAGTTATATATATATATATATATATAGTACATGCTTGTAATGTGGAAGAGTAGTTTAACAATAACTTAATTCCTTTGTATTAATTCAATTTCCTGAGTCTAACATTGAAGGATAAAACACTACGGGTAATGTACAAAGAAGATCATAGCAGTTAAACATTGCTCAGTTATGAGAATGTTAAAATAAACTTAGCTCTGAGGAGATCTGAGGCTATCATGTGCCTAGGAAACTTAGGGTCAAATTAATGCTCAATTCATGTTAATAATATTCAGGATATCGTCATTAGTAATTTAACTACATTTAATAAATGGAAGAATTTACATAGTTGTTACAATAAAATTATGGCCTTGATTAAGCCTTCCTGGAACTAGATTGGACACCACAGAGCTGTTTTAGGTAACATTAGCTAAAGGAAACATTGCATATTCTGTTAGGAGCAGATGGGGATATCACGGTTTTCTTGAGAAATAATACCAATGTAGGAGATATGCAGAGTGGGGTTTATCCTACTGAATAAAATTATCAAGGGGCACAGCGTAGATACCAGAGAGTACATAAGAGTAGGGTATCAGTGTTATTGTTGCACAGTGTTTCAGGATGAAGGTATCAGACACGCCCAAGGAGATTGTCATGTTTCCACTAAGGTAGCAGATGTTTCCACTAAGGTGGGAGATAAAGGGATACATTTCACAATTTTAATATAAATGAATATGGCCTCTCCGGAAACACATTTTTGCAGCAGTATATTTTTTTTTTAATAAATGGAATTTACTCACAAATACCTAAGGATAGGTTAGAACAGGGCACTTACTGCTTGCAGCTTCAGTAAGGATTCTTTGTTGTATGCACCCCCTGTAGCGCATTTATGGATGTGTTGAGAGATGATGAATGATGCTGTTAGACTGCAGTTTCATGAATATGAAAGGGAAAGGGCTGTACAGATCACTAACAATAAGGTTCTAGAACTAGGGAACAAAGAGATTTGGAAAAATGCCCTCCCCATAAAGTGATATTTAACAGAAATAAATTTAAAAAATTTAAAAAAGAAGAAGATGGTGAAAACATGCTGTCCCCATAAGGTGATTACCTAACCTTATGAACTTGTGGTTCCCTTAGAGCCTGTTGTGCCTGACACCAGTACTATAGAATTATTTATACCTGTAGAGGCAGAGTATTTTTCTCTCCTCTGTGGGTTTTAGCATTAAAGTCCATCCACACAGTGAAAGCCTCTTTGCCGTTGTGCTGGGATACCCAGTATACTTCATTCACTGTGAGTCCCAATGTCAATGCGCAGGCAGTAAAGAGAGACTTGGACCACCTATGCATGGAAGGTGGTAGCATCGTCTTGCAGTATGATGATGACCTCCTTGTGACATCTTCATCACTTGAGGCCTGTGAAAGCCTGTGAAAAAAAGACACTGTAGCTCTGCTGAACTACCTCCAGAAGAGAAGGCACAACGCCTCATTGTCAAAATGCCAGTGCTGCCAAAAAGAGGTGCCTTACCTGGGTTTTGTGATATTCCAAGGTACACGCCGCATGCCACCTGACAGAATAAAATTGTTTCAGGGCATTCAGCTCCTGCCCACCAAGAAAGGAATGATGTCCTTCCTGGGGATAGTGAACTGCTGCCACCAATGGGTCCCTGAATGCAGATGCTATGACTAATGAACTTGCAAACTGTTTCAAGAAATTGAAAGAGACATCGTGTACTGCGCCATCATGGGGACTGCCTGACTACAAACTGCCTTTCCATCTCTGTTTCAGAGCAAAATGACATTGCAAATGAAGTGGTGTTGCCAATGGTGTGCTGACACAGCTGGAAAAGAAAGGCCTGTGGGACACAACTATGTGACTTTGCTTTCTGCAGTGATTGGGGGTCGGCAGCTGTGATGGTGGAGAGAACGGCTCTCATTGTGTTGGACTATACTTGTATTGTCTAGGTGCCACATTTGGTGCGGCTGCATTTGGTACAGTTGTTGTCTGGATCGACACAACATTTTCTGCTGGCAGGCACACAGGTTATAATGGCACCATGTTGTCTAATTGTATGTCATAATAAAATGCCCACCTGTTAATTTGGCAAAAGTATTACCTGCAATAGGTTATTCTGATGAGATCCATTCTCTTAGAGACAGATGAGACCCCTAAGTATGTTGGTGTTGAGATTGTAGAAAACGGCACCACGCCAAGATTAGACACTATTAGGAAAGACAGACTATATGAGTGGTACACTGATGGTTTCTTCAGCAGACTGACAGACACTAACTACAGAGCAGGGTATGCCATAGCAATAGCAGACAACAAAGTTGAAAGTGCAGCTCTGCCACTTGAAACATCTACCCAATAAGATGAGCTGTATGCTGTAACAAAAGCATGAATACTAGTCAAGGGTAAAACTGTTAACATTTACACTGACTCACATTATGCTTTGCAGTTCTTATTTTTGGCCAACTATAAAAGTATCATGGATTCATAACAGAAGCAGGGCGCCTTATTGAAAATAGTCCTTTAGTAAGCAGCTTGTTAAAAGCAAAACTATTACACAACAGGATAGCGGTAATAAAACGTGAAGCCCACACAGGAGCTAATACTAAGTTAGCTAAAGGTAATGCCATCGCTGACACAGCATTAAATGAGAGCATGTTACAGCCAGTGCAGATGGGACTAATGAATAAAGCATTCCAAAAATACAGCTCATTCAGAGACAATTGTTGCAAGCTAATGTAAAGGAAGCATAATGGTCTGCAACACCAAATGAACATAGAGGGTGGATTGATGATGGATGTGAGCCGAATAATGAAGAGAGTGTGGGCCTACTAGGGTGAGATGCCTGTGCCCCCACGCAGTATGTTCCTTTCCCGTACAAGACTGGAGCAGGGACCATCTGATATTGCACAAGGGAGGATGAATGCGCAGATGCATGAAGATTCTCAGTGAATGGATTTAAATATTTACTGGTGTGGGTGGATACGTTTTCAAAATGAATGGAGGTGTGTCCAACAGGGAAGAATGATGCAGCAACTGGGGCGCAGTGCTTCAGGAAAGACATGCTCTCCAAGGTTAGGGGTCCACCAGGGCATAAATAGCGATAGAAGGAGATCACTTAGGGACTACATTTATGCTAAAGAGGTTGTTTTTGGGAATAAAGTATAACATGCATACCCCATACCACCCTCCAACGTGGCGGCCAGAAGGAGTAAATGAGCTCCAAAATAAAAATAAAAAATAGATTATTAGTAAAGGCAACTGATGGAACAGGCCTGAAATGGCCTGATGCTCTGACTTTAGTACTGCCTGCAATGGGGCAAAGACTTCTAAAGCAACTATGAAGACATGGTCATGGTGAGAAAAATAAAAACTGTTTCTCTTAGTTCTAGGTGGACAGGACCGCAGGAGGTGAACCAACGCCATGAATGGATTAAGGAGACAAGATGCAGGGCAACACCCCAACGCCTGAGAGGACGGTACCAGAAATTGATGACCATCTGTCACCAGAGGACCTGCGCAACACAGCAGTCAAGAAGAGGACAGACCAGACCATTTCTACGATCCATGAGGGCCCATCATAAAGTGTCAGAGGGACGTGACATCAACTGATGCTGTTGAGTGAAGTACACAACGCAGTCTCGAAGAAAGGTGATGGTCTGCACCTGCAGAAAAATAGACTGAAGAGGACAACGCAGGGCAGGTCCGTGAAACCGCCCCTGAACAAGACGACTGCGGACCAGGAGGAGAAGCAGATGACTGCTCACTGCGTGCCTTTAAATTACTGACACTTGCAGAAAGTGCCCGGGAACTGAGTGACTAAGTGACACTGTAGCCTTATGCATTGCATAGAGCAAACAATATTTGTTGGAAACTTAATTATGAGTATGCTGCCGGTATCACGACAGCCTGCTGATATAGTAATGCACAAAGGAAGTAGTATGAATTGAATACTAGCATATCTTTGTGTTCATGTTCAAAAATAATTATCAGATCAGGATTTATCAATGGGACAATATATGCATTTTATGCAAACACTGTAATGCCATCCAAAGATATGTAACTATGTTTCCTTCATAAATACATATATATATTTTGGTTTTACACTAATGTCGGATAGGACTATACAAAAGGGAGGATTGTTGAAAAATATATATATGTCCATATAAATTCATGTGTATGCACTTCAAAGATATCATGCTTAGATATATCACACTAACATGAGGCCTGGAGCTCCAAAGGGCTTCCTATCTGACCTTGACTGGACAAGCTTCAACAGCTATTCTGAATCCCGTTAGAGGTCACTTTGCTTGTCCTGACTTCATGATAGTTCCTTATCTGGTTGTGCAAGTTGCTTACACAGTGCCGAGCCAGCCTTTCTGGTCTACCCATATCTAGCTGTTTATAATTGGCATGGTGCAGATCTTGCACATCCCTGTTAGCCATTTTTGGCTTGGTGCCTTATTCTAATTCCGCTGACATGGCATTACTAAATGTATATAGCACCCAGAAACCAGTCACTCTGGGGAGAAGCAGTCTGAGAGCCCCTAAGGCAGGAGAACTGACTTCTTCCTTGCTAATTAGCAATGATGCATGCATTTGGTACCAATAAAATACATTTTGCTCTGTTTCTGAGCAAACCTGCTATGTCTGTTGAGTTTCATTCATTTGCTCCTGGGAGGGTGCCAGTTTTTCCCCATCACCTGGGACCACTGGACGAACCTCCCCAAATATAGCTTTTCTCCTGGCTTTCTAACATTTAAAAGGTTGCGCCCTTGTAACATGCAACTGATTTTGTTGCTTTTGAACTAAGTACAATTTCAGCTTAGCAAAATAAATTTGCATTTGACTTCATAGCAACATGGTGCACCAAACTGCCATATTAACAGGAGTGCTGCTGCAAATACACAGGGATGGACGTGCATGGACACTTTTGCATGGCTTACTTACCTGTAAAAGTGAAAATATGCAAAAACAAATTTGCACTGCTAAATCTATTTAGTTCCACATTTTATTAACCCAATTCGGTGTAATATTACTAGGAAGTAAATCTTCCTTTCCAGGGCCTGGATTACCTGGGAAGCTACTGTTTATGGGAATTCTCAAATTTATGTCAGCTCATTCCACCCTGGAAAAGGCTGCTGATTTATATGTGTGTGTGGAGGGGGAGGGGGGGTTAAAGGGAGGTCACTCAGTTCTTCAGAAAGCCCAGCCTGCCTGCTTTGGCGTAATTTCCTGACATGCAGGGTTCAAGTCTGAGACTCGACAGGGCATGAAACATCATTAATGGCCCATAGGCTCAAAAAGGAAACTCTCTGTGGATCACAGTTACTGATTTTTTTTGTTCTGCAAGAAGAAAAATACCCTTTGGGGGGTTTGTTTTGGCTGTGTTGGAGGTACCACTTTAGTCAAAAATTTCAAGTCAGAAATATGGGGCAGAATGGCATATTGGCACTGCTGGAAAGAAGACGATGTGGTGGCCCGCCTGCCAACCTGGCCCACCCTTTTTTAACAGTCGCTGCATTACTTTGGAATACACTCAAGTACCAGTGCGAACACTTACTCATTTAGTTATGATCAAGAAGTCACTGAAATTATGGAGATGTCCTTACTCACTTCCCAGTGCACTTTATGACAAATTAACCATTGTGAACAATCGTATAGCGCCAAGATGTCTTCGGTGTGTAATGTTGTGCTATGTAACCAAATAATTTCCAGGGGGCGATTGGTGGGCATTCAATGGTTGGTTGTGTTTTTTTTTTTTTATATACTTACCACTGAGGTAGGTATAAAAAAAAACACACCCCAGGTAGAAAAAAGAAAGCAAAAGTAAACAAGTGTAATTGCACTCAAGCAAGTTATTTTTGAATGCCTACTTTTCTGTACATTTAAGCAAGTGGCAATGCCTTTGTATTAGCATAAAGAAGGCATTCACAAAAGGTTTCAAGGAATACGATTGGCAATGGAAACTGCGCGTAGCTTAAGATGAGTGGAGGAGGTTTTGGGAACGCCAGATTTCAAAAATCTTAAACCCACTCTTCGTAAAGCTACATCCATTGCTTTTGTACATTTCACAAGAGTGTAAGAGTGTTGATTTGCAAATGTCTTTGTAAATCGAGCCAACTCTGTTTGTGAATGTGCTGTGTTTTAATGTAATAGAACCCGTTGTGCCTTGGGACAATTCCTGTTGTTCAATCATTTGTGTCAACGCTATTGAAATACAGTATGTACACATTTCATCGCTAGTCTTATCTGATTGGCCTAGGTTCAGAAATGCTAGGCAATTATTTGCCTAACAGCGAAAAAACCTCAAACACAACCGAAATACGTGTCCCTACAAGTTTAAATGAGTCAATGCATGTGACAAAAAAAAGGTTTTTTCCTTGGAGTTAATTTATCAGATGGAGTTTTTATAAGGTAGAGATTTATTTCTGTAGATTACACAACCGATGCAAAAAACGTAAGTTGTTTGACAGTTAATTGAATATGTTTCTGATGTGCACATCAAAACACCTAACTTCATAGACACGGCTGACAAGCGGCCACATTTACATCTTCACACAGTCCTTTTTCTAAGGCAATCGACATTTCTCAGCAAATACTTGCAACGTAGAAGTCAGAACTACAAGTCCCACAATGCAACATGCGACTGCCTACAAAGCCCGGAGTAGGTTATGGTGTCACACGCCTCATCGAGCCGCTTGGCAATTATGGAAAAGGCTCACCCTTGATATGAATTCTGCCATTTTCCTCCCTGCCTGGTATAACAACGGAGGTCCTTGAAAAAATATTATAGCAGTATCTACGCACCTTTTTTTGCAATAAAAAACTAAAAATATGTATCACATATTATTTCTATCGTACAATATACAATAAGTGTGCATTACGAATGAAGTGCAACTTACTCGTCTTCAGAGATGGGTTTGCCAGAGATGACATTCCTCCCACTGGGGCAGTAATCCCACACGACCTCTTTAATCCCGATGAAATAGACTCTCTCCTTCGCCCATGCCTGTGAGACCCACGGCAGCAACAGCAGACACGCTCTGAGTAGCTGCTTCATGGTCCAGATGGGTACATCCAGGGTTGAGTTGCTTTGTCCCCTGCTTGGTCCTTTTATACTCACACAAGAGCAGCCAGCCCCTCTCCAGCGACCCCACCGGCCACCGTCGCGCATCGTCACGTTGCGCAAGCGGGCCCTCTGCTGTCTGAGTAAAGAGTACACACTGTGGAAATCTCCGATGGCATCCCGGAAGGTCAGGGCACGATGCCAGGAATCAGTTTGGGCCACTCAATTCAAGGACTCTTGCCTAAGCGAGCCTTCCGGGCACAGAAGCCGATATACCGGTCTGCATGCCAAACCCATACGCAGTGAAGAGAGATTACCTCACAATTGGTATACACCGCTCAGAGAAAATCCTATCCATGAAATTACTACAGACCAGGCCATTGTTTTTTTTTAAATTCACAAAACGGCACGGAACTCGAATTAAGGAAATAGTTTCATGTATCAATAAGACCTAAACTAGTCTAGAGTGCAAGGAGCATTCTCTCAGCTCTTTCATTTATACTGGAGTCATAACCTGCGCAAACTATAAATCAGTATATAAAAATAGCATTGGCAAAGTCAAGGGGTCTGGTTAGTGAGCTAATGAATGCAAACAGCATTGATCATGCCTGCATAGGCAAGTATTAGCCAGACGTATTGGCTGTGGTGGTGGTGGGTGTAATAGTAGGGGTGTTAATTGGTGGTGGTAATTGTGGCGGTATTGGGTGCTAGCTGTTCTGGTGGCGGTACTTATAATATTGGTAGTAATGGTAGAGGTGTTGGTAATGGTGCTAACACAGGTTATGGTGGTGGTGAAGGTGGAAGTGGTCTTGACAGTAGCAATGGTGGTAGTGATAATGGTGATTGCAGTAATGATTTTTGCGATAGTGATAATGGTGGTAGTGGTGGTTATGGTAAGGGTCGTGCTAGTGGTGGTAGTGGTAATGGTGGTTATGGTAAGGGTGGTGGTAATGGTGGTAGTGGTAATGGTGGTTATGGTAAGGGTGGTGGTAGTGGTGGTTATGGTAAGGGTGGTGGTAATGGTGGTAGTTGTAGCAATGGTGGTGCTAACTGTGGTGGTGGTAATAGTAGTATTACAAATGATGGTGTAATGGCCTTAAAGAAGACCTGTGTGAAATCAGACAATCAGTTGAACATCTAATGGCTAGGCTCACACTCTTAGGCATTGACAAAATCTTTTTAAAAGCCTATTAGAGTAAAAACATAGCCGGTGTACACTGCAATGCTAGAAGGCGGAATGATACGCAAGTATCTCCCAAGTCAGGGAGCCACGAAACTGATGATAACAATTAGGAGGAGTGCAATAGCTATTTTATCCACTTTGAGCAAGAGTACAAGAGCTGGTCCTATATGAGACGTCACTGCCAGGATGGGGTGGGCTATCTTAAAGGAAGCTGGCACAGACGACCCAGATGGCAGTGATCACATCCACAAGTTGATAAGTCACCGGCTTTCGGTTGAAATAAGCACCTCATGTCCCTATTATGCTGATTAGCATAATCATATCTTACTTGTTTTCATTCCAGAGACGTCTGTTCTTAGACACCGTTTTCTGCACAGGCATCAGATTGGTTGTGTTACACTAGATTAGTGAGAGACCTCTCTCAGTGGAACTTTGCTGTTGGGGACTCCAAGTTCCAGGATCCCGGTTGGCGCAGGGGGTAGGAGGAGACACGCCCCATGCTACAAGCTCTACATAGTGCCATTGGCTGCCCTGCTCCGCGGGACCCGCCTGGGCAAAGCCCGTGCCAAGGGCGGGTCTGTCTTTGCCCATTATTGGTCGGAAGAGGCTGGCTGGCTGGCTGGCCCTCTTGCTTGAACCAATTGATAATCCCTCTCTTGCCACCAGGTAAAGGTGATACTCCTTTGTTTTCCTTTGATTGCCTTTTTCTAACAACAACCAGGATTTAATCTGTTCTCCCATTCTATTGGTTGGGCTGTTAAATCCTGCCAGCATATACTTTAAATGGGGAAAAGAAAAGCAGCTGACAGCCCTTGCGTGCCAGAGAAACCAAAAAAACCTGTGGGACATGCTGAGGCTAACCGTAAATCTGAAGCTATTAACGATCTGATAGAAGAGTTGGAATCAATTCTAATACCCGGCAAACAGGCATACACTTCTCAACTCAGTCTTAGGGTTCCGGCCCTCTTTGAGAAACCTAAGCGTGTGAGCCAAAAGCAATCATACGGCCCACACATGGAGCTACAGAAACAGGTTAACGAAAACGATATAGTACACTCGTCGAATTTCTCAAATTTGGTTTCAGATAATGCCCTTTTGGTGGGAAAGCCTTTAAGTCTTCAGAAGGAAACCCCGGCAGGTTCAGCCAAAGCATGTGTTTCCATGGTAGAATGCCACAATAGATTTGAACTCCTTGAGACATTGGAGCCCCCTACCAGTAGGTCTTCCAGCATCAGGTCCCGAGGCGGGGAGACCTGCAGATATGGTGCCCCTCATGACAAACCCGGATAGTGCCAGCTAAGTTATCAATTGTGCAGAGGAATTTATGGACATTTAAAATTTGCTCAGGGGAAACATTACACATTTAAGAGCCCTGGTGCAAAACCTATCCTTGAAGGTGGACTCACTACAAAGCCAGATTAATTCAAGTAAAATGTGGGGGAGGGGATGGCTGTCATGTCAATCTTGAATTAGTAAAGGGACCTAAATTATGTCATGAGTGATGTAATATGTGACGTCATTAGCAGTGCATTGCGGGGGCGCGAGTTATAGTTAGCTCAACTAACTATAACGGCCGAATTTCTCTGGTTTTGTACGAGTGAAATGTCCAACTAACTATAACGTCCCTGAAACCTATGGTTTTTTCCAGTGAATTTCTATGGTTTTTTAAATGCTAATTTCTAACTATAACGTCCCTGAAACCTATGGTTTTTTCAGTGAATTTCAAAGGTTTTTTAAATGCTAATCCCTAACTATAACGTCCCTGAAACCTATGGTTTTTTCAGTGAATTTCAAAGGTTTTTTAAATGCTAATTTCTAACTATAACATAGCAGTCGCGTTTGCAGAGTGGTGGAGAAAGGTGAGCGTGGCCTCCGAACACCTCTTAGCAATCCCACTGTGTGAGATTTACTGGAGGTAACAGGAGGGGTAGTTAGCCCCCAACATCAACCTTGGGGGCCAACTACCCCTCCTATTACCTCCAGTAAGTCCCACACAGCAGGATTGCTAACTTCTCATACTAGGCCACGCCCCCTCTCTGCAGCACTCTGCAAACGCGCCCCCTGGCGTGTTCTAAGTTGGGGGATTAATTCCCCTTGAATACTGAGGGTCCCTGGGGGCCAACTTGCCCGCCAGGTACCTCCAGTAAGCGCCACAGAGCTGGATTCCAGAGAGGTGGACACAGGCCACGCCCCCTTTCTCCACCACTCTGCAAACGCGCCCCCTGGCGCGTTCTAAGTTGGGGGATTCATTCCCCTTGAATACTGAGGGTCCCTGGGGGCCAACTTGCCCACCAGGTACCTCCAGTAAGCGCCACAGAGCTCGATTGCAGAGAGGTGGACACAGGCCACGCCCCCTTTCTCCACCACTCTGCAAACACGCCCCCTGGCGCGTTCTAAGTTGGGGGATTAATTCCCCTTGAATACTGAGGGTCCCTGGGGGCCAACTTGCCCACCAGGTACCTCCAGTAAGCGCCACACAGCTGGATTGCAGAGAGATGGTCCGAGGCCATGCCCCCTTTTTACACCACTGTGCAAATGCGCCTCTTGGCGCACTGCTGCTCGGGGGATGAAGTCCACCTATGGCCTGAGGTCCTCAGGACACAAGAGGACCTCATCGCCCCACCACTAGTGCACCAAGAGGCGCGTTTGCAGAGTGGTGTAAATAGGGGCGTGGCCTCGGACCACCTCTCTGCAATCTAGCTGTGTGGCGCTTATTGGAGGTACCTGGTGGGCTAGTTGGCCCCCAGGGACCCTCAGTATTCAAGGGGACTAAATTCCCCAACTTAGAACGCGCCAGGGGGCGCGTTTGCAGAGTGCTGCAGAGAGGGGGCGGGGCCTCCGGTGAGTTGCCGTTTTTTATTTATTTTTTTATTTTTCATATTTTATGGGAGGGGGTCTGCGTGGCCCCCCTTCCCTGGGCCACTTTTGGCCCCGGGGACCCCATCCCCCGGGGCCAGGCAGCCTTGTTTTAAAAAAAATATATATATATTTTGGGGAGGGGGCCGCGTGGCCCCCCTCCAGAGGCCAATTATGGCCCCAGGGACCCCAACCCCCGGGGCCTGGCAGCCTTTTTTTTTTTTTTTTGGAGGGGGGCCGCGTGGTCTCCCTCCTCAGGCCAATTGTGACCCCGGGGACCCCATCCCCCGGGGCCGGCCTTTCCGTTTAAAAAAATATATATATATTATTGGGGAGGGGGGCCACGTGGCCCTCCTCCCAGGCAACTTTTGGCCCTGGGGACCCCATCCCCCGGGTCCTGGCCTTACCATAGGGGACCGTGGGGGGAGCCCCAATGCCCCCACGGTCCCGTCGGCTCCCCGCCTCCTGCGGGAGCCGGCATTGCTTTTGAGCAAGGGGAGCTGCTGACATGCAGCTCCCCTCGCTCAAAGCAATTCTGCTTTGCTTCATTGAAGCGAGAGCAGGTTTTCCTGCTCTCGCTTCACTGAAGCAAAGCAGAGTTTGCTATGACAGGGCAGGAGCCGTGCTCCCGCCCTGTCATAGCAAACAGCAATGTCCCGGGGGTGGGCACCCTGGGACAATGCAGGAGCTGGCCCTGGGGGGTGGCGGTCCCCAGGGCCATCAAGGGCTCCTGGAGGGGGCCGCACGGCCCCCTCCCTTAATTTACATAGGCACGGGGAGGTGGTGGTCCTCGGGGGTCCACGACGGACCCCCACATTTAAATTAGTATGTGCCCCGGGGAGGTGGTGGTCCCTGGGACGTGTGGGGGGGGGCTCTTGCCCCCCCCACACATCTTTGTAAAAAAAAAAGAACCAGAGCCCCGGGGAGGTGGCGGTCCCCGGGGCTGCGGGGGGGGCGGCGTGCCCCCGCATACAATTTAATATACCCCAGGGAGGTGGCGGTCCCCGGGGCTGTGGGGGCCCCCACGGGCCCCGACACCCTAATTTTATATTGCCCCCGGGTCCTGGCCCACCCGGGGGCTTTCTTAGTAACGAAGCGCGGGAGCCCACGCTTCGTTTTTTTTTATTTTCGGCAGGATTCGCGCACCCATCGCAAATTATGCTGATTTAAAAAAAAAAAATGCTTTTTTTGGCCCTGGGGCAGGCCTAGGGGGTCAGGGTCTTTCTAACCTGCCCCCTTTTCTTGTTTTTTCCCTTTTTTTTTTACTCTTTTCTTGTGACTTGGTTACCGAGTCACAAGATGGCTGCCAACACATTCTGGTTTAGAGTGTTGGCAGCCAATCAGAGTGAAGCTCGTGCCCGGGAGGAGTCGCGACTCCTCCTCGGTGCTCAGATATCGATATTTTTCTTTTTTTAATTTCTCAGGAACTACTGAACGGAAAAAAAGGTTGCTTTCTGAACCAAGACCTACCTTTTTGCCAAATTTGGTGTAATTCCGTTCAGCAGTTTGGGCTGTAGTCTTGTCTAAAATTTCCTATGGAAAGTAACATGGGGGAAACGTGTTTTGGGACCCCCCTTTTTTCTCGGCCCTCGCTTGACGAATCACCCCAAAACTTTCAAGACAGGCGCTGACCGGAGCGCCCCATTAGTTTTGAAAATTTCGCGAAGTTTTGTCAACCGACACCAAAGTTATTGGCAAAACAAAAAACGCTTTTTGAACAAAAACGAGGTCCTAACTATAACTACCTACTGGCGACCGCCAGTAGGTAATATATATATATATATATATATATATATATATATATATATATATATATATATATATATATATTTAATTTATTTATTTATTATTATTTCGTTTAACAAGTAAATCAATTACAATGTCTAATCCATATAGGGTATCAGTCATATAAATATTATTTTTAAAACAAAAGAAGGGAAAATCCACAACACATCTAATGTAATGAATATGTTCACAACATGTAATGAAACTAAAAAATAAATGCTACAAAGTGTAAGACAAAGACAGAACATATAATACATCACCAATAAAGTGCAAGCACATAACATCTCATATAGTACATATATAATTCATGAAGTATATACAAGTTAAAATCGAAATATAGAATGAATAAATTGATTTCTAGTGATTGCAATTCATCTGTTGCGTGATACATCAAAGATTGTGAACATTCTTCTACGCGCGTTTCGGCGTGAAACCACGCCTTCTTCAGGAAGAGCAACAGATGAAGACGCTGTGAAAACCTGTAAACATATCACATGTTCAAACTTACCCTTACATAAATTCATTTATGATATATAACCACTGAGAGATACCGCAGTGAGAAACTGATAGCATAGGTCAGTGTCATTATTGTGGGTAAACAGATAAAGATAAATAGAAAGCCAAAATGGGCCCATATAGGGTAAAATGTGAGTTTAAACTTAAACCCAATGAGGTAGATACAATAAGATCATCATGCTGTAACTGTGAAAACTAGAAAAGGATATAATATTGTGTATTCCAAAAGAGGAAGAGAGACGGGGTTTGCTCATGCAAAGTTGTTAAGAAATATATTTTTCACATACCCATCTATGTCACCTCAAAAAATGGAAACATCTGCCACTTACCATATACTCTCTGACTACAAGAGGTTGTAATAAGAGGGGTGTCAATAGATCTATTAGGCATAAAAACAATAAAGTAGAACATGCGATGAATCAGATTTATATTAAATCTGCAGATATCTCATATGTCTCAAAAGCATAAATAGGCCATCTTATAACAGGGATACCTCTGTGACAATATGTCCGGCTGTAGTTGAATGTAATGTCAAACTGGAAATCAAAAAGGGGTTCCAGGAAACTCGCAGTATAGTTAGATGAAGATATTTTGTATATAATGCTGAAATTTCGACAGAAAATGGTTTATGTTAGAACGGAGGCCAGAGAACTCTGACCAGACTATCTTCCGAGATGTTAAAAGGTCAAAAGGTAAAAGCTCTCTGTGGCTACCCGAGCGCAAGCGGAAGGTATGGGAGAGGAATAGTATGAAAAAAATAGTTTGGAGCAGAATTATGGCAAATTAAGAAGAAAGTGCAACTAGTGACACAATTTATCTAGGTCCCATGCTATAAAGATACAAAATTCAATGGAATACATTATTTCAAAAAATAAAAGTCAAAGATACCTATATGTATCCCTACTCTGGCCTCCATCAAGGTTAGATGGAAACAACGTGTTATATTCTTTTTTTCTCTCTTTTAGCGGCTCAAATCACAGCTAGTATAGATCAGACAAAAATAGGAGGTGTACTGGCATCGAAACAACCTAGGTACAAAGACAAACGACAGAACTGTTAAGAAACCCTGGAACAGATGCAACCAACTCTTGGGAATTGCGAAGTAGTCTCTGATCATGTGTATATGCGGGTGTCTGTCGAGCTTCGTTGAAATATACCGGTCATATGTGCACAACTAAGGGTCCTGAGATACCGTGCTGCAGCCTCTAATACCGTATGTCTATAGATCCCTGTAGAGCTTCAATAGTGAGGCCAATAGTTTATACAGAGTCGGGGCATGGCTTTACGCCAGAAGAAGATGGCCACTCTCCGCTAATGCTCAGCGGCGGCTCGGGAGGGTTTTCGACCTCCGTTCCTGTTGTCTGCATGTTTGGCTACTAACTAGACGCCTTTCAACCCGTGAGACTTGCCTGTCTGCACTGAAATGGATTTCGCCGATCGGTGAGCAGCCTTATGACTCCTTTTCTTTTGAATGTGCGGTGCGTTTTCTTCACGGGACTCGCGTCCGCCATTTTGTGTTTCTTGACGGAGTCTCGGCTCTCACCGCAACGTTTGATGTTTCCACTGCTTACTCCCTCATTGCTGTAAAAGGGAATATTGATTGAATTGTTTTGTTGAAGTCACAGCCTTTACACTTCAACATGTACCTGTATGGTCTTGTGGGCTGCACCTATCAAATATGACAATTTTTCCTCATGATGATTCGAATCTCTGAGGACAGCCGCTCACCTTGCATGCAATTATTTTGAGGAGACCAAAGAAATACTCGACCCTGGCAATAGTCATGAATATTAATTAAAAAATTGAAGTCAAGGCGAATATCTTGTAAGCATGCTGCATTGTTTCTATCCAGAATACCACTTGTAGTTGCAAGACAATGAAACGTTTGACTATGGTTTTCATTCATCGAGGCATGGCTTGACTCCAAGAGAGGTTGGTCGTTTCCCTGTTGGTCATTTGTGGTATATTGGGATGTTTTTCGACCTCCTTTCCAATTGCCTATTTTTCTACCCGCTGGCCTGGGCTTCCTCAACTCATAGACCTCGCTGAAGTACAGTGGTCTGGTTTCATTGATCGGTGAGCAGCTTTGTGATTCTCTTTTTTCTCAGGTTGCACGACGCGTTTCTCTTCACTGGTCTCGCGTCCAACATGTTGTTTTTTTTTCCTGACAGAATCTTTGCTCTCACTGCAGCGTTGCTTTTTTGTTGATTGCTCCTCTCAAATAATATCGTCATTTTTTCTATCAGCATATCTCCATGATACATCCTCAATGGCTTTCACTGGCTCATATTATGTGTAAGAGGTGTTATTTCAAGTGCTCGACTTTTTTGCTATAAAATATACCGTACAAAGTATTTTCTCTCACAAAACTATTAACCTCTTCCAATAATTCTAATCACCCTTTTTGTGTGTAAGCTCTGTATGTTTTATGGGGAGAACAAGACCAGTGAGGCGTTCCACACAATTGTCTGCTTCGTCACCTCCCCTTGAAGACTATAATCCTTTCAATATTCTTCAGTCCAACATGGAAGAGAGTTCTAGTAATAATGTATCTCCCCCAGTGGGCACTTCTACATCGTCTTCTAATATTTCACTTCCAACGACGAAGCCATTGCTCAAATCATCGGTTTCCTCCACTCTTTCATCTGGCAAACGTGTTAAAAAAGATCCTCCATCTCCTGCCACTTCTCCTCCTCCCACTTCTCTAGACTTACTTTTAGAGGAAATTCGTGCTCTTCGTCCTCACATGGAAGAAACTAATAACCGTCTACAAGCTTTGGAAGATAAATGGTCACACATGGAAAACAAAGTTGTACATGTGGAACAACGTGTTGACTCTCTTCAAGTTGTGGTAGACCGGATCCCCACTATGCAAACGGAAATTTCATCCCTTAAAATACAAATTGAAAACCTTGAAAACCGCAATAGACGTAACAATCTGCGATTATATGGTCTGGTGGAGGGGCAAGAAGGCTCAGACCCTATAACATTTTTCAAATCTTTTCTTCCAAAAATTCTGGATCTTCCTGAGTCCCCAAATCTCAACATCCAGAGAGCACACCGCTTGGGGTACAACCCACGTTCTCCAACTCCTTCTACAAAGCGAAGAGGTGTTATTATGTACTTTTTAGAATATACTGACTTGTTGAAGGTATTGCAAGCAGCCAAGATTAAAGACCGAATATACTGGCAAGGTTCTAACCTTTTATTTTCCCAGGACTATGCGAAGGAAACAGCAGACAAAAGAAAGACATTTTTAGATATGCGACCTGCATTGCAAAATCTTAATGCTAGATTTGGCCTATTTCACCCATGTTTGTTCAAAGTAACTTACAAAAACAAAACAACGAACTTTGAGGATCCGGTTTTGCTGCAACGCTTCATTGACAACTGTAGAGAGGAGGACATGGACGTCTCCAGAGCTTCCAACATTTGATGCTATAATGCATAATTTTCTCTCTTTTGCAATGTTACCAATATTGTTTTTCCTCTGAATTTGGTTTAATTGGTCAAGTTTCAAATTGTTTGTTTATAGTTCCGTGTTCTCTTGTTTCTTCTATTAATATTAGGTGCGGTGTCCTGTTTCTTTGATCCTTGTGACTACCGATTTCATTTAGATAGAGTGTCTTTCCCGCCCGACCTTGCCCTGAGATGTATGGTCAGTTGTGTCATCTTCCTTATGTGGTTTCACCACCCTCGTTTTTGGTATGTCTTTCTTTGATGTTTTTGTTCTGTTTTATGTATATTCAGTGTTTGTCTCCTCTTTCTCCCCTTCTCTTTTTCTTTCTTCCTTTTTCTTTTTCTTCTACTTTCATATCATAGAGTCTATTTCTCCCTTTCTCCTTTACATCTCATTTTACTAATTTTCTCCTTTATAATCACATCATATCCTGTTTTCCATATATATTTCCAGAGTTCTGTTACTTTTTTGAATCTTTGCATTATGTTTATACTCTTTGTCTTATTATTACTCCTTTCTCTTTCTCAACTTAATTTGTTTAACCTCTTTATTCCAATTTAGATGACTTTGCAAATTGTATCATGGAATGTTAAAGGTTCTCCTATAAAACGTCAGAGAGTATTAACCTATCTTTCCAATTCAAAATGTGATATTGCTTTGCTTCAAGAAATTCATATTGTGGTCAAAGAAGTTGCCAAACTTAAACGACAATGAGTAAACCATGTTTTTGCTTCCCCGGGTAATGGAAAACGTAATGGTGTATCTATTCTATGTCACAAATGCTTAGATGTTCAAGTGCTTTCACAACACTCTGATGATTTAGGTAGATGGGTATCTGTTTCCCTTTTAGTTAATAAAATACCCATTACTCTTTTCAATCTTTAAGCTCCTACCTCTCCCGATAACGCCTTCTGGCCCACAATTTTATCCAAATTAATGACTTATAAAGATGATTATCTATTGGTGGGTGGTGATTGTAACATGGTTATTGATCCTATACTTGACCGTAACTCTAAAACTAAATTTACCACCTCTCTTATGCACACTCAATTTACTTCTACCATTACACAAAGATCATTAGTGGATGCATGGAGACTTTGCAATCCCACCCTTTTAGAATATACTTTCTTCTCTCCGGTACACTGTTCTCAATCCAGATTAGATTATTTATTCTTTTCTCACTCTCTTGCACAACACATCACTCAATCAGAGATTGGCCTTATACTTATTTCAGATCATGCTCCAGTATTATTAAATATAGACCTACTTCCTCGATCTCATGGTACTAGACGCTGGAGATTTAACAACTCTCTTTTATTAGATCAGAATTTTACCCAAAATTTTGAGTCTTTTGCTAAGACCTTTTTTCTTGAAAATGAACTTTCACGTACTTCTCCACAAATCATATGGGATGCGTTTAAAGCTGCTTCGAGGGATTTCATCATTTCATTTGTATCCCGCAAAAAGAAAGCCTCTTTAAATACTTTGAAATCCCTCACTACACGTATTAAACAACTAGAGCACTTCTATTATCGTACTAACTCTAAATCCTCTCTGGAAAATCTCATGAAGTTAAAATTCACTTTTAATAAGTTGTCCACAGATAATGCAAATTCATTTTTACTTAAAGCATCTGCGAAATATTATGGAGGTCAAAATAAATCGGAAAAACACTTAGCTAATTATCTTAAAATAAAAATAGAACGCGCCAAAATCAATTAGATTCTTGCTTCACCTAATCGTATGCTTTATACAAATGATGACATTTTGGCTGAATTTACCAGTTTTTATCAAGAACTTTATAAACCTGATTCTTCTACGTCTCAAGATAGTATTCGTCAATACTTATCTTCCATTGACCCTCCTTCTCACCTTAATGTAGATTGTTCTTCATTAGATAAGGAAATTCATCCACAGGATATTCTTAATGCAATCCGTACATGTTAAGGCACCGGGCTCTGATGGGTTTACCATTGAGTTCTACTCTCACTTCTCTCAATTACTTCTTCCTTAAAAAATCTTACTTCCAGAAGGAATCCTTTGTTCTTGTCCTGCTGGGGCCGTTTGGAATGTGATAAAAATGATGCTGGTCCCTATAATTCTCTTTTATATATCCAATCTCCCTATAAATATTCCTCACTCTCAATATAAATTAATTTATTCCATCTTATCAAACTTTTTATGGAACAATAAAAAGCCACGTATGTCTCTTCAAAAACTTAAAAGACCCAAGTTTATGGGGGTGTTAGCTTTCCGGGCTTTCACTCTTATCATACGGCATTTTTCCTCAAACAGTCTGCTTTCCTCTTACAGGAGGATGATGCTGCGGACTTACCTTTATGGGTCAATATTGAAAAGAACTTTTTACATCCGTTCTCCTTTAAAGAATTCTTATCCTTTACACGTCGGCCTTTATCTTTGTCCCTTCCTATTTTTAATAATATTTTTTTTTAAATTCAACCTATTTTCATTTGTCACAAATCCCTTAAGGATCAATTCTTACATTCCTCCATTTGGTACAGCCGCCACATTCGAATCAATAATAAAACTATCTTTTGGAAGGACTGGCATGCTAAGGGTCTTCTTTGGGTTTCTCAACTTTTTTACAATAATCTGTGCATCTCGTTTGCTAACGCTCAAGCGAAATTTTTATTGCCCACGTCCTGGGAAACTAAATTCAATTCTTTAATCACAAAGATTCAAGATTCTTATAATACTTTCATGACCTCACACGTTTCTTCTACTCCCCCATCTAATTTAATCACACTTTTGGAATCTACCCCTTCTTCTTCTTAATTATATAAACATTTTCTACCTTAGTCATCTAATAGAGAGAAAACAGAAGTAGAATTACTCTGGGAAACAGACTTCCAAACCACTTTCCCTATCCACATTTGGAACAAGATTTGGTTAAAAATAAGACGATCTTCCAGAGCAGCTAATACCACTGTGGGAGCGCAGGCCGGATAAACAGACGTGGAGGCTGTATGTACTTCTTAATGGTGACGGTTTATTAGGGTTAATACAGTGTCCAGATTTAGGTGGGGTGTGTGTTTCTCCGTCCCTCCGTTTTTCTCCTCCGGTTTCGCTGCTCTTTCTGCCCCCCGTCTCGTCTTCAGTCCCTCTCTTCAATGGTCTTCTATGTAGGCTCGAGATTAGAGAGAAAAAAGGAGCGGCCAGTCAGTGTTTGTGGGGGTTCAGAGAACAATGCGCCCTTCACCACACCCGTCCGGTGCCGTAAGTCAACTTAAAGAAGACAGTGGAATATTTCAAAAAGGAAATTCAAGAACCAAAATAATATAAACAAAAAAACAAAACCTGGAATGCTTCTTCACAGGTTATCCTGACACGGCAATTGGGGTCCTGCTTCCTGAATCAGCAGCTCCCCTTTTCTCACAATAGGGATGTGTGTCAACCCCTCTTTGTGGGTCTCAAAGTAGTGTTCCACGGGGTCTCAGGAAAAGAGTGGTGTGCGGGTGATCAGCGGTTCATGCACAGTGCCCGTGAGAGTGCTCTTGTTCCCCTCCCGCTCCCCTCTGTCCCTTCCTGTTACCCTCAGTCCCTTCTCCCTGCTCACCCCTCCCGTAGTCACTCACCGGCTCCGCCGCAACTCTCCTGAGTTGCAGCTGCTCTCCTGCATCCTCCGGAGGATACCACCACTCCTCGCTCCACCGCTCTTCGTCCTCCTCGATTTCGGTGTCCTCGTCTCTGGTTCCGCCTCCTGCGTCTTCCACCCGATCTGTTCTTCTCTCATGCTCTCCATTCTTCCGACTCGCCTCCTCTCCTTTCGCCGCGTAGTCCTTTTTCTCTGGTGACTCGTTGGTTCTTCCGGGGTCAGCTCCGCCTCCTACCGCCGCGTCCCACCAGTGTCTCTTTCCCTGTGTAAACACATGGAATGGGGGCGGGGTTATCTTCCGGTTTCGCCTGATGTCGGCGTTCTAAATCCGGGTCTCACTCCGCTGTAGGACGTCGGATTGGACAATGTCGCCCGGAGGGGTAGGTGTACCCCGGGGTTGGGTTGGGGCCCCCTCACAACCACCCAAACTCTTTTTTATATATATATATTAGACTCATGTTCACTCCTGTTTCATTACACAAAATAAATCAATCTCTTCCCCCTTCCTGTTGGTCTTGTTCTTCAAACAAAGCAGATTTAAATCATATGTTATTTGATTGCCAATATGTTCATACTTTTTGGACACAGGTTTGGCAACAAATAAATGCTATATTTCTTACGCAAGTCCCCCTTACTTTTCTTAACATTTTTTTAGGGAGTGTTTCTGAAGTTTGGGATTCCCAGTTAACCAATTTCTCCATAATAGACCTTCTCCTAGCTGTTGCTTTTCAGCAAATCACAAGGGAATGGAAGAACTCTGCAAACATATCCTATCGAGCCTGGTGGTATGCGGTTTGTTATAATCACAGATTAGATAGGGCATATCTCTCTCCCATCTCACTTGCGATTAAACGTGACTCCCTTTGGCAACCTATAACTACTTTTTAAGATACTTCTGCCATGAATGCTTGTATTCATAATCCTCGCATTGAGGAAGTTCCTAAACCTCCATGATTGTTTTTCATATATTATACTTACAATGGTATATTCATTAATTTTTTTTTCCTTGTTCTTTACTCTCGACTTTGATGTTATTCTCTGAAATGTGATTATAAGTATTTTTAGAACTTGATGATTGTCTTTCTCCCCCCTCCCTTCCCCCCTTTTTTCTCTTGCATATTTTCTTAATTTGATAACTTATGTGTACAGTTTTACCCTGTTCATATTATATTGTATTTTACTCATTTGCAAATAAAAATCTCTTAAACTTAAAAAAAGTTTATACAGAGTCAAGACTGCCAATATTTTTTGTATTAGAATTACTGCTGTGCACAATGTATTTTGAATTTCGTTGTATATATTTGTAAAAATGTTTATCTATGTTTTTAGGTGAACCTTAATGGTTGGAACTATCAGATTAAAACGTTTTTTCGATAGTGAGAGACCTCATGCTCTTATGCCCAAGCACCTGTGTCATGGTTTAATATGGGCCCTTCGGATAAGGGTGCCAGGGCAGGTGGTTGTCCACTGGGCCAATTCAATGGGAGGGCAGGTGAGGCTCTTTGCTCCAAGTCCTGTTCTTTTTGTGGGCCTCTTGCTCCTGTGTCAACATATGTTTATGTACTAGAAAGCAGGCCAGACCTGTTCCCTTTGTGATGCAGCTAGCACAGCAACGCCACTACTAAGTGCTAAATACTGTTTTTTTCGATTCCAGCAGCATAAGTTTCCCCAATTGTGAGCATCTCATAGGATCGAACCAAAGAGAGGCCCTACACAATTTGTGGTCCCAGTACCAAAACATCTTCTCACATGCCTATCCACTGGACTTGTCTCCATGTGAAGCCTTGACTCAATACCATCACAGATATTAGGACAAGTGTTAGGTGACCTCCGGACATCAGTGGAGCATAAGTTTAGTAATGAGAATGCATGGTTTATGAGTTTGCTCCCACCCAGTTCACAACGTTACAAAATCTTTTGAAATGATTTACCTTAATTGGAATAGTTATTACTCTGGATGGAGTCTCAAAGTATGAACAATTAATAAACTAAAACAAGTGACCCTTGAAAACGTCTTCTTGCTATGCCTGCCTTTTGGGATTTATCACCAATGTGCAAGAAGATATTTGTGAAACCTGGACCCATAACTCAGTAGAGAATAAGAAAATGTATTGGGACTGTAACAAAAATCATGTATTCTATGCTGAAGATGGCTACGGTGTTAATTGATTATACCATACACATATGAAACTTTTAAAAAATAGGTTATACAGCCTCCGGCCAGGGGATTTGTGGGAGACTACGCTCCTGTGCCTGGCATTGTGCCCCATCCTCACCTCATTATGGAAATGTGACTCAAAGAAGAGATCACTGGGTATAAAATTATTAATAAATTGCGAAGAAAATCGCATCCCTGGATGTTTCAGCAGGTCAAACCTGACAGTCCTCGGGGAATAATGCCCGTAAATACTGGATCATGCAGATTGTGGTGCAGTAAGCATCAAGATTGGCATGTTATTCCACATTATTGGGCAAAATCCTCATTATTGGGTGGTATACATCCAATAAATCAGACTTATCCGAGTCAGATTTTATTGTGTGTGATAAATACTGAACAAGTTACCAGTCCATTCTTAATGAGAAACTTAATAACATAGAGGATTTGGGGGAAGAATTTAATTTTATCGCAGCACCTACGGCGGTGAATATGGGATTCCCTTGATATGTTGGAATAGTGGAGAGAAACACAATATATGCATCTGATAAAGTATTACATAATCAACAACATCAGGTTAAAAATATGAAGGATATGGACTCTTATGGATAATAAGAAAGCTGAGGTATAATGAAGAATTCTTGAATAGAATTATTAGCATTGAAACTTATATTTGTTTCATCTACTTTAATAAAAATAATTTTATAATTTTGTAAGTACTGGTAACAAGTAAAGGCGTGTTGCTTCTTTTTCATGTATTTTTTTGCACTTTAAGAAAAATAATTTAAAAAAAAACCTCTCAACTAGTGGGACTTGGAGAACTTTCAACAACAGGCCCCGGTGTTGGTGTGCACCTCTGGGCCGTGGCCTGGTAACTGATGCCATTGAGCTTGTACTGGAAATCTCCTTGGACCTCCAGCTCATGTGGTTCTGCTGCAGTCTCCAGATTCAAGTGTGGGGTGCAATATCAGAGGACTGGTCTGCACAAGGTCTGTGGTAGCTAGAGCTAGCTTGAAAAATCTTAAAGTTGTGGGAACTGTTGACAATCTGTATGAGTCTTCGGGTTTTTGCTCCACTCCTGAAAGGTTGGACTGTCCAAATACATATGAAGCACCAGGTCACTTAGGCATGTATCAGTCAAGGGGTGAGGTTGTAATTTGACTCTCTGTGCTTAGTGTCCAGAGAATTTGTTCATGAGTTGAAGGGACTCTCCTGTCTCCAACAGTGTCTTACTTGCCTGAGCAAACAATTACAAGTTGGAAAAACTCAGCGTAGAGCGTCCTTTCTCCTGGGACTTTTAACTGGATTGGCATGCATTCAATCAGATCAAGTCCTTGATTCTGTTACAATAGTTTGGACCTCTGTCCAGAGAAAGAAGGCCTTCTTGCCAATGATTGCAGCTGTGGTTGTCATCTATTAGATTACGGTATGGATCTGCTCATCTTGCAATGGCCAGTTGGGCTTCTATATACCTTTCCCCTAGCCCTCTTGTTCCTAGAGCATAGGTAAATATCCACTATGATGCAGTATCAATAGCCGTGGTGGTTCCTAACAGGTCTTTAATGTTTTGGTAACCTCTTCTGCTATTGATGCTGTAAGAGCCATGAGAGTGTTTTGTTTTCTTTAATGTCATGATTATCAACTCCCCCGCTTTCTTAACTCCTCAGTTCAGTGACATCACCAGTTGGGCTATAGAAAAAAAGAGCTTTTAGGAAAGTGGCTATTGCCATCCGGGGTTCTTAAAAGCCTGCTATACTGCCAAACTACTCTAGGCACCAACACAATGGTGTAAGATGGTACACATCACCACCCTGGGCAAAATGATTCTTTACGAGTGATCGATTTCCTTCAAATTTGCTTTTTTAATCACTTTAAAGTGTATCTTCACTCATACTTTTGAAGATGTCTGAGCAGATTTTCCTTTGGTTCATGCCCCGCTTTGCCCCATTGCACAGGCTTATCATATACACCCATTCTGAGGGCCCTGTCATATCTCATGTGTCATCAGTACCCCATTATAGTATTACTGATACCGTGGTGGCAGTAATTTCAGCTTGCGGTTTCAATATTACCAGAGAATTACATTATTCTCCTATAGCCCCTATAAGCCCATACCATGCTAAACTAGTGACGCTGTGCCAATTTCTCCATGCCAACCCAACATTTTCTGCTTTTTTCCCTAGGATAAATGTATCCAGGTGTGTCCTTCAGGATTTGCACCTGGGATCCAATTCAGTATTACTGCAAGCAGCAATGTTGCATGGCTCATAATATTAATTTGGGTGGAAACTGACCACATGTGATAATACTGCTTAATTAATAACACTGACTTGGGTGGAAAACTCTATCTGCAACAAATTGGTATTAAGTGGATACTCATAATGAAGTCATAAGTGGTGTTTATTTCAACTTGGTACTGGACGCTGGTGCAGGCTGCTGGCGCTACACACTTCGTAGCTATGCCCAGCTGAGCATTTGGAAGATATTCAAATGAGTTTAATGTCATCTAATACTGTTTTTATATTTGTTTTGAAAATTCATTTGGAGATACAAGAGTAAAGAAAAACTGTTAATGCAGATAGGGTTTCTGGCCTTGGATTTATTAGTGTCACATTTCATGATTGGAGTCTGCTATGCCCAGGGCCACTTGAATTATGCGTCAGAAGAGAGCCAAATTATGCGTCAGGGTTGACCGAATTATGCAGCAAGAAAATGCAAACTATGTGGCACAATGCAGCACATTTTCTTATGGTATTACTTCACTATTTTCTCATTTGTTTTCTTGCTGACACTGTTTGGGCATAGGTTGCACCTCATTAGTACCAGTTTACACTCAAACATAGCCATAAGCAACAGAATGGTGACCAGTCAACCTTTACAATGGGCCTCCCACTGCACAGCAACAAATGACGCTGCGTTTTTAGTAACTTTTGAGCTAGAAACAAAATTCTTTTCTTAGTAAAATCGGTAGATTTTGCAGCAGATGATTAATTATGTGGCAAATGTGAGGGATCGATAATTAGGTGAAAAAACACAGCGGCCTCACAATTGCTTAATTTCTGTGCCCCTGGCTATGCCTTCTTCTTATGCCATCTGTTTTTAGGTGTAGCATCAAGACAGCCTCATGCTTTCCCTATCTATCTATCTATCTATCTATCTATCTATATGTAGTTATGAATGGTAGTAATATCTGATAATATCTTACTTTGCATTAAGAAATACTTTACAAATCCACTGGAAAAAAACAAACGATAGGTGAAAATGTCAGTTATAACACACCATTGTAAACAA
Organism: Calotriton arnoldi; assembly: GCA_963921515.1. NCBI lineage: Eukaryota > Metazoa > Chordata > Amphibia > Caudata > Salamandridae > Calotriton > Calotriton arnoldi. The sequence goes on from CAWUFW010012821.1 coordinate 408,672, forward strand.
ACAAGACAACTGATATTCAACGGTTATAGTTATCTCAAGTAACTATAACTCAGGCCTGCCATGCGCAGTGTTGTCATCAAAGATGTAATTTCAGATGTTGCAGTCATGTTATCAATGTTATAAATCTAAATAAGATAGCAGCTGGTCTCCAGCTGTGTTCAGGAGCCTCCAACTGCTGGATTATTTTTTGCTTTACTAATTTTTTCCTTTTTAAATCCTGGGTGCCTGAGCATGGTGGTGGTAGGGGCAGCATGAGAAGCCCACTCCCGGCTGCCCCTCTGGCTCTTTGGCTTTTACCTTGAGTGGGAGCCAGCGATCCGCTTGTCGGTTCGTACTATTTCAGTAAGACTGTGCGTTTGGGTAACATGAGCGTCAAAACTACGCGGGAATAAGTCCATGCAGTCCATCAGGATATGTTGACTTAAATCCTGGCTAGCTCACAGCGCGCCATCTGGACCTCTAAACCTTACAAGGTAATGGATGGTGTCTGCAACCTCAGACCATGACAACCCTGACTCCCCAAGGAAATCATGGAAACAGAACTACCCCTTTCGTTATTAACTCAGGCATGTCCAAAGGGAGACATAAGAAATACTGAAATGGGCATTTCAACTAGAGTTTTTTAAGTCTGGCTCCAAAATTATTTCAACCTATCGATGTATAGGTTTCTGCAATCATTTTAAGTAGTTTGCGCTCTTGGTCTGCCGGAGTAACCTGCATGAGATGTTGGCAAACTGCCAATGCGCTGCTTCCCCTTTTATATTATTTAATATCTTTGAGGATACTGTAGCAAAATTGCCCATTAATTTCATCCCCAAATCAAGTGCCGGGGCTGCCCCATAATAATTTTGAATCTGTTTAAGCACCTCTTGCAAAACAGCCAATGATCGTGTGCCATGCGTTATGATATAGATCACTGCAAATACCGTGCCTCATGTGGCACAGTCCTCTACCGGGGGAACCATCCTCAAAAGAAGGAACATTGTGAGAAATCCATGTTTATCTTGGGACCCCGTGTGGGGAAATATAGCTTCAATCCGGTTTGTTTTTTGTGCAATCCAGAACGGAATCTCATCCCGACTGGTGGGAACCTTACCCATAATTGCATTAATAACTGTCCACTCTGGATAGCGGTGGGAAAGCGGTATTGATACTGCTGGACCTTTCGGCGGCTTTTGATACCGTGCCCCACGATCGACTTTTGCACAGGGTTCAGGACTGTGGTATCGGGGTCACGGTCCTCAAGTGGTTCACCTCCTTTCTTGAAAGCCGCCAGCAAACCATATGGTCCCCCACTTTCACCGCCCCTATCCATCCTTTGAGGGTTGGAGTGCCACAGGGTTCGGTCCTGAGCCCAACTTTGTTCAATCTATATATGGCTCCCTTGGCACTCCTGGCAGAGCATCATGGGGCTAAAGTCATATCCTACACCCACGACACGCAGCTGTTGTTTACCTATGAGAAAAATGCGGTGTTGAGAGGAGATGATATCAACAATTGCCTGTCCAAGGTGTTTTTCTGGTTCAGGCAAAACCAACTGTTATGTAATTCCGATAAGTCCGAAATTATCTGTTTCGGCCATAGTCCCGGCGTGGAATGGCGTAATTGGTGGCCTCAGGACATGTCCCCCCCACCTGTCCAGTTACCACCGTAAAAAACCTTGGGGTAAAAATGGATGCGGACATGTCTATGAAGGCACAAGTTCAATCTGTGGCCGCCACCTGTTTCGGAGTACTGAAAATGATGAGGAACTTTCTCCCTCTCCTTTCAGTTCCCCATAGGAAAACAGTGGTCCAAGCTTTGATAACATCTAGGCTTGACTACGCCAACGTTCTGTATCTTGGCCTCCCTGACTACCTACTAAGTCGTTTGCAGGTGGTACAGAACGCGGCAGCAAGGGCTGTCTTGTTGGTTGACCTTAGAACTCATATGACGCCCCACTTGATGTCCCTGCACTGGCTCCCGGTGCGGAAAAGGGTGATTTTTAAGGCCCTGGTACTAGTCTTCAAAGCCTTTCACAATGTTGGAGCCTCCTACATCAGGAACAGAATCCAGCCATATGCTCCTATCAGAACTCTGCGTTCCTCAACTCAGAAGCTGTCGGTCGTGCCAAAATTTGCACGTTCTCGGTTGGGCGGACGCTCGTTCCAGGTGACCGCTACTAAGCTGTGGAATAGCCTGCCGCCTCTCCTGAGACAGGAACAAGTTCTCCTCAGCTTTAGAAGAAAGTTAAAAACCTGGTTGTTTCAATGAGAGTGGAGTCACCCGTAGCCGCTCCCAACTGTTCTGTCAATTGGGTTAAGTTAGCGCCGGGACACTCTTAGGAGTAGCCGTGCGCTTTACAAATACCCCTATAACATAACATAAACACTGGACTAATTCTAGGCCTCGCCAATTGTGGTTGTGCAGCTTGAACAGCCCTTGATGGGGTTGCCATTATGGTTCACAGTAAGACTGTGTGTTTGGGCAGCATAAGCATCACAATTATGCGGGACTAAGTCCATGCATATCATCAGAATATGTTGACCTAAAACCTGGCTAGCTCACAGTGTGCCATCTCGCTTTTTAAACCTTACAAGGGACTGGATGGTGTCTGCAACCTCAGAACATGACAACCCTGACTCCCCAAGGAAATCATGGAAATAGATCTACCCTTTTCTTTACTAACTCAGGTATACCAAAAGATAGACACAAGAAATACTCAATTTCAACCATCTATTGAAGCAGTAAGATTCTTGTATAAAATATGTGCTCTGCAATGATTAATAGAAGGAAACAAAACAGTGTAATCGTATTATGAGAATGGTAAAGAAAATAAATAGTTCAACCATTGTGCTGGTACATTGACTATATGAAGACATATAATTGTATCTATACTCCTACCTAGCGCTTCCTATCCTAATATGCATACTGTGTGCGGATCTGCCAGAATAGCTTAGAGTTGTCTAACTCCCCATTTACCTGAGGGTATGTGTCATCTGGGAGCTTGTCTGGGTTTAGAGAAGGCCTTCGTTCTTCTCAGGAGGGTAACAGGATTCAGCTGAGCTGGAATTCCGACATGGAGCAACTTCAACAGTGCCAGCGAAATGTTCCTCTCCCAAAACAAAGGGCTGGGAATTTTATAATAAACATCAACTATACTCTCTACGCCAGAGTTTTAGTCTGGCTATTATTGTTTATTCTACCCTTGCAGAGCTGTCGCTGAACAGACAACAACAAACAACGACATTTTGTGCAGTGAACTTGGTCCTTGTACAGACTTTTCAAGGGCCTGATAATATGCCTATGAAGAAGTGTAAGTGTAAGCAAATCTGTTTCTGATAATATTATCATGTACAATAAGGAGCAACAGAGGGAATTACAAAGCAGGTCGCCCTCCACTCAAAACGACAATCTAACAACAAAGACCTGCTCTGATACTGGACCAATATTTTCAAAAACCCATAGGCAAGGTACTCAACTGTCGTACTGGCGAAATAGCTTCAAAAATGCTACTCGGAACCGGGTTTTGCTGTCCAATTTTAAGAAAAGTTTGTCTAGCAACCCCACTTGAATCCCCATATGTAAGTGCACATTGGGAAAAAATTGTGTGAAGGTCTGAAAGTACCTCACGTAAGCACCACCAATGGAGCTGCTGGTAGGTACTCACCAGTATGCTCATGTCTTTATCATCATTGGTAACTTTCAAGACCAAGAAACATTTGTCATGTGTTATCCCACTGTGACCCCATAGTGAAAAGAAAAAGGAATCTGTTGCTTCTCCAAGCTAAAAATGAGATAGAGCCCACTGGCAACAATGCCAACTTTAATAGACGCCGTGAGCCTACTCAGATTAAAAAAGAACTCTAAAAAACACACAATGTTGCAAACCACTTCAGTTAGGGAAGGCCAACATGTTTCATTGCCAAAGTACCTTACGGCAATTTCGTCAGGGCTCGGGGTCAGTCTTCACCTCACTAGTGTTTCATCATGAGCCAGGTGGTTGCCCTCAATGATCCTACCAGCAACCCACCTCGTGGGGATGTGTGTGTTCTGCAACAATATATCACACCACCCTTGCGTACACCCACGGTTGCTGCTTGTCAACCGGTACGGCTCCTGCGTCTGGCTCATACTCCGTGCGCCGTACCGGTTGAGGGCAACCACCTGGCTCATGACGAAACACTAGTGAGGTGAAGACTGACCCCGAGCCCTGACGAAATTGCTGTAAGGTACTTTGGCAATGAAACATGTTGGCCTTCCCTAACTGAAGTGGTTTGCAACATTGTGTGTTTTTAGAGTTCTTTTTTAATCTGAGTAGGCTCACGGCGTCTATTAAAGTTGGCATTGTTGCCAGTGGGCTCTGTCTCATTTTTAGCTTGGAGAAGCGACAAATTCCTTTTTCTTTTCACTATGGGGTCACAGTGGGATAGCACATGACAAATGTTTGCGGTGCGTCCCTCCACACATCACTAGTATTCCTTGTTTCACATTTTTCACTGACTTCATTTTTTTGGTCTTGAAAGTTACCAATGATGATAAAGACGTGAGCATACTGGTGAGTACCTACCAGCAGCTCCATTGGTGGTGCTTACGTGAGGTATTTTCAGACCTTCACACAATTTTTCCCAATGTGCACTTACATATGGGTATTCAAGTGGGGTGTTAGACAAACTTTTCTTAAAATTGGACAGCAAAACCCGGTTCCGAGTAGCAATTTTGAAGCTATTTCGCCAGTACGACAGTTGAGTACCTTGCCTGTGGGTTTTTGAAAATATTGGTCCAGTATCAGAGCAGGTCTTTGCTGTTAGATCGTCTGATAATATTATCCCATATGGGTGCGCAAACAAATGTGTGTTAAAAGTCATTGTTTAAAAAAGATGTCAACTTTAAACGTGAACATGTAAAATGGTGGTGTTCTGTGCCCGGGGCCTATGTAACCACAAAACACCCACTCCTTGTTTGTAAGGTGACTAAAAAAGCTTCATAAAAACATGTGCTAAAATATAAGTCACTAAAGCTAAAAAAAAGTCTTCAAAGTACAGTGCTATTTAGTAGTAAAATCAGTATGAAAGCCAAAATGCATTTTAAAAGACGACTTAAATAAGTGCATACAAAGGCTGTATGTAAAAGTAACTTTGCAGTTAAAAACATTGCCGAATTAAAAAAACATCTTGTCTCAAACCTGCCCGATTGTTTAAATGTTCAGAGAAACAAACAAAACAACATTGCTGTTCCCAGCTGCCGTAGTGAATGTTTCCATTGGCACCCCTTTCACAAGATCCAAAGAACAAACATTGTTCAAATCCAACCCATTCAGCAGCCGCTGAAGGTGTGGCAGCCAGTAGTGCCTCCGTAGAGGACAAGCCAGGATCCAAAAATCCAGGAGCTGAGGCATCCAGGGAAGGCTCATAATATGCATTTTGTAGCAACTGCAATTGCACAGGGCAATTTTGCAGGTGAATTCTCAACGGACCCACCAGCAGTTCTATGTCCGTAGATTGGACCGGTTGCATTCCAAGGCATACATCCAGGGCACCCTTGATAGGGCACGGCAAACAGCACAATGTAACCAGATTGGCCAAAAGGACAAGAAACAGTTATCATTAAGTTCATGAAGCAGGGGTGTGCCAAAATACTGTATCATCCATCCACGACACAGTAGCACATGTGGCACTGGTATCCTCATTTGGCCGCGTGATGGACTATCCATTGCGGAGCTTAAAAAATAAAATCAGTATCCTGACAATTAGAAACAGGACAAGTGATATGCCTCCAAAAATATTTCCTAGCAGGGAGGGTTTGACGGATGGAATCACTCAGAGGACAGTCTGGAAGGTACTGCCAAAACTGGAGCCAATCTTTTAAAAAGCGCAGTACTCCTGCAGTATTTGAGGCCTAAAAATGTGTTACACAAGTTTACCAAAATGTTGTGGAATGTTGGTGCTTATTAGCGACTGGATTTCAGAAGAAGACCTTACAACCTGAAGATCAAGCGTCTCCTTTCCAGATGTCAAGGCAACTTTCTTTTGAAACACTAAGGGGTCGATTCCGATCTCGGCCGGAAGCGCACCTAACAGTATTCATCCGGAAAAAAACCAAGCCGAACGCGTGTTTCCCGACCGATTCGGACAGTCGTCCGAACGAACAAGTACGATGTGCATAACAGCCCAGATTCCGAGCGAGCCGTACTCACCCATTACAGCTCCTGTTCCCCGCCTGAGCCGGATCCGTAAACGTCCAATCGAGTCGCACGGAACCAAATACACAGCACCTTCCGGCCGGACTAGTACGATGCGCACTCCATACGCGCCGAACCCGTCGCTACGTCCGGCACGTCAGAGCATCCGGGAGAGCTGTACATAAGCTCCGATTCGCGCCACAAGACGATCCACGGCTACGAGACGAACAAGCCAGCGACGAGTACGAGTCGAAGCCACGAGAAACCCGAACGAGACGAACAAACCATGAATCCCATCACGCAGGTCCTACCAATACTCTACATCTATTACCGGGACCGGTACGGACGTGTACGGCGAAGACGGTAAGTCAAACACCCACTACACAAACAAACCACACGTACCCAACATATGTCACACACACATAGGGATGCAGAAATGACGTACACCAGCAACAGCAGAACCATAGGGGCGGGATGGCTACCACCAATGCCATACACACCCATAGGGGGATGGATGCCTACCACTACCACCACCCCTACTCAGGGGGGCCTGGATGCCTGTCACTACTACCATCCCCACTCATAGGGGGATGGATGCCTACCACTAACACCACCCCTACTCAGGGGGCCTGGATACCTACCACTACCACCACCCCTACTCAGGGGGCCTGGATGCCTACCACTACCACCACCCCTACTCATGGGGGCCTGGATGCCTGTCACTACTACCATCCCCACTCATAGGGGGATGGATGCCTACCACTAACACCACCCCTACTCAGGGGGCCTGGATGCCTACCACTACCACCACCCCTACTCATGGGGGCCTGGATGCCTGTCACTATGGATGCCTACCACTACCACCATCCCCACTCATAGGGGGATGGATGCCTACCACCCACACCACCCCTACTCAGGGGGCCTGGATGCCTGTCACTACTACCATCCCCACTCATAGGGGGATGGATGCCTACCACTACCACCACCCCTACTCAGGGGGCCTGGATGCCTACCACTAACACCACCCCTACTCAGGGGCCTGGATGCCTACCACTACCACCACCCCTACTCATGGGGGCCTGGATGCCTGTCACTATTACCATCCCCACTCATAGGGGGATGGATGCCTACCATTAACACCACCCCTACTCAGGGGGCCTGGATGCCTACCACTACCACCACCCCTACTCATGGGGGCCTGGAGGCCTGTCACTACTACCATCCCCACTCATAGGGGGATGGATTCCTACCACTACCACCACCCCTACTCAGGGGGGCCTGGATGCCTACCACTACCACCACCCCTACTCATGGGGGCCTGGATGCCTGTCACTACTACCATCCCCACTCATAGGGGGATGGATGCCTACCACTAACACCACCCCTACTCAGGGGGCCTGGATGCCTACCACTACCACCACCCCTACTCATGGGGGCCTGGATGCCTGTCACTACTACCATCCCCACTCATAGGGGGATGGATGCCTACCACTACCACCACCCCTACTCAGGGGGCCTGGATGCCTACCACTACCACCACCCCTACTCAGGGGGCCTGGATGCCTGTCACTACTACCATCCCCACTCATAGGGGGATGGATGCCTACCACTAACACCACCCCTACTCAGGGGGCCTGGATGCCTACCACTACCACCACCCCTACTCATGGGGGCCTGGATGCCTGTCACTACTACCATCCCCACTCATAGGGGGATGGATGCCTACCACTACCACCACCACTAATCAGGGGGGCCTGGATGCCTACCACTACCACCACCCCTACTCAGGGGGGCCTGGATGCCTGTCACTACTACCATCCCCACTCATGGGGGGATGGATGCCTACCACTAACACCACCCCTACTCAGGGGGGCCTGGATGCCTACCACTACCACCACCCCTACTCATGGGGGCCTGGATGCCTGTCACTACTACCATCCCCACTTATAGGGGGATGGATGCCTACCACTACCACCACCACTAATCAGGGGGGCCTGGATGCCTACAACTACCACCACCCCTACTCAGGGGGGCCTGGATGCCTGTCACTACTACCATCCCCACTCATAGGGGGATGGATGCCTGTCACTACTACCATCCCCAATCATAGGGGGAAGTGGACCCTTCCACTAACACCACCCCTACTCAGGGGGGCCTGGATGCCTACCACTACCACCACCCCTACTCAGGGGGGCCTGGATGCCTACCACTACCACCATCCCCACTCATAGGGGGATCAATGCCTACCACCCACACCACCCCTAAACATAGGACGGGAAATGCATGACACAACCAGCATACTCCAACATAAGGAATGTCTGAAAATACATCCCACCAACACCATGACAAGCGTGTGTAGTCTGTGTCAAATGCCTACAACACTGACAATGACATTGAGCATACAATGTGACCCCCTATCACATGTGTCACACATAAATGCCTCCACAATGCAAGCAGACCATGACCACTGTGGCAATGGGGAAAATACCCCCATCATCACAGTGACCAAAAGGTAAGTCTGGGGTCCATAGCTGAAGCCCAATTGAACATTGTGGCAATGGGGTCTAAACACAGTGACCAAAAGGGAAGTGTGGGGTCCATAGCTGAAGCACATTTTGTACATTGTGGCAATGGGGTCTAAACCCCCATCACCACAGTGACCAAAATGTGAGTGTGGGGTCCATAGCTGAAGCACATTTTGAACATTGTGGCAATGGGGTCTAAACACCCATCACCACAGTGACCAAAATGTGAGTGTGGGGTCCATAGCTGAAGCACATTTTGAACATTGTGGCAATGGGGTCTAAACACCCATCACCACAGTGAACACAAGCAAAGTGTGGGGTCCATAGCTGAAGCACATTTTGTACATTGTGGCAATGGGGTCTAAACCCCCATCACCACAGTGACCAAAAGGTAAGTGTGGGGTCCATAGCTGAAGCACATTTTGTACATTGTGGCAATGGGGTCTAAACCCCCATCACCACAGGGCCCAAAAGGTAAGTGTTGTAATGGGAAAAGCTGCAAATGCCAAACAGCATGGATGATTCCTGGTCACAGAACAACAAACACATCTGTGGCATAGTAGTGCTTGTGTCCCATAGCAACATACTTTGGGTGAGGCAAACAGTGCAGTGCAAATAAGATATACCTTTGGCCATGTGCAGACAAACATCACCCATGGGGGCTGACATTGTCAACATTCCTCAATAACACAATGACAGAAGTGACCATCATAATGCAGCCCCACATATCTGCACCAATGGACACACAAATGTAGATATCCTGTGGAGACTGTAGATGTCAGGTGAACAAATACCATACCATGGCAGCAATGGGACATACAAACCATGATCATTGTGCTGACTGATGACCTAGGAGTCCCAGGGACAGCAGGGGAAAGCCAACAAACAACATACAGCCAATGGCACACTAAACATATATGCCAATGCAGTGGTGCAGATGTACAAACACAAACAGGCAGCCTCACACTGCATATCAAACACAACAGGTGATGGGGGGTGTGCCAGTGTCCCCAGGCAACCACACAACACATGAGGAGGCCTGAATCACAATTACACAGATGTGTATACAGTGCCACACAAAAGTAACTCAAGGATCGGATTCCCCTATGTGGGCAAACAGGCATTGCTAGATGAGAGGGAGCCCAAATTACACATGTCACACAAGCTTGTAGGAACAGCAAATAACACAGCAAGAGACAGACCCACCACAGCACTACCCCCAGGGACCCCACATTGTGGTGACCCTGGCCTGCATGATAATCCCACCGTGATGACAAAGCTAGATGTCGTTAAAACTGTGAACCACAGTCATGTGTCCTGAGCAACAAACTACCATCACACCTACACAAGCACAAATCAATCAGCACGGCCTGTCAGCCAAGGCCAACATGGAGGTAGGGGTCTAGCCGTGCAACAACTCTCATTTGCACACACTAAACACCACACACCTTGATCTCCACCAATGTGCAGCAGTGAAGCTCACATGGACTGGTGACATTGCACATGCACCCATGACAATCCCAGGGGTGGTGGTGGGAAGTTAGGTGCAGAAACCCATCACACATGGCCAGTCAACAAGACTCGTGAATGTCTGACACACTGCACAGTACGCTGTACATGGGCATGACGTGAAATCCACCACAATCAATGTGATCCCGGACACAGTCACACACCAATGAAGAAGTCAAGGTCACCCACAAAGAACACACATAGACAACTTCCAACATTGCAGCTCTGACCCAGAGGAGTGGCAGCAGTCACACACACAACGTGTCACAATCACTGAAAGCTAACACAAACTGTAAATTACATGACTTGTGTAACCAACAAGTGCCAAGGGGAATCCTGACTGTGTCTCATCTGCGTTTGCCCACAAACTCAGCCCTGACAGCAAACACACCTATGGATGACACCCTGATGACCAGTAATGTGCCATGCACCCACATCCCAGAGAACCCAGTGCGAAGATTTGGGGGGAACATAGGTCAACTCAGCAAGCATCACAAACAGGAACATCACTAGGGATCCCAGCCTGTGTTGCAAAATGGAAGTGAACACACACAGACATGCTCACACAACACACACCTTGGGCTCAGGAAATGTCACGGAATTACACACTGCCATGAGGGCACTCCACTCCTGTGTAAGGAAAGCTGTGCCATATGTTGTCTCTGCAGGGCTCTATTATGTCAGCAGTACACTTGGTCACTCAGTCAACAATTAGCACAAAATGAAGGCTCTCGTCACATCAGCCTGGTCATGGGAGTGTCACCGAAATCATCTGCACAGATCCAACACACATGTATAGCAAGTTGCACTGATCACACAGATGAGTCCTTCCCCATTGATGCCCAAACTTGCATGTCCAGTGGAGATGGTCACACGGTCAGGGAAACACAAATTGAACAATGGCAAGCACAACTGATGTGCAGGGGTGTAAGCCACAGATGTGATATTGCAAATAAATGTAGGAAATCCCATTGGGAAATATTGAAAACATGACATCTTCATATTGCTGCAAAGGATGACATGGCTACACACCAGGATAGGACACATTCCCCCTGGACCACATGGGGTCCTGCACAGTAACACTTCATTTTCATGATATCAAATATCACCATCACTGCAGCAAGGGCATGGTTAGCATCATCAACATCATGTACATCTGAAGCTAAACCACCAGAGAACAGAAAGGAGCTTTATTCAGCATATGTGTCTGAAAAATGAAAGTCCAGCAAAAATACAAAGGCCAATGGCCAGTCCAACAGTTCAGTCCGAACAGGGTGACAGTGGCAGATGTCACCCTCTGCTTGCCTGCACTGATATGGAGCAGGGACATTCCCCTCAGAGGGGCATATGGGGGGGGCAGGCCAGGCACCGCAGGGACAGGATCAGGGCTCACCAGAAGGAGGCAGGGAAGGGGTGGCTGGTGCTGGAGAGTCACTGACAACTGCAGTGGAGGTGTCTGACATGGTGTGTGCCGGCACAACTGGGGGCATGAGTCAGATGGTGTGGGTGCCGGCACGACTGCAGTGGTCCGGCCAGATGGAGTGGACAGGTTCCCCACTGCAGTGCCCAAGTCAGACGGGATGGTAGTGGACTCCACTGCAGTGCCTATCTCCAGGGGAGTAGAATGGGTTTCAGGTAAGGTGGGCAGGACAGAGGGGAGGACACGGTCTCCACACCAGTGGCACAAACATGTGCAGCGGGGGTGTGAGGCTGGAAGAGCAAGTGGTAGGTGGAGAAGGCCGGATCATTTTGGGGATGGTGTATCTGTGGGTGGGGAACCTGGGGCAGGGTGTGGTGGGGGAACCAGTGTTGTGGGGGCCTGAGGGATAGAGGAAGGAGACTGTGTGGTTGAGCTGCAGGGCGGTGGTGGGGTCTTGCTCTTCCGGGACCGGGGGACTTGCGTGTGGGGGCCTTAGTCTGTCCGTGCCTGGGGGAGGGTGTCCGGGGGTGAGGGGCACTCCCTCTGTGTGGGTGGACTTCCTCTTCCCCCTGTATGCTGGATCAGCTGGATCGGAGGGGAAGAGGCCGAGGTCACAGAGGAAGAGCTGCTGTGTAGGTGGGGTTGCAGGTGAGGCAAGGGAAGGGGTCTTGGAGGGAGAGGATTTGGAGGACTGCGGCGTGACTGTGGATGCCTGTGTGTGTGTCTGTTCCCCATCCCCTGTGGGTGTGGTATCAGTCCCCTGAGAATGCTTGCGTGCACGTTTTGCCTTTGTTTTGGGTGTTCCTGTGCTGCTTGTGTCTGTGTGTTTGGGTGATTGTGCAGGTGTGCATGTGCTTGGGACAGGTAGGGTGCCAGGAAGTGTGGATGGGGCAGAGGTAGGAGGGGTGAGGGACTGTTGGAGGAGGGACACTGCTGCCATCAGGGAGGAGTCCATGGACTTATTGCTCCTCTGTAGGGCAGACATGCCAGATGAGATGCCCTCCATGAACGACACCAGCTGTGTCAACAGAGTGGTGTGTGCATGGAGGACACTCAGCATAGCTGTCTGCCCTACATGGAGCTGGCGAAGTAGGTACACAGACTCCTCACTCAGGGCAGCAGGGGACACAGGGGCAGGGGGTGCGGTGCCTGGCACGAAGGAGACACGCTCCCGAACACGGGAGCCTCCACGGACCTCTGGAATGGGAGCCGATGGGAGGGCGGTGGAGGTGGCAGGGCCAGCCATACTAGCTGGGGTGTGGTGGCTGCTGACACCCGCCTCCACAAGGGAGTCATCCTCCGAGATGCTGTGGTCCTCAGCTGAGGTGGATGGTGCTGAGGACTCCTCGGTGTGGCTCCCCCACCCTCCGTGCCACTGGGTCCCTCCGACCACTCATCGGCTGCTGACCCAGCCTGGCTCTGCAGTTCCTCCTGGTCCGTGGAGCTGTCCCCTCCTGTGGCCGTGGATGTATCTGCAAACAATTAGGGAAACAGACAAACATCAGTCACCTGCACTGCCCGCACACACCACAGTAAGTACAGCACATTACAGAGCAAGCCCTGGCATCCTTAGTTGAACATTGCCAAAAGTGCTCACACAGATTAGGAGAAGCCAATTGTCAGTCTGATGGTCAACCATGGCACTCACACCCCTCCTGGCCTTTGTAGTAGGGTTCTGTTCTACCATATAACACAGACCTATGTACCTTTCTGCTCTGCCCATGAAACATGGCACTCCCATATAGGCCCCACCAGTCAGGCCCTGATAGATGACCTAAGCTGTCCATTTTTCTTTTAGCCTTTTAGTAGCTGTCACAGTGGTCCACACCCCCTAAGATACATACACTTATGCCCAAACCCACCTCCTTAGATGCACACACACATGTAGGCCCAAGAGGCCACTGCCTCATGCTATCATTTTTCTAATACAACAAATCTGGTAGGCCTTTCTACCTGACAGCAGGGACCTGTGCCATCCACAGCGGCACCAGCCCCCCCCTTGTAAATGTCCACAGTCACAAGAATAAGGTTAGCCCACACGTATGTGACACTCTGCTGGTACATCTTGCTCTTTCACAAGCAATGTTTGCAAAATTTTAACTTATGAAACTTTCAACGCTTGCTCCACTGAAACTGAAAAGGCGGCTCCGTGACAGAGAAATAATATATAAAAATCTCAAATTCTGAGCATCTTACGGTAAAAGTTAACTTTTCTTATGTTTGCGGTCAAGAGCACCGACCACCTGCTAAAAGCCCCTGTTTTCACCATGATACCACTACTCTGTTCTTCAAAAAACTTTCCACAGTTACTGTAAGCGTATGGTCAAGGACCCACGTCAGGGACCACGTCAACTGTGGGTAGGAGTTCTGCATCAAGCCATATAAAAGCTTTGCACCCATTTCCACGCCCTGAACTCTTCATACCAGTGCATTGCATGGGGAGGGTTCACGGTCGGCCGTTCTCCTGATCTTGGGCCTCGAAATTCTACTATCAAGTAGGTAATGCTCTTTTCTGATTGCTAGCCTTTTGCCTTTGTCAGCCTCTCCAATTTAGCTCATCCACACCCAATTCATTGCATTCATCCTAGCTTAAACTGTGTAGCCTTGGATGGTTCATGCTCTCTTATAGAAGATTTGCCTTCTAGGCGCTTGCCTATTCATGATCCCTCTTTTAAGACTTGCCCCATAGGCTGTAGCTCACCGATAGATAGTTACATAGATCTTTGTGCTTCACTTAAAATATGATTTGTAATATTGTTGATGCTTTCATTTTCATCCTGCTCATGTGTTGACGAGCAGCATCAAATGAACAGTGCTCGGTGTTACAGAATTGCTTAACAAAGTGCCACTGTATTTCACACCGTTGTTCCTTCTTTTCAAGTGAACGAGCAGAGTGCGGGTCGTGCTCTCATGAGCCGGTAAGCAGAAGGGTGTGACCACCCATTTACCCTCAAACAGCTTGCACCCATCTGTCTGGTGCCTGCCGGATGGTAATACCCCAGTGTGGACACATGCACCACCTACCCAGTTGTTGGACATTGCAGGGAACACAGTGAAGTGTGTGAACATGCACACATCACATCTCTTGCCCCTGAGTCAGTACAGGTGTCTGGATGAAGGGATGGCCAGAGTCTAATTTGAAATGCATGTGATGCATACCAGCACCAGACACCATGATGCACCCATGTCCTCATAGTCAATGCCACAATGGGGTGCATGTTGCACATGTCACTCCCCTGCAGGATCACTCTTAGGAAGTTTAATGCCATGGCACATGCATGCCTGCAAAGTCATACATCACTGTCTCCAGTCACATGGGCAGGGCAGCCAGCCAACAACAGTCTGCACTGTGTCACAATCCTAGGTCATGGGGAATGCAAGTTCTGTAGCTGACAAGTGCACATGTCCATCCCTCCCCCACCACATCATCTGAACTCGTATTTGTCCACGTCATACCAATTGGACATATGGGAGACATGAAACACAACTCTCTGAACCTGAGCACCTCACAGTCTGCTGTGAATGAAAAACAGCTGCATGAACTTCTCAGTCGCATGCACCAGTCTGCACAGTCAAGTGATCAAACACCTATATGTCACCCAAGTATTGTCTCTCATGGTCACATCTCAGATGGCATGCTGAGCCATAACCGATAAACAGCCCAGTAGTCCTGACAACGAAGCCACAGCACAATGACACAGAGGCAGACACCTGAGGGAACATTTCACTGAGCACAACGTGTCAGCTGATACACGGGAGTGGGAGTACAGAGTGCATTGTATGCCCTGGAGTAGGCATGACTGTCCTGCTCCACGTGAAAGAGGGATGAGCCCTGGACAGTAGGCATGTGGCTAAGCATGTGTGACACACTTGATATACATACTCCTGAGGCCCAAACATTGTTCCCACCCGCAGCATGGGGGTGTGCCAAATACCCCAGGCACATGTGGTGAGTCAGATCAGCAATTGGCACACATATCAAAGTTACACGCAGATTACATGTCAGAACTCAGGCATTGAGTAAGCAATTGACCCACCCATGAAGCCCACCACAAAGGTATGGTAACAAATGCTGGCCCCCACCCTGAGCTAAGCAAAATGCAAGGACACAGTACCCAAGTGACACAATTTCCAGACTGTAAGGGCCACACCTGGGTATCAGATGAGGAGTGGGCATGTCACAATTGAGGGACATGGGTCCTGGACCACAAGACTGATGTACTGTGGAGGTTTGACCAGGCCAGAGGAGGGCACATAGCATGTCAGACAAATTTCACAGTGCAGTCATGGACTCACCCCCTCCTTGCTGCTGTCTGGCCTTCAGCTGCCCATCCAGGTCAGGGAAGACCACCACCAGGATCCGGAGCATGTGGGGGGTCAGGGTCCGGTGTCCGCCCCTCCTGCGAGGAGGCGACAGCTTCAGCTGGACCCTTGCGATCCTCCGGGTCCAGCCCCGAAGGTCCTGCCACCTCTTCTGGCAGTTGCGGATCCGGCACTTGTAGTCCCCCACGGATCTTACTGCCCGGACAATGGTCAGCCAGATCTCCTGCTTCTGGTGGGCATCAACCTGTGAGGATGACAAAGTGAAAGAGGCCATTACTACACATGCAACATATCCGTGCATCACACAGTTGGCTATACATGTCTCAATCACAGGGGCACATGATGTACACAGGCAGTGCAACTATGGCTATGAACAGTTTACCAGCAGTTACTAAATGGTATCATTGCCTGGGAAGTAAAACCTTGTTGGAATGCACAGTTACTGCACTATACCTGTTCAGTGCATGTAACTACACACTTTGGGGGGTGAGAACTACTCAGTGAGCATGCTAGCCAGTGGTGTGCACACTGTAAGTCTTGCTAGTCAGACAACATGCACATTTAGTAAGGCAGTGGACAGCACACTCACCTGCTCCCCTGGTTTCCCATACAGCTTGCTGTACTGTGGAAGGAGGCTGTCCAGCAGGGCCTGGTTCTCCTCAGTGCTGAAGGCTGGGGCTCTCTCCACAGTACGTGCCATTGCAGTAGCCAGAGGATGCAGAGACAGCAGCAGTGTTGGTGGCAGATGTCATCCTGGAGCATGTAGTGCAGGCAAGTGAGCTCTCAGGGGAACAGCCAGCATTATATGTGTGCTGCAGAGGCAGATACTGTCCCATGTGTCCAAAGTGATAGGTCCAACTCGTTTGCATCTTCTGAATCTGGCCAATCCATGGAATTGCACCACTTATACACGCCCACAGCATCCTTCAAAAGTTAAACTTCATGACACCCATGAATATGCAACATTGTTGTGGCTGGCCAACTGAATTCACTGCATCAGACTCGTTACAGATTCGAAAACGCGTCCGTTGCAATGCCAGGCCCTAGCCAATGCGTGCGCACCGATCGGTCCATTGCTGTACAACGCGTATTCCGGGAAACAACGCGTACCCGCTCACATCATATGCAATGGCCAATGCGTGCGCACCGCTCGGTCCATTGCTGTACAACGCGTACCCGCTCACATCATATGCAATGGCCAATGCGTGCGCACCAATCGGTCCATTGCTGTACAACGCGTAGCCGCTCACATCATATGCAATGGCCAATGCGTGCGCACCGATCGGTCCATTGCTGTACAACGCGTATTCCGGGAAACAACGCGTACCCGCTCACATCATATGCAATGGCCAATGCGTGCGCACCGATCGGTCCATTGCTGTACAACGCTGTACCCGCCACATCATATGCAATGGCCAATGCGTGCGCACCGATCGGTCCATTGCTGTACAACGCGTATTCCGGGAAACAACGCGTACCCGCTCACATCATATGCAATGGCCAATGCGTGCGCACCGATCGGTCCATTGCTGTACAACGCGTACTCGCTCACATCATATGCAATGGCCAATGCGTGCGCACCGCTCGGTCCTTTGCTGTACAACGCGTACCCGCTCACATCATATGCAATGGCCAATGCGTGCGCACCGATCGGTCCATTGCTGTACAACGCGTACCCGCTCACATCATATGCAATGGCCAATGCGTGCGAACCGATCGGTCCATTGCTGTACAACGCGTATTCCGGGAAACAACGCGCACCCGCTCACATCATATGCAATGGCTAATGCGTGCGCACCGATCGGTCCATTGCTGTACAACGCGTACCCGCTCGCATCATATGCAATGGCCAATGCATGCGCACTGATCGGTCCATTGCTGTACAACGCGTATTCCGGGAAACAACGCGTACCCGCTCACATCATATGCAATGGCCAATGCGTGCGCACCGATCGGTCCATTGCTGTACAACGCGTACCCGCTCACATCATATGCAATGCCAATGCGTGCGCACCGATCGGTCCATTGCTGTACAACGCGTACCCGCTCACATCATATGCAATGGCCAATGCGTGCGCACCGATCGGTCCATTGCTGTTCAACGCGCACCCGCTCACATCATATCCAATGGCCAATGCGTGCGCACCGATCGGTCCATTGCTGTACGACGCGTCCCTGTACAGGTCACTCGCATATGTCACCATGCTTGTCACTGGTGAACGTATGCCAGCCACATATACTTGCCAGGGACTCAGGGGCACACCTACAACACCACAGCCTGTCCACACTGTATCCTAAGGCATGTAATGCTGCATTACCTTTTCTGTGTATGGGGGTCAACATGTGGTTTTTGTGGTGGCACTTGGGGGCAGCCACTCCCAGGCTGTGCACGTGTACATGGGGACAGGATCCTTTGTGTGTTGTGCACATGACCACTGTGATGTGCAACAGTTCAGTTCAGAGCATGTGGCATGGTCACATTTCCAGGTTGTGTATGTGTATGTCATGTCACATACCCCCAGAGTCCCATGTGGGAAGGTATGTACGTCACAGGGTGACCCATTGCCACAATAGTGATGTCCCTCCACAGTCTGTGTGCATGTTGTGTTTCCGATGTCTCTGATTCCATGTGCACAATGGGAGACAGTCTCCACATCCACGTTGTTTGTGCATGGACTTTGATGTTGTGTGTGTGTGTCACAGACGTCCATGTCTGTCCTGCAGAGGCAACAGGGGCCACTACCTGTGGGAGTCATGGTTGTTTTTCTGGCATGTACATGATGCGCCATGTCATGCCAGTGTCCATGTGGCAATACAGGGTCCCTGGGAATCTACCTGTCAATGAGCTGTGATGCCTGTGGCGCATCTGTCCAGACATGTCACTGTGGTGTGTGTTTGGAACGTGACAGCAGTAAATGGGTACTGTGACACAGCCTAATGATTTCCCATTGCCCAACCTGGAACTTGTTGTCAACACATGTTGAACTGTGATGTTAGATGTTGGCCATGTAGATGCCATATCTGTCCATACAGAACGGCACACACATCAGGTTCTTGTGTCTCGTAATGATGTATCATGTGATATTGAGTATGGTCAATCCAACATATGTGGGGTGACTGACAATCTTTCTTTCTTCACCTATGCACTGCAGGGCACCAGCTGTCCATAGACCATTCCCTGACCTTGCAACGATGGTGGAACGTGACTGCATCCGACGGTACCGCTTCACCAGGCAGCTGATTGAGGATTTGGCAGTGCGCTTGGCACCACATTTGCAACCTGGCCGGCCGTACCCTACAGCGCTGACCCCCAAGGTGAAGGTGATGGCAGCCCTACACTTCTTTGCCACCGGTACCTTTCAACACACTGTGGCGTCTGCTGGTGGGATGTCACAGACTATGTTCAGTCATGTGCTACGCGATATTTTGGAGGCATTGTTGAGATGCCTGAACCAGTACATCTATTTCCCTAAACGTCACCAACTCACTGACGTCAAGAGTGACTTCTATGCCCTGGGGAGGATGCCACATGTCATTGGCTCCATTGATGGGACACATGTGGCTTTGGTACCACCACAGGCACATGAGCAGGCATACAGGAACCCGGAAACATTATCACTCGATCAATGCTCTGGTGGTATGTCTTGCAGATATGAGCATCTCACATGTGTGTGCCCGTTTCCCTGGTTCGGCACACGATGCCTACGTGATGAGGAGTAGTCGCATCCCGAGGATGATATCACAGATGCGGAACCAGCGTGCCTGGCTTGTCGGTGTGTACTGACTTTGTACCATTGTGTGTGTTCTGCTATGTTGTATTCCGCCCTGTTTTCCAACTCAGCTAATGTGCAATTGTCTGTCTGTAGGTGACTCCGGATACCCCAACATGCCGTGGTTGCTGACACCCCTCAGGAACCCTGTAACACCAGCCCAGATGCACTACAATGAGGCACATGGTCGGACCAGGAGATTGATCGAGCGGACATTTGGTCTCCTGAAGAGCTGCTTCCGCTGCCTGGACAAGACAGGAGGGGCCCTCCCATATGCCCCAGCAAAGGTGTGCAAGATTGTCATCGTCTGCTGCATGCTACACAACCTGGCAGTGCGGAAGGAGTTGCCTCTCATCCTGGATGACGATGACCAACATCCGCCACCTGTGGAGGATCCTGGCCTGGGCCACGATGCCAGTGATGATGATGATGATGGTGATGTCCGCACCCAGCTCATCACCAACTTCTTCAGCTGAATGTGAGTATCCAGAGAGTTGTCATGTCAATGATGTGAGTTTGCATGATATGTGTGGGTAGTGCTCTGGTGCTGTTTGAGTGTGGCCATGTGCTACTTGACTGGATGGGTGCAGCGATGTGTCCTTACAGGTGGTCTGTACTCCCCAACAGTGTTGACATGCTAACTTGGTTTTGTGTAGGTATCTTGTGACATGTATTGGGCATGAGTATTGCAGTTCTGTCCTGTTCTTCAGTGCTTTTGACTGTGTGTCATGTCTGTCCTTCACAGGGTGCTTACAGAGTTGTTTGGTCAACTTGGATCTCCTGACACCATGATTCAGCTTTCAGGGTGGCAGCAGTCGTTTCCCTACAGGTGATGTGCCACACACCCCTGGGCTTGATATCTTCTGCACTTTTTGACTGTGTGGCCACTGCCACGTGGGATTACCTTGCATTTGTAGTGGAAACAACATGTTACAAATGTGTAATAAACCTGTGCTTCACTTTGGGATGTGCGTTGTCTGTGGTCACACATCTGACTGACATTTGCTTACTGCACCTGTGGGCTAGTTAACACAGACTCTGAATAGGTGTGGTGTCTGTGCATTCCACAATATTTCCTGGCAACATCAGTGTAGGCGATGAGTCCGATGGCCCTGGTGTCTATGTGTTGTGTAGCCCTAGTGGTGTGTCTCCCTCATATGTGTCACGTCGCCATGACTCACATGACGGTGTTGAACTTGCTGTGGCAGTTAGCATGCACGGTGTCATTTAGCAGATCATCATCTCCGTGACAAAAACAACGTTGGAATCACAACAGAGGCAAGTATGGTGTATTAGTGAGTTTATTACATACATGTGTGAGGATAGTGCACAGGATGGTGGGTGCTGTACATTGGGATTGTAATCCAAAGTTCCCAGATGAGTTGGAAGTCTTGGTAGCAGAAATGTCCTGAGTAAAGTCAACAGTCATCTGATACATTGGTCCAACTTAAACTCCCCATGTCATGTGGGAGAGTTGTGTTGCATTCGACAGGGTGAACAGTTTGCACACAAAGGAGAATTTCCAGAACAGGTGTTGGCTTCCTGGGGGATGTACATGGCCATCGACCTCTCAGTTTACCTTCCTCGGACGACCCCTCTTCTTTGGGGGGGGACCCTCACGTGCAGGCGACTCTCCGCCAGAGTCCTCCTCCCTCCCTGTGGCAGTTGCAGTTGTTGCAGCACCAGATGTTGTGGGCACACAGGGATGTGTGGCCATGTTGGTGCTAATCTGGCGGAGGCATGTAAATATGTCCCTATGCACCGCTGTCAGTTCTTGCAATGTGTCCCACTTGGACTCCATGCCAGACATGTGTGTCTCCACACGGGACATGTGTGTCTCCACACGGGACATGTGTGAGTCCAAGCGGGCATGATGGGCAGCCTGCTGCTGTTGAATGTCCTTGAGGATCCCCACTACCTGGGTGACCTCTCCGGTGCTATTCTGGTACGCATCAGCAATGCGTACCAGTTGTGGGTCATCATGCAGTCCAGACCCCTCTGCAAACAGCGACCTATGTCTACCACCCCTCCCACCACCCCTGGCGACACGTGCGGGACCTGCGGTGACACACACAGGTGACCCTAGGCCCCCTTGGGGGTTGTTGTTGGGGTCGTTGTCCGTAGCTCGACGTTGGGCCAGGGTCCCTGTGCTGTTGTCATTGGTGGTCCTTGGTCTGTCCGTGTCGGCGGGGATGGTCTGTGTGTTGGCAGTTGTTGGAGGAGTGGGTGCAGGGGGTGCAGATGTTGGTCCTGCTGGTGCTGCATGATGACTCACGCCGGAGGGGCCAGGTAGGTCTTCGCCATCCGAGGAGGGCAGAGGCTGTTCCACACCAGTGCGCTCAGAGTCCCCCGGAGCCTGGTTCTGGGACTCCTCATCGTCTGCTGCTGTGTCCCCATCATCACCTGTTTTTGGAAGAGACACACAATGTATGTTATGTTTCTACAGGCATCAATGGTTCACACACCTGACAGTTGTGACTGTACCTCTGGATGCGGGCCTGTACATTGCATTGTCCTAAGTTGTCACAGTAAGAGGTTGATATTGGTGTAGCACATTGGCCTGAAAACCTGAGGCATTTCAATGTGAATGTTGAGGTGTGTGCATGGCCAGCATTGGTTGTATTTGGTGGACATCCGGCCCTCCTTCTCCACCCAACCTAGTTATCCCACCATGAAGCATGCCACCCTTGCAGTGGGTTCAGGTTGACTCTCAGGATGTCAGTCAGTGGTGTCCTGCTGTTGGTTGGTGCCCAGGTCCCAGCAGGGCCTGGTACTCCCCACTACAGTGCACCATTGTCAGACATCTTAGAAGTGGCTTTTCACTCCCTGTGAGGTGTGCATGCTTCAGTGTGAGCTTGCTGGGCCATGTGGGTGGGGGATGTTGCGCTGTGACTACCACTCCCATCATGCTATTGCCTACACCCCCCTTCCCAGCATGCCCATACTTCCTTCCTTTTGACTCTGCTTCCCTGTGGGTTAGTGTGCCTGTGCTGACAGGATGGCTGACAGTGTTGTCCTGGCGTTTGTTTGGCTACAAGTCCCAAAAGTGTCCCTGTGCTTCACACAGCATTACCCAGTGTGGTTGTTCTTTGTGGGATATTTAATTAAAGTGTGAGGCATTGCATTCTCCCAGGTGAGTTGTGTGGAGTTTGTGTTAAGGGGGTGTGTGGGAAAAGCTGCTTGTAACTATGGTCAGAGCTGTCAGTCCTCCTTCCCACCCAGCCAGATATCCCACCATGGAACGTGCTTCCATTGCAGGGAGTGCAATTTGGCTTTCAGGATGTCAGTCAGTGGTGTCCTGCTGTTGGTTGTTGTACAGTTCCCAGCAGGGCCTTGTGCTCCCCACAGCAGTACCCAGTGTCAGCCATCTTGTCAGTTGTTTTCCACTCCCTGTGATGTAAGCATGATTCGGAGTGGTGTTGATGGGCCAATTGTGAGGGTGACCAATATCTGTGACTACAACTCCCATCATGCTATTGCCTACACTGACTTCACCAGCATACCCAGAATTCCTTCCTTTCAGTGAGCTTCCCTGTGAGGTGGTGTTCTGGTGGTGGCAACATATGTGACTGTGTTTGTTTGTTATATTTGTGCCACTGGCTTGCTCTATTTATTGTTAGGTTTGTACCTGTCATGACACTGTTACATATCACTATGAGATGGCAGGTATTGTGTTTCTCTGACTAACATACTCATCTTGGTATGATTATCTTTTGGTTGCTGTGGATTTGCTAAGGGTGCATGGTTTGACTATCCCCTTGACAGTAATGTGTGTGTATTGCCACACAATATTGGGTATATTAGTTGTGTACTCACCAGGCTCTGGGATGTTTGATAGTCCATATACGCTCACTGGTGGTAGGATTGCCCGCACCTTCTCCTCCCAGGGCCTGAGGTATAGTGGTTTGGCAGGAGGGCCACTGCCGGTGCGCTGACTCACAATGTAATCCTTCTTTAGTAGGTCCCTGACCCTCCTGCGCACATCATACCACCTGTTCTGGATGTCTTCCTTTGTGCGCAAACATGGTGATTGTGCATTGACCCTGTCGACGATCCTCTCCCACATCTTGGTTTTCTGCGACATGGGGGTCTGTTGGACCAATGTACCAAACAACTGTGGCTCTACCCTGAGGATCTCATCTACCAGGACTTCCAATTCACTGTCTAGGAATTTATGATTCTTCTTTGGGGGCATGGTGATGGGTGGTGGTGGTGATTGATGTGTGTGTGTGTGCAAGTGAGGGTGTGTGAGTGTAGGTTTTGCTGGGTGTATGTGAGGGTGCTATTTGTTGAGGTGCTAATGGTGTGTGGCTTGTGTGATGGATGAGCTGTGAGTGTGTCTGTGGTTGCTGTGTGATGGTGTTCTGTGCTGGCAGGTCAGTTGAATTTGCAAAGGATCATGGTAGGGATTTGTGGCCTTTATATAGGTGGAGTTGGGGGTGTGTCCTTGTGCCCTGTTTTTTCCCCCCTGTATTTATTGACTTTGTCATTGCTTGTTTGGCCCTTTTTTTTGTATTTTTCCCTTTGTATTTTTTGTGCATGTAGGAGACGTTCTTCTGACCGAGTAGGACGCTGCAGTTGTCTCGTGCCAGCTTCTCCGAGTCGTTCACGCTGTATTTCTGCTAGGTTTATTGTGCGGCGTACGCGTCGTTCGCGGTGTATTGGGTTGCTTCGGCTGGGTTTTGTATGCGTGTCGGTCGTGCGGCTTGGGCTCCGTGCGACTCGGTCTGGTTTTCCACGCATTGCATCATACTGCGCGGGTCGGAGTTCACGGGTACGTTTCGTTCGGGTTCATTCCTGGTGCGTGTCGGTTGGTTCGATTCGCGTGGTTTCCCGGCCGGATAGCTTGTTTTCCATCCGGTTCGGTCGTTCGGTCGTGATTCACATGCATTTCATCGTACTATGCAGGTCGGGCAGCGCAGGTACGTGTCGGTCGGACTATATTCCCGTACCGAGTCGGTCGGTATGTTTTCCGGCCCGAATCGGAATCGCCCCCTAAGTGTTTCAGTCTGCTTAAACTATCAAAGTTCACATTTGAAATGGAAATTGAAGGCCAAATTGTGACTTCCTAACTGTATGGGCATGGGGAAAAGCACATTTGTGCAACATGTCATGATTTGAGGAACCAACATGAGATCAGGCACTCCCAGTTTCAGCCCATAGCAACCTTGGCCGCTCAACATCAAATAACTCCCATTTAAAAGTAATCCGAGTGCCGTACGAATTACAGCAGCTGGAGAACCTTTCAGATAACAGTACAAGTTTGCCTTCGACACATTACATGCTCCGTGAAATATGACTTCCCTGCAAACTAGAGAATGGCCTAAAGTGTTCTCACAGTCTATACCTCTAAGAAAATCCTCAGTTTATCCATTTCTACACCTGTAAGTGAAAGGTAGGACCAATGCCTCATGTACAAATAGCTCCCCTAGTGCTTCATATCTGCCTACTTTATAGTGTTTAGGCATTTCTTAAAGTGAAAGGTTGAAATTGGCAGAGAAATAAACCCATAAATTATCCAATCAGCTGATGGTGTCTCTGCTACAATGAATGGTAATTTCTCTAGTTTCTCTATGTGTAACATTGGGGAATAGTCCTTCAGACCGAAGCCAGAATCCCTCTGGGCCTTTATGGTGCCGGCAAAAGAATGAACGCGTCTTTAGTACGCATTCGTTCAGCTTGCAAGTCGTTATAACGACTTGCCTTGGGGGTGTCCATTGGAGGAATAGTGTTGGATTTAAAGTCCAACACCTTACCTACTGTTGCGCATACTGGAGTTGGAATAGTAAATAAATCTATCACAAAATCATGCGCCCCCCGTAAGGCAAGTCATTATAATGACTTGCTTGCTGAACGAATGAATACTTAAGACACATTCATTCTAATGACGGCGCTGTGAAGGTACAACGTTATTCCGGCTTGTGGAATGCTGTCACACATTCGTAACATTGTGTACGTTGCGTTTTTTCGTTCGCTGGTTTTCTGTTCTTTTGTCACATTGTATGGTAAAAATAGACTTGTGGAGTTTAAATGCTTCCATGGAACGTGATCATTTCGCAAAGTTTACAAAGTCCAGCTCAAGAGCATGATAGACCTAAGCTGTGTTTGTCCATGTTGTGAAAGGGACATGTCATTCTCTATGATGTCAATAGCAGATGACACAATGTCACGTAGAGAATAAATCCTAGTGGATAATGTAGTCATACCATTATCTACTACTGCTAGATCCTTTTCTAAATTCACTCCGCCGATATCATGAATCTGCTCAGCAGCTTCCTGCAGTGAAACCTTCCATACTTCATTGTATATTGCGTACAAATAGAGCTTTTGATGTGGCTTTCAAGGACCTAGCAAGAAATCCTTTAAACTCATGTCTTCAGAAAGGAGAGACAAGTGTCCTTTCACCTCATCTAACGTGAAATGTTTTAGCCACTCTAGGCATGATTTTCCCACGCTGTATATATGACCACTCTCGAGTGTTGTATGCACGTAATTTATCCTGAACCCCTTTGTGTTTTTGAGGAAAATTTGCATGACATCCATTAGTAACTAATGGCCACACTAGCCAACATGGTGGACTGGACTTCAGAGAATTTTACGTACCATTCTTAAGCATGTAGTTGAATGTTTCCTCAGTGTAGTTTGTTAATTGCTACTAATTCTCAAAACGTGCAAATGTGGGAATATTTGGTGTATTCCTATCCTTTATCTTGGCAAGGCTGAGATAGGACGTTTACTGCACAGGTTTGTTTAGGAAAATCATTTATCTTGGTATAAGGCATGCTCCAAACAAAACCTCATTGCCCTGAACTTGCCAATCTTTAGTTCCCCAAACAGATTTTAAATCAACACTGTCCTTCCAAAAGTCATACCCGTGTATTGACAACTGGGAAATAAAGGGGGCCGAATAAATTAGCATTGTGTTAGTTAGCATATTTTTCTTTGCTGGGAAAGGGAGCAGTTTATTGTAATAAGACTCAGGGTCTACGGGAATGTGACCAGAAAATTATGCAAACTTCTGTGCAAGTGTCTTGGGGCTCCCACTGGTGGTGGTTCCCATTGTGTGTAATTAAATACTGCATGTGGATTACTTGCTTTGTGTAAGAAATGGTGTGCATAATGATGAAAACAAAACAGTTCATCATTACTAGATGTACCACTATACATATCTTCACTTTCAAATACAGTATAATTCTCTAAATCATCAAGCATTTGCGTCACTGTACGAATATCCCAATCATCAGAGATGCTGCCAGAAGTGATGCCATCACAAAGAGAAATTTAAACAAGGAATCTGTAATGTCTCTGTTGGTCCAAATATATCATAGGGTACCTTATCACAAACAATTCCATCAATTATGGGAACCGCTGGTAGGGGCGTGGCCAACCGCTGTGTAAGATGGCCACGACTTAGAGCGGCTCCGTCCGAGTGTGCCCATTCTCCCGTAAATATCTGCTACAATATCCGATGAGAGTGTGATTTCACCAACTTTTTTGGCAACCGGAGCCCACCCGGAGTGCCCTCGCTGAAGGAACAGTAGAAATCGACCAAGAAGTGAAGGAGAACGAGGCATTTTCCCCGACGGCGGCTCTGACTGCGTAGGCTGGGCAGTGGAGGAGGGGTGCCTGAGCTTCCTCGCATGGCCGTCGGCGAAGGCGGAATAAAGACACAGACCCTACACACGACTTGCTGAGAAGTGAGTCATTGTGCGGGCGAGTGTTAACAGCGCACCGGCCGGGGTCCCGCTTCAAACACCGGCCGGGAGCAGCGGCCGCCGGAGCAGCAGAGGGAGTGGATCCCGGCGTGGATCTGGCTCCCTGGCGGACAGAGCCTCGAGCCTTCCAAGAGCGCGTGCCGCCTAGCTGCCCAGGGCGTCGCGTCCTGAATCGCTGGTGCGGCTAAATCGGCTGTGTGGCAGAAAGTGGAGCCCAACCCGATGAGTGCATAGAACCTTGAGACGGCTCCCGCGGGGGCCCGTAATACACTCTCCTTGCAGCATCGATTGAGGCAGCAGAACTTGGGAGCGCTGACGGGCGCAACAGACCGGCTGAGGCCCATTTCCCACGGCGGTGAGAGACTGCAGGTGGGGCGTGCATGGTGGGAATCGCGCTCGGCGCTATTCGGAAGTCCTGGGCCCTGACCGTGTCCCGTTCCTGGTGGGGAACGCTATAGCGATATACCGGCGCTGTGTCCTAGGTCACTGGGCCGTCGCACTGACTGTGGGCCTGGTGGAAAGCCCTCTAAATAAACCACCAGAGCCTGGAAGTGGCTCCTGTAGGACCTTATGGGCACACTCCTAGCCGGCCATCCAAAGTGCATCACGTGTGAAGCGAAAACGCTGGCTAACATTTGCAGTCCGCCTATGGCCAGGAATAGTACGGAGTCCGGGTGTAATTTGTTGCTGGGTAAGCCACACAGGGAATACTTGCTACGTTGATCACCCTATGGCCCAAGGTACACAGTGCGAATTCCAAAAGCGACTGCCCTTGGTTGTCTGGGTTGTGGCTCTGAACTGGAGCAGCGGATCACCTCCCACTCTCCCAACCACTTACATAAGCCGCCTTGGTTATCCTTTATAGCGCTCAGGACTACCGTTCACACTGTCTATCTGATAGCCCCCTGTCCACCTTGACAACCCGGGGTGACGCCGGACTGGGTGATGCTCTGGCCTGCGCTGAGGCTAATCTCAAACAATTACCTACCTGAGCCGACTGGGCTGGAGGGTACAGCTTGAATAACCGATACCTGGAGCGGTTACCCATTGTCTGGGCACCTATATTGTTTTCTTTTGGGACGCTACAGAAGTGCAATGGCCGGCGGAAGAACTACTAAAGCCTCCACACAGGCCAAGCTGGACAAATACGCCTGGACTAAGGGAGCGGGCCCAAGGGACAAAGAAGCGGAAGACCCACCGGAAAAGCAGCAGGAAGGTGATGGGTCATCGGAACTCACTCTCCAAGACATACTGACAGCCATCACAACGGTGAGGACGTCACTAGAGACCAGGATTGACTCTGTGTCTGCTGAGGTTTCCCTCATACGTGCAGACATGCGTAACATGAACTCCAGACTCAGAGAAGTCGAATCTACCACTGGCTCCCTGGTCAAGGACACATCCACCTTACAAAAGAAGGTGACCGAGTTGCAAACCCGAAGCGACAGAATGGAAGACCTCCTTGACGAATACGAAGGGCGTTCACGGCGCAACAACGTGAGAATTCTTGGGGTTCCGGAACGCGCCGAGGGGCAGGGGACGGACCTGTTCGTTGAGGACTTGGTCACAAAGCATCTGCAACCCTCTAGACTGTCCAAATCTTTCACGATCGAGAGGGCACACAGAGTGCCCGGGGGCAGACCCAAGCCCAGAGCCCCCCACGACCTATAGTAGCAAGAGTCTTCAACTATAGGGACAGAGACATTATTCTACAAACGGCTCGAACTGCACCACCGATAGAACTTGAGAACAGCAGGGGGAACTTCTTTCCTGACTTTACGATCAGGGTCCAGCAACAACGTTGTAGCTTCCTTGAAATCAAGAGAGCCTTGCGAGAAAAAGACATCAAATACGCCATGCTCTTCCCTGCCAAACTGCGAGTGGAAGCGGAGGGAAAAACATGGTTCTTCACTACTCCTGAAGAGGCATGGGACTGGCTTGATGGATGGCGCGTTGCGGGGAAGAAGAACCACCAGAGATCACAAGAGAGGCAGGAGCAGAGCTGCTCGGAACAGAACATGAGACCCGCACCAGGCGACAGTCCGGCGACAAAAAATGACTGGTCTGTATCCTTTATGGGAACTATCCATTGCCCACCATAGCTTTGTTGGAAACATTGCAGGTCTTGGCCTCCACGGGGGCCGTGGACTTCTAGCAAGACAAGGGGCTGTCGACTATCTCTTACCAGACATTGGTTATTGTGTATATGTTAGCAAATTGGGGACTTCGGTCACTTAATTTCACATTATAGCATCTCAGGACATTTATGGTAGAACGGGCACGGGGTTGGCACGCGACCTACTAGTTTTGGGGTGGGCGATAGGCACTCTGCAATGTTGGGGTGGTGGGAGGTTCCAATACCGCCATGCAGGGAGGCAGGGAGGGGGAACAGTTGTGGAAGGGTGGGTGGGTTTTTTCTACATATTGAGCATATACGATGCAATCATGTACGATCGCAATGGGGCGCAGTTTGCCCCGCACGACAACAGCATGGGGGGAGGGGTTTCTTTTTCTAGGTTTACTCACAGTTTTGACAAGGTCGAAGTGACAGATTATCTTAATGCCGAAGCACTACCTGTACTTATAGCTATTGGGTTTCCATTAGGGGCAATAGTCTGTACGAGGGCGGATAGTCGAGAAAGCCTCGCATCTGCTGAGACTCCCTTAAAAGAATGGACTAACATACTGCATAGCCATGGGACTACCGTTACCAATTGGATTTAAATTATTATCCTGGAACGTCAATGGTTTGGGGGACAAGTTGAAAAGGGGCATTGTGCTTCAATATATCAAAAGACACCTACCTGATGTAACCTTGCTTCAAGAAACACACTTACTGGGGAATGCATGCCAGGCTTTGATGCGTTGGGGGTTTAAATTAGTGGCGCACTCGGCGTTTGGATCTGGGTCCCGGGGAGTGACAATACTGACCCGGAAAAATTTTCAGATGACGACCGACCGTCTATGGACTGACAATCTGGGAAGGTTTGTGGCCCTCTCAGGGTGCTGGGAGGGATGTACGTTAAATCTAGTCTCTATATACGTCCCACCTGGCCTCCAGGCCCCGGCCTTCCGGGACTTAGGCAACCTCTTACTTTCCCTGCCTGAGGGGCGCCTCGTAATAGGGGGAGATTTTAACTCTGTCGTCTCCGATAGGCTAGATCGCTGGCTCTCCAGAGACCTTCCGCCGGCCCGCACGCAAATCCATAACTTTATGGCTGCTATGGGCCTTGTGGACATCTGGAGGGCACTCCATCCCACAGAGCGACAATACACGTTTTACTCTGGGGCCCACCGAAGTATGTCTAGAATAGATTATATTATAACACCGGCGAGCCAACTGGGAAATGTCAGAGAGGTGACCCACCTCGCAAGGGGTATATCGGACCACTCGCCTATTTGGGCCAGGGTGGAGGTGGGAGAGCCGCAGAGAGGGAGGACAGCCCCCCATTAACCCCTGGTATATCAAGATCCCCAAGATCCACAACATGATTGTACACGACACAGAACACTACTTCCTTGAAAATGAACGTTCGGTTGACTCGGCCCAGACGCTTTGGGAGGCCTACAAGGTCGTCATAAGAGGGACGGCTCTTTCCCAGATCGCCGGCACTAAGAGGGAGAAACAGAAGGACCTAGTGCGCTTGGAAGCTGACATTTTGGAACTGGAAGGGAAACTCCAGGATGCTCATCCTGAAGAGACACGACACGCTTTGCGACTTAAAACTAAAGAATACCTAGCTTTGGCTACTGATGCAGCTAAGGCGCAACATAGGGCGACACTCAGTAAAATCTACGAAGTGGGCGATAAGGCCGGGAAGCTGCTCGCTTGGCTCGACCGTAGAGAACAGGCCAACAGAGTTGTGGTAGAACTTGCGACTGAGTCTGGCCATAGGATCTCGGACCCGCAAGAAATTGCAGATGCGTTTGGAGACCACTACCGCAGGGTGTACACGCCACAGACGGCACATACAGAAATGGACGCTCTTTCCCTCCTGCAGGACATCCCCTTGCCGACCCTCTCCGATGACAAACGATTAGACTTAGACAAAGACTTAGAATGTGCGGAGGTAGAAAAACTATACAGGACCTGCGGGTGGGCAAGGCATCGGGCCCGAATGGTTTGCCTGTTGAATTATATAAGATCGCCTCAATGAAAATTGCACCACACCTGACTAATATGTTCCATGAAAGCTGCGAAGCAGGATTGCTCCCAGCAGATCAAAGGCTAGCCAATATAGTGGTCATTCATAAGAGTGGGAAACCCAAACACTTATGTTCCTCCTGTAGGCCAATTTCCCTCCTCAATGCTGAAGCCAAGACCCTGGCTAAAATACTCGCCACCCGTCTGTTACAAGTCATTGCTAAGCTTGTCCACCCCGACCAGTCTGGCTTTATGCCAACCAGAAATACTTCACTTAACCTCCGGAGACTGCATGGCGTGCTGGATCGGGCTGCTACGATACTGGAGGACGCGGTGGTGGTGTCGCTTGACGCGGCGATGGTGTTCGACACGATCGAGTGGCCGTACATGTTTGCAGTACTGAGAAAACTGGGTTTTGGCCCAGGCTTCTTGCGATGGATACATCTCCTATATGCTTAGCCTCTGGCCCAAATAGTGGTCAACAACCGAATTTCCCCCACATTCACGCTCGGAAGGGGAACCAGGCAGGGTTGCCCCCTCTCCCCATTGCTCTTCGCCCTTGTGCTAGAGCCCCTGGCAATGTGGATACGGAAGGACCCGGTTATTAGAGGGCTTCGATGGGCTGGAGAGTGGGAGGATCGCATATCGCTATATGCCGATGATATCTTACTATACTTGGCATCGTCGGCGGCCTCCCTAAACACAGTGTTACATATTTTCATTGTCTTTGGTGAGTTTTCTGGATACATGATTAATTGGTCCAAGTCTGTCCTCTACGTTCTTAGTGGTAAATCTCCTACCTTACCCAAGGGCTTCACCATCGTTGAAGCTGCTTCAGGATTTAGATACCTGGGGATCCAGGTGTCTAAGGACCCGTCTCTTTTCCACTAATGCAACCTCCTCCCCCCGCTGCAACGACTCAGGAGTGATGTCTTGCACTGGAAGTCACTTCCATTGTCCTTGCTACGGCGTGCTGCCCTCTTTAAAATTATGTCCCTCCCGCGGTTTTTAGATGTCCTACAGAACACGCCATACCCAGTGAAAACAGACTATTTTAAATCTATCGACAGTGCCCTGAGAGAGCTCCTGTGGGAAGGGAAACCACCACGGACATCGATCCAAAAGCTTACAAGAGGCTGGTACGATGGGGGAATAGCCCTCCCGAATATTAAAAGATATTACTGGACGGCGCAACTTGCCGCCGTAAATCAATGTATGTACAGGCCTCAGGGAGATCCGGGATTTAACATGGATCGCTGGCTACTTCCTGGGGGAAGTTTTTTGGGTGCGCTTTATGCAAACCCTTCTAAATTGAAATTGTCGGGACCCACTGGATACGCTGTCCAAGTGTAGCGGGCTGCCACGACAAGTCTGGGCTGGAAGGACAAACTCACGTTGGCTACCCCGCTTTGGGATACTGCACTCTTGGGTACCTTACGATTCACTAAAGGCTTTGAACGTTGGGACCTCAGCGGTCCGGTCAGGTCCGGGACCTATAGAGGGCGGGGGGGGGGCTTCCTTTACCCAACGATTCAGGTATTTGCAGATTAGACATGCACTGCAGGCGGCAATACCAAAAGGGGAGATGCCACCCGAGTCGTCCCCGCTAGAGGACAGGATACTAGACGGTACTCTCCCTGAAAAGACAATCTCGCTGATATATAAAAAACTTATTAACAATATGCCTGATCCCCTACTCCGACTCAGGACTAAATGGGACCATGACGTGGCAGGGCTGGATGATGAGGAATTGCTATAGGCTCTCGCCTCACCTAAGGAAACTGCGATTTCCTCCAGACTCAGGCTAGTACACCCTAAAATACTTCATAGAATATACCTCTCTGGGCCAACGCTGGTGAAGATGGGTTACAGGACCAACGCTGACTGCACGAAGGGATGTGGGCAGGGAGGTACCTTCGTGCACCTGCTCTGGGAATGCCAGGCTATCCAAGAATACTGGGCGGGAGTGGCGAACAGTATGGAGGAAGTAATGGGTTTTAAAATCGACTGTAATATAAAACTGTGCCTTTTAAATATTTTGGGTCCCACAGACTTAAACACCAAGGAGAGAACATGGGTGTCATTGGGAATGATGATTGCCAAAAGGAATATTGCCAGGCTGTGGGGCGCGAAGGACAAACCGTCATTGAGACTCTGGGAAAACGATATGGACCATTGTATGTTCACTGAGAAGACAGTGTACGAATCTAGAGGCTGCCCCAACAAATGGACACAAATATGGAGCAAATGGAATTGTTATAGAGGGGAGATCTGCGAACCACCGTTGCCAAGGCAAAGGCACGAATCAAAGTAGACTTGTCCCTGTTTTACTAACTGTGTAAAGTCTGTAACTTGATGTTTGCTTGTCTAACTGGGGGGAGCCCTATCTATGGACGTTGCATTGGCATTGACAATGTAATATTGTTTAAATTTGCACTACCTTGTCTTAATAAAAAGAATTATAAAAAAAAAAAAAAAAAATTATGGGAACCGCTGAAATGTTCACAAGGGGCAGGTCTGTTCGCACTTCACGTAATGAAAAGGAGGCTTCAATTCTTTGGTTACCAGTTCAACAGCAGAGCGTTCTGAGAGATAGTGTCCATTCAGAAGCAAAAAGAATGCTGTTTGAAAACCAATTAAAGGAAAAGCAATGAAATGTAAATCT
This sequence comes from Calotriton arnoldi, assembly GCA_963921515.1. Taxonomy (NCBI): domain Eukaryota; kingdom Metazoa; phylum Chordata; class Amphibia; order Caudata; family Salamandridae; genus Calotriton; species Calotriton arnoldi. Next base: position 442,903 of record CAWUFW010012821.1, read on the forward strand.
AAATGTAAATCCAAGGAGGAACAAAATATGTCTTTTTAAGCCAAATTAAAAATGCATGAGTTCCATGCGGTGGCGTGTCTGACGAATCCGAAGAAAAGTCATCAATGTCAACAAAATTGCCTGAGGCAGTTTGTGCAAACGTAGGGGGCTTGGTAAGCTTTGTAGAACTGGTGTTTAACTCAAACTTGGGGTGCAATAAACAACTTTGTTGTTTTCTTGTGTTGTTGAAACCTGTCAATTTGCACTCAGTGATTGTGATGTGCTAGTAGATGTGACTGAAAGTATCAAAACCTCAGTGTCAGATGTCCCCAGCTGGGGAGAAGAAGCTTCAGTGTTGGTTAAAGCTTGTAACTGGATTTCCTATAAGGTAGTGAGGGGAGGCAGGTAACTACCCAGGTGCCCCCGTGGCCTATTATGTAGAACCGGTGTGGTTTGATGAGATTGATAGATGCAAATCTCTTGTATTTACAACCAGCAAGGGGGGTAAAAGTACAGTTTTGGTACCTTCAACAGCCAGGACAGGCACAGGCACTCTTTAGGAAGTCCCAAATTGTTTCTTGCCCACACTCTTCTCCCGAACCAGATCACCGATCTTCGGAATCCAGCCAGGAGTTGCTGGCACTGTCTGCACTTCGCCAATGGCAGAACGTTTCTGTAGCTTGTTGCTTTGCTCATCATGGAAGTTGTTCAGTTACTGTAAGACAGCCAAACATTCACTGATATCAAAAGGCATTACCGCCGCAACGGTACTAGGACTGTCAAGGTCTGGAAGCCACATCTTCACCCTGAACAGGACTTCATAGGGAGTCCGACCACTCAAGGATTTTCTGGGTGATTTTTTAAGGCTCTCTGTACCCCATACCCAACTGTGACCTAAACCTAATACTCTAGCTGTTAAAGATTGCTTTATGTCACGGTGTTTCCTTTCCACTACCACATTTCCTTTGGGATGGTAGGGCGAGGAATAGTGCACAGTCCCACCCAAGGTTCCCATGGTATCCCAGTAAGCCTTAGAAGCAAACACTGTGCCCTGGTCTGAATGGAATGCAGCTACTGCATGTGTGCTGATGAAGACTTGCAAATCCTTTATAACAGTTTGAGTGTCAGTCGATTGCTGTGGCCATAACCATCAGAAAGAAGAGCAGGAATCCACTGCTAACATGATGTACTTATAAGAGCCATCAGAGTGTAGGGGCCTGCAGTGGTCCAAATAAACACAAGCGAGAGGCTTGTTTGAGATCAAGAGAGGTGTCTGTTGTGGCTGAGCTGTGGTGGAAACATTTATTTGTTGACAAATGTCGCATTTAAGGACAGAGGGGCCGATTACGATGGCGGACGGACTTCAGTCCGTCCGCCATCGTTTCCTGTTTTGGACCACCCGCCTACACGATCGCAGTCCCACAGTAGTAGGATTTATGATGCGACCGCCACCAAGGCGGTGGCATTGCCTATTTTTTGTATTGCGGCATGTGCTGCTGGCTGCAGCACACCCCGCAAGACAAAAAGGGGTCACCACACATATCCCTGCACTACGTGGCAGGCAACATGTGGTGCCTGCCACAAGGTGCAGGGATATGTAGGGGGGCACCATAGGTGCCCCCCAGTGCCCACAGCCTAGGGCACTGAGGTAGGAGGGGTCCGCTACAGGCCCCCAATGTCCCTTGTCGCCAGCTGTTCCATGGCGGGTGAACCGCCATGGAAAGGCTGGAGGGGAGGTGACATCATAATCCCTAAGGCGGTGCAGGGATTGTGAAGCCCTCCACCGCACCGGCAGGCTCAAGGAGCCCATCAGATGCGTGGCGGTCAGTATTTCCGACCACAATCACACTGCCCGCCATCCTAATGTGGCGGGCGGTGAAGGTGGTCCCGATGGCGGTGAGCCATAATCTTCCTACCAGGCAGAAAAACCCATAAAAACAGCAGCATCATCATCAGACCTGTGTAATGTAACTGGTGCTCGTGCAGACACTGTGCTCGTATAAAGCACTCCAATTGAGTTTGCGCTATATAAAAACCTGCAAAAAACACACACACAGGCACTGGCAGACCAGCAGTGGTGAACCATAAGTTTGGGTCAATAAACAAAAGATGTTGCTATAGATTTGCTGTAATTCTGACAGACTCACTTTTCTAATTTTAAACCTCTGCTAAACTTTTCTTTTTTTCCTCAAACTTTTGATTTGAGTGGCCTTGTCAGGATCTCGAGCACAAACCTTAACTGCATTACTAATAGTCCTGTAACGGTCACAGGACTATTACTGGCGTTGTAACTTGGCCCTAGCTTGGCCGCGACGGCTCGTCAGTAAGATCAAAATTATAGTATTTACTTCTCTGTCAGGCCATAAATTCCAGCATTTTTTATATAGACCACACTGTACCACAGACAGTGCGTGACTGGGATAGTATGTGAACATCCGGGGCATACGATGCACCACACACAGTGCAATACTGGGATAGTGCGTGAACATAGGAGCAAATGTTGCACCACATACAGTGCAGTGTACACCAGGGCACAAGGAGTAAAAACAGTGCATTGCAGTAATAGCCTTTGGGCACTAGGAGCACACAAAGGGCATTACTGGGATAGTGTGTTAACACCGGGGTACAAGTAGCACAGACCGTATTATTGCTCAGATAGCCTTTGGGCACAAGAAGCACTAACAACGTTGCAGAAGAAGTACTGACAGTGCATTACTGAGGCAGTCTGAGGCACAAGGATAACAGCATGTACAGTCCGTGTGCCATGGACGCTTGAGAGGCATAGCAGGGATACTGCTGAGACAGCTAGCGGGCACGAGAAACACACAGCGCACTACTAGAAAATGTGTTGGCACAGAGAGCACACACCGGGCATTACTGCGACAGTCTGTGGGCACAAGGTGCACACACACAGGGAAGAAAGAACACGCTCGGAAGCATTATAATAAGTACAGTGGATGCAAGCACCTGTGCTGCCTACGCACCAGGCAGTCGCCTTATTTTGCGCTACACGCGGCCTGCTACCGAGTTCCTCGCCAAGTCCCTCCTCCGCCCCCAGTGCCCAGACTGGAACTAGGGCAAATGCGATCCCCGGCTCAAACCCCTCCCAGGACTGCGAGTTCGCTCCCCCTTCTACCTTGTGGCCCACATTCATTACACCCTTCTTATCATATATTGCAACGTACACAGATTATGGTGTAGAAAAAAAGGCCTCAGTTTTTATGCACAATACATAAAGCATGGATCAACATTTCACAACGTTTAGGGCTGGTCATTCGCGACCCATGTCTGTTTTCATAAATTACATTGCTTGATGATCATGTTCCACTTGTCCTGTTTCATTCTCTCTGACAGCGCTAAACCTGAGCAGTGGTCAGTCTTGCCAGTGTGCCAGTGTTTACGGATTCCAGGCTTCTTTTGCTACCGACCTCGTGGGCTGCCGGTTAGGCCTGGCCCGGGCTGCAAGTGCCGTTCCGCTTGGCCTGTACCTTTGCTGACCCCTCGCCCGCTCCTCCGTGCCCCTGCCGTGTGGCATACCAAGGGCACTCTCCGGACAGCCCTTCAATCCTGGCTGCCCCTGTGTGCTATTGCATGCTCACCTGTGCCCCTGCCGCGAGGCATCCCAAGGGCACCGTCTGAGCACTTCTGCCTAATTTATTCTGTTTTGTGGGTACCTTTCTGTGCTGCTACCGCCACGCTGCCAATAGTTACCCGACCGGTGGCAGCTCCCCCCTGCACCCAAGGCCCTCATGAAAACCCTAGCTGCTCCAGAACCCTAACCATGTTTAAGAGGAACATGTCCATGCCCACACCTGTCAGATGCACCCCATCCTCGGCGTGGTAACCTGGTGACCTTATGTTGATGAGCCCATGTCTCACTAATCCCCAGCAGTTAGCCCTGCAAATCTTTGCCATTCTCATGTTGAGCTTTTTCCTGGACCTGTCCACTGCCCCTGGGTCGATGGCCCCCGCCATATTCGTAGTGCTATAATTTCTGACCATTTCCGTGGGGCAAAGCATTTTTGCCAGAGATGCCATCCCTGAGGTCATGGCACTCAGCAATTCCCTCCTCCCTACGTTCGCCAGGTCATTCCCTCCCAAGTGAACGTTGATCGCATCCGGCCTCCCTCAAGTCCGTAGTTCTCTTTGCATTGTCGGGAGTAGCTGCTCCCACCTCATGCCTGGTTGTCCCATCCATTTCACCTCCGTGTGTCTCAGCCATATCCCGTGGAAGTCCTTGCGTGCTGCCGCCCAGAGTTGCGCCCGCGTGACGTATTAGTGCCCCACGATCCAAACCACGCGCCGAACCCCCATCGGACCTGTTGGGAGTAGGGAAGTTTAGTGACCTGTGATCCGTATGTATCTTTTGTATGCACCCGACGCCCATCTCCCCAGTGATTTGATACTCTCGGCCCCCAGCCCCAACTGTGCCACGGTGGTGGCGGCCCCTATCCAAAAGGAATGGTACCCGAACTCCCCGACTGGGAAGCCCGCCTTCCCTAGTGCTTTCCAGAGCACTGCCATGATCCAGAATTGGCTGAGATAAGTTCCGTTGAGGTGTCTGAATAGGGGGCCAGTTGCAGGCAATCCTTGACTCGCATAGCTCCTCATGTTACACACAGGGCAGCATGCCTTGTCCGCAATGCAGTTGATGCGTGTGTCCCTCCCTTTGCCTTTTTGATCAGTCTTTGACCTTCTCAGGTGAACTATCATGGAGCCGTCCCCTAAGTGTAGGTCCCCCGTCTGTATGCATGCGTGCCCCCTGGGCTGTCTCCTGGCCGGCGCTACTAATTCGCTCACTCTGTAAGTCCCAAAAAAGGCCAGGGTGAAAGATGCTCTAAATAACTGTTTCTCATGCCCCTCTGGGCATATTCCCTCCAGCTCCCGCAGGACTACCTTTAATACGTTATAGTTGATAGGCCACCTCCTGTCCTGCTGTCTGGGCTGTAGCTTTCCCCATACCTTCATTGCTGCTCTAATATCTGTGCCCATTCCATCCGCCAAGAAACTTTCCACTTCTTTTTGCGTGACCATGCCGGGCGACTCCGCCCCAGTTGCCCTCCGGAAAGTTTTTCAGCACTTACTGTATTTGCCTGCAGTTTTCGGGGCCAGCGCGTTGCCCACCAGTGTTTTCAGTGTACCTCCATGATCTCCCATATTTGCCCAGGCAGTGGAGTCATGTCCCGGTCTGCTTGGGGCACCAGCTCCCTGAATCTGTCCCACTGAAAACGAGAGATGGCATCCGCTATTGAGTTGTCCATTCCTGCAATGTATAGCGCCCTAACTGCAATGTTCGCCCCTAGCTGGAGGTCCACCATTCTCCGCAGCAGCCACACCACTGCCGGGCACTTTGCAGATCCTATGTTGATTGCATGTACTACTGCGTGGTTGCCTGACCACAGCGTTATCTGCCTGTTCGCCAGCCTCTCTTTCCAGACGGTAAAAGCCATTATGATGGTGAAGAGTTCCAGCAATGTGATATTTTTTTGTGACCCCTGCCCGATGCCATATCTCGGGCCAGCGCGCCGCCATCCATGTGGTGCCCATGATTGCCGCAAAACCATGCCCACCAGCAGCATCTGGGAACAGTTCCTGCTGCTCTGATGTCACCCACGGTGCTCTCCACATGAGCAACCCATTGAACCCATCTAGGAAGGCATCCCATTGGCCCAGGTCCTCCTTTACCCCCTGTGTGAGGGGAACCCTGTGGTGCTTTTTCGATAGTCCTTTTGTCAACCATGCTAATCTCCGGCAAAAGGCCGTCCGGCCGGGATCACTCTGCCAGCAAATTTTAGTTTCCCTATCAGTTGTAATTTTGTCAAGGTGGCCTTCCTCTTGCTTTGGAGCTGCCTTATCATCTGCTGCAGCTCTGTTACTATGCCCTTGGGTAACCTATACATCCCTTCCATGGTGTCCCGCTCTATCCCCAGAAAGGATAGCCTTGCCGTTGGGCCTTCTGTCTTTTCTGGTGCCAGTGGCACCCCCAGCTCCTCCGCTAACTCTTTAAACTGTTGTAGTAGGCTTGCGCATTCGTTGGTCCCTAGCTGCCCTATAAACAGGAAGTCGTCTAAGTAATGCAGGCGTCCCCCCACCGGGTGGCGTCTCCCCACTTCTCATTCCAAGAAACTACTGAACGCTTCAAAATAGGCACAAGATATCGCGCAACCCATAGGTAGGCATTTGTCATAGTAGTATGATCCATCCAGCTGGAAACCCAACAGGTGGAAGCTGTCAGGGTGCACAGGCAGGAGGCGGGAGGCTGCTTCTATGTCAGTCTTTGCTAGGAGAGTTCCCCGTCCCATCTGTCTAATCTGATCCACTGCTTCGTCCAGCGGCGCGTAGGACACTGAATAGCTCCCTAGATCTAGACCGTCGTTCACTGACTCGCCCTCTGGGTAGGATAGGTGATGGAAGAGGGGGTACTTCCCCACCTCCTTTTTTGGCACCACCCCTAGCAGGGATACCATCAAGTTTTTTATTGGAGGCTCTTGGAAGGGGCCCGCTACTCTTCCCAGTCCGACCTCTTTCCCAACTTTTTGCCTAGCCACTTCTGGGTTTTCCCTCACAAATTTCAAATTCTGGCTACTTCTCGGGCCCACCTTGCCTCTGTATGGTATTTTGAAACCTTCTGTGAAACCCCTCGCTAAGAGTTGCCAATCTGCCTGCTTTGGGTATGCGCCAGTAACTGCACCAATCTCTGAACTATTATGGGGGTGGGTAGTGTTTGTGTCGGCACCATGTTTGCTCCCTCCCTTTGTCCCCCTGCCTGTTCCTTTCTATTTCTTGGGTTTGCTGTCATCTCCCTCCCCCGCTCCCTTGGGCTGCTTACATCGGATGGCCGGGTGGGTGCCGAAACAGTTCCCACAGCAGTGTCTAAACCTACAGGCCGGACCCCATGTGCATTCGTACTTGTCAAATTTGCAACATGTGGCTGTTCGGCCTTTCCCTGCTTTGCCCCCAAAGGTGCCCTTGTACTTTGCGCCCTGTGTGCCGCTCTCGAATGTCCCTTTGTACCCTGAGGAACGAAAATTGCTTTCACGAGCTCCAACCCCTTCCCTGGCCGCTACCATGTGGCTTGTGAAACCCTCCACATCCTGGTGGTCCCATTCAATCCCCCTGGTACTTCTGCTGCGCCTCATGTACCTTCTGTTCATGCAAAAACAGCGCTGCTGCGTTCTGCGGGAATTTTTCTACAAATGCGCATGCCAGGGTTCCAAATTCCCGTTGCCAGTTCTCTATGGTCCTCTCTACCCGGGGCTTGCGTCTCTCCCTCCTATCTTCCTCCTTTTTGTCCTGCGCTGTGAGGTCTAGCCCTGCCTGGCGCACCTCTAGTAAGGAAAAGATGTCTATGTACTCTTTCCTCCATATTCTCTCTTTTACTGCCAGTGGTATCAGGTTGGCCAGGCCGGTCAACCTTGTTGTGATGGGAGGGTCCCCCGGGGAGGGGCGGATGTATTCGCTTGCGGGCTTGGACCCGTCCCCCTGGGTCCCTTCGTTCACCCCGTCCTGTTTCGTTTCACCCCCTTTTGCTGTTACCGGTCATAATGTTGGGAGGACCACCCACCCCCCCTGAGCTCCCTGGGGCACTTCTCCCTCTGTCTTGCCCCTTTGGCCTCTCCTCCACTGCACCTGTAGCTCCATCTGCCTTTTGGTGAGCACCCTGTGCGCACTCCAAGCCTCCCCCGGGTGGCGCTGCAGGGGCAACTGAGCTTGGCTGGTGATATGGCCCTGGCCATGGCCACCATGGCATGAAGGGAGGGATGTGGCTGCCCATGCTCTGTAGTGCCGTGGGGCCCATGCCTCACCCAGGACCCCCCCTTGTAGGGACTGCGCTAGTTATGGCCTGCCAATGGTAGGGGGCGACCCACGGACCCTGCGCTGTGTTAGTTACCCCTAGCTGTGTCCCATAATTGACAATACTGCCCGGTCCCCCCTGGGCTTGCCCCCCCACCCCTCCTTGCTGCGCATTATGCTCACCAGTGGTGTTTTCTTTCGCTGTGCTCCTGCCTCTCCCGGGGGCCCCGGTGTGGCTACAGGTCCCCCTTTGGAGTGGCTGCTGCTGATGTCTTCCATTGCCTCGATATCCACTGCAGTTCCCCAGCTTTGTCTTGACGCCGCACCCTTTGCCGCCCGCTTCCCCTTGTCCTCTTTCCTTCTCGGGTGTTGGGCGCTCTCTCGTGGTCCTGGGGTCTTTTTGCCAGGGGGAGCTGCCGTTCTGGCTGCATGCCCCCTCCCTTGTGGCTCAGCCCCCTTTCTATTGTCTAGCTTGGGTCTCTTTGCCGGGCCTCCTCCAGCCCTTTACCCATCTGCTGGTCCACCCATTCCTTCCTTTTCCGTTCGATCAGGGCTCTGGCTGTTTGCAGCATTGTCTCCAGGTCGTAGTCCAACGCCAGTCTGGAGTCCCTCACCCTGTCTCTGCAAGGCCTCTGCTGCTCCTTTTCATCCTGGAAGCGCGCCGTCCGTCGTCGTGTTCTTCCCACCATCCGGTCGGTTTCCTGCCTTTTTCCCCACACACGACCCGTGTGTATTCAGCCGCCCTTCGCCAACGCTGTCTTAACCAAAAAGGCGCTGAGTAAATGCCGTGCAATCCTTACAATCCCCCAGGCTCTGCAGCGTTCACTTCTGTACGGGACCACCTTCACCCACAGGCCCTTGCCGCTTTACGAACAGGGCCGGAAGCCCTCGATGCAGCAGGCGCTTGCGGGAGGGCCTCCCTCTCCAGCACTGGGGGCTGTGCTGCTTGCTTGCCGCCGCAGAGTTGGATACTCCGTTCCCCCTGCAGCACTGCGGCCGGAAGCCCTTGATGCAGCAGGCTCTTGCCGGAGTTCCTCCCTTTCCGGCACGGGCCCTGGGAGCTGTGCCCGATCGCTCACCGCCGCCGAGTCAGATCCTCCGTTCCCCCCCAGCACTGCTCCAGATGGGGGGGAACCGGCTGGTACCTCTCGGCTGTCCGCTGCAGTACTCCCTCTGCCGCCGCCAACTGCTTGCAACTCCTGCTCCTCTCCGGTGTCTATCCATCCAGAGAAAGATTTGCTGTTCCGCCTGGCAACCAAGTCAGCTGCTTCTCCCAATGGCGATGACGAGGCGCTGCTTCTCTGATGGCGATCTCGATGGCACGGTTATTGACCCCAGGAAGAATTGTCTTGTTCTGGGGCTCCTTTCCCCTTTTTACCTCCTGTTCCTGGTCGTCTCCTGCTCGCCCATTGGGGGACTTTCCCCATTCAAAAGTCGGGCCCAATACTGGCACGGTAATTTTCACTGGCTTTCGCCCCGCGATTACGTTCCCGCTCCCGCCACCGTGAGGGGTTCCCGTGGGCCTCTATTGACCTGCTGCACTTCCCGGCCCATGTCCCGACTTCGGTTCTGTGCACCGACTTCAAACACCAGGATGACAGGACCCCGCCTGAGCCTTCCACCATCATTTTTCCAGTATTAAAATAATTTATTCCCAAACGTTTAAGCTTTGTCACGTTTGCACATTCTTAAAAAAAAACAGACTTTTACATTTTGTTGTGACCTACCACGCCCAAATGTTACTGCTCTGATTGCTGCCAGCAGCGGGAATGAATGGAAGGGCAGACATGGGACAGAGCCAACAGAGAGCGTGGATAACACAATACATACAGCAGAAACTGGGGGTCACTGAGGCAGTAAGTGGATTGTCCTGCGGGCAGAATAAACTCACAGACCACTACTGGGAATCTGGGCCGTGTGCACGAGGGAGCATCCATCCCTACGTCACTGGGACCAAACCCTTCTGCGGACCCAATCACAGCTTCTCTCCGAGCTTCCCTGCTCAAACTTACTACTTAGCACCTCTTTCTCTGAATTCTATCCTACTCAAGTTAAGACATTCACCCAGTTTGTGAACCTCTCTCATCTCATCTCACACTCAAACTCAGATCGCCTCCCTACATAGGTACCTCACTTTCTCCAATAGCAAATGACACCGCTCAGTGCCCAAAGGCTGTCCCCGTAATCAGTCGCGGCCGGTATGGCTCGCAGGTAGGGGTCGCGCGGGGATAAATTAATTTTTTTTTAAACTTACCTTACCGGGTCCTGTGCCGCCTCAGCTCCTGGCAGGGTCCCCTGTTGCCGTTTTCCCAACAGGAAGCAGCCACCACAGGCAGCCTCCCTCCCCTAAGCCAATCACAACACTGCAATGGCAGCGTTGTGATTGGTGAGGACGGTGCCCAGCCGGGCGCCTATGGGGAGGCCTACATAGAGAAAAGGCAGAGAGTGCGCATGACTGGTTTGGTCGGCCCCAGAGGGCCGACTAAACAGTCAGGGTCCACAGCATTGGGCAAGCCATTCCTCCCCGACCCGAAAACCCACCCGCCCCCAACCAGGCATACCCTTCTGCTCACTCCTCCCTGACCCACCCACCTGCCCGCCCCCAACCAGGCATACCCTTCTGCTTTCTCGCAGTGCAAGAAGCAGAAACATAAAATGGTATTTAAAATACCATTTTATGTTTTTGCTTCTCGCACTGCGAGAAAGCAGTGGGGTGACGCCCCTCCGCCCTAATGGAGGAGCCACCCCTGAACAGAATGAAACAAAACAGTCTAATCAGCATTACGAGAATGGAAAAGAAAATAAGCAGTTCAACCATTGTGCTGTTATGCTGACTACATGAATACGTTTTGTATCTATACTCCTACTTAGCGCTTCCTGTCCTAATATGCACAGGGTGTGCAGATCTGCCAGAATACCTTAGAGTGGTCTAACTCCTCATTTACCTGAGCGTATGTGTCATTTTGGAGTCCGTCTTGGTTTAGAGCAGGCCTTCGTTCTTCTCAGGAAGGTGACGAGATTCAGCTGGGCTGGAATTCCGACATGGGGAGACCTTGACAGGGCTAGCGAAATGTTCCTCTCCGAAAACAAAGGGCTGGGAGAGTTTTTATAATAAACTTCACCCTTACTCTCTATGCCCAAGTTCTAGTCTGGCTGTTATTGTTTATTCTACCCTTGCAGAGTTGTTGCCGAACAGACAACAAACAACATTTTGCACAGTGAACTTAGTCTTTGAACAGAATGTTCAATGGTCTGATAATATGCCTATGAAGAAGTGTAAGTGCAAGCAAATATGTTTCTGAGAATATTATCCATAACAGATGAGAAAACAAATGTGTGTTAAAAGTGATTGTTTAATAAAGATGTCAACTTTAAATGTGAACATGTAAAATGGTGGTGTTCTGTGCCTGGGGCCTATGTAACCACACAACAGTCTTTTCTGCTGCTGTTCTTGGGCGCCCATGTGGCAGGAGTCCCCAACACTTCCTTCAACTCCCGCTGGTGGAGCCCCCCAGCAGGACAAAGGAGATCTGCTCACCTCTGGCTGCTTCAGCCACCGGGGTCCCAGGTATTGTGTTCCAAGCAGGGGCGTCTCCTCTGTTGAAGCGGGTAAATGTCACCCCACTTAAATGCCCCCGAAAGCCCCCTGAGGTTAAAAATAAAATGGCAATTCATTACCATTTTATTTTTAATCGTCCTGTCCTAAACGAGCATCAGGACGGGACGGGGCCTGCTGAGTGACAGCAGGGAGGAATGGTGGGCAAAGGGCTGCCTGTTTAAAGTGCGCATGTGTCTTTGGCCGGCCGTCTTGGGATGGCCAGCCAGATGTGCACTTTAAACCTCTCAAATGGGATTTATAGAGCGCATAATCACCGACAGGTCTCTTAGCGCTGCGAGAGAGTAGCTCAATCCCGCCAACAGTAGATTCTACATGCTCCAGGTCAGAGCCTATGATGTACCCAAGTCTCTGTAAAAAGAAGAGTCTTGAGTCTTTTCCTAAATGGGAGAAGGGCGGATTCCTTACGTAGGCTCTCTGGTAGCTTATTCCAAAGTTGAGGGATCAATACAGAGAAGGCTCTGGCTCCTTTTGAGGTTGTTTTGAACCGCGGGCAGGCTAGTATGCCTGCCTCGGACGACCGGAGGGTACGTCCTGGCACATAGCTCCCTAGGCGCTCCTTAATGTATACTGGGGCCTGACCATGGAGGGCTTTGTGGGTGATGCAGAGGCCCTTGAACCTGGCTCTCTGTTCAATGGGGAGCCAGTGCAACTGCTGCAGTAAAGGTGTTGCATGTGCGCGTCTTGGGAGCCTGAAGATCAGCCTAGCTGCGTCGTTCATGGCCACTTGTAGTTTATTTAGCAGTTTCTCAGGAAGTCCAATGTACAGGGTGTTGCCGTAGTCCAGCCGCAACACAATCATTGCCGACACGACCATCTGCAGCGTGGCAAATGAGAGGAGGGGTGCCAGTTTCCACAGTTGTCTCAGTAAGCCCACGCAGGTCCCGACCACGGTGGACACTTGGTTCGGCATGGTGAGCTTGGCATCTATTTTGATGCTTAGGCTCTTTATGACAGGGACTGGCATAGGGGTGGTACCCAGCTCTTGTGGCCAAAAGAGGTCAGTCCAGGGGTTGTTTCCGGTGGTAATGGCTAAGACCTCTGTTTTGTCGGGATTGATTTTAAGCGAGTTGGCTGTCATCCAGTTGACTGTATACCTAAGTATATTTTGCACACGTGCGTGGGCATGGGAGGAGTTGTCAATCTGGAGGATTAATTGTGTGTTGTCTGTGTAGTTGAACACCTGGCAGTCCATGCGTGCCAGAGCGGCTACAAGTGGCTGAAGATAGATGTTAAAGGGTAGGGGGGACAGCGCCGAACCCTGGGGGACTCCGCAGGTTAGTGCCCCGATGCTGGACACCCGGTCTGCCAATTGGATTCTTTGTGTCCGATCTGTCAGGAAGGAAGCAATCCATTGATGTGCCAGCCCACAGATACCCAACTTGGAGATCCGGGACAGTAGTTGGTCATGACTGACCGTGTTGAACGCTGCTGTGAGGTCTAGTAGAACTAGGGCGCACAGCTTCCTGCTGTCGACAGTGAGTCTGAGCTCATCCAGCACCAACAGCATCACCAGCTCTGTGCTGTGGTGGGCCCTAAAGCCTGCCTGCCGCACCTGGAGTAGCTGTTGTTCCTCAATGAAAAGTGATATGGTTTTGAGGACATGCTGTTCCACTACTTTCGCCAAGAAGGGAAGCTGGGAGATGGGCCTATAGTTCTTAAGACTAGCTGCATCTGCCAATGGTTTTTTCAGTAGGGGGGTGACCCTGGCTTCCTTGAATTTAGTGGGAACCCTACCTGTCTCCAATGATCGATTGATCAGGTCAAGGACCTCCCTCTACCCCAGGTAGGGCCATTCTGAACACCCTTGGTGGGCAGGGGTCCCCTGGCGAACCTGACTTGATAAGATCCGTCAAGTGGGACAAAGAGTCTGGGTCTAACCTCAGAAGGGTGGAGAGAGACTTGCCGTGGGCACAAGGCGCTGGTTCCTCCACCAGGGGGTACTGGTTGGTAGGTGTGTTGTGTATGTCAGTTAAGATATCCCTGACTTTGTGAAGGAAGAAAGACTGGAACTTATTGCAGTCTTCCGGGCTGGCAATGGATTTCTGCTCTTGTTTTTGACTAAGTTCCTTTAATATTCTGAAGGTTTCTTTCTGCTTATTATCAGCGTCTGTGATCCTGGCCTCATAATATTCAGCCTTCCTAGTCGTGATGGCTTTTTTGTATGTGACTAACATGCCTTTGTATTCTACAAGCGCCTCTGGTCGTATGATTTGCGCCATTGCCTCTCGTGTTGGTGTAGGGTTTGTTTCTTTCCCTTCAGGTCCTCAGTGAACCAGGGGGCCCTTTGCCCTTATTCCTAGCTCTTTCCCTCCGAGCAGGTGCCACCTTATCAATGGCCTCTCTCAGCCTGCTAGTGAGGGACTCACTTTCCTGATCAATGTGCCCCATCAGGTGCCCCTTAGGGGAGTTTCTGCACAGAGTATCCACTAGGCAGCCTGCCTCAATTTTATTCCAGGCCTCCAGTGTTCTGTGGAGCGCCGAGTGTGGCCGCACTCCCTCCAATCAGCGTGATGCTCACATGCTGCATGTGAGCAGGGCTAGGATTGGGCAAGGAAGTTTGCTCATGCCCGCAGCCCCGCACTCGAGAAAGAATAGGTCCACAGCACAGGACATGTAAGGTAGGTGGTTATTTTTTTTTTTTAATTTGCCTGTGCGCCCGTCCCCCTCCCCGTAGATGCCAGCCGCCACTGGTCCCAGTGCCCTGCTTTCCACTCGCCGGCTGGTTGCGCTGCCCACCCTTCCTTTTGCATCAGGTCCGATGGAGGTTAGGTGCCCTGGGGGCAATTAGGGATTCTGTGAGGGTGCCCCACGCACTCCCCCTCCATGGAGAAATAATTATTTAAATCTTGCGCTATCCCTTGGGCTCTGACCCACTCATGTGTTTTTTCATTGCGCATGAGTCAGATTGCATGTGGCCCCCTCCCTGAGCCTTCTAAAGGCCCCGGGGACCACACTCGCCGGGACTGATTTCTTTTTAAAATGGGAAGGGGGTGTAGGGCCACACTCCCCAATGTACTTAAGGGCCTGGAGACCCCATCTGCTGGGCCTGGAGACCCCATCTGCTGGGCCTGATTTTTGTTTTTTGCGGAGTGGGCATGGGGTCCCCTCCCTAAGCCATCTAGTGCCCCCCTCCCCCAGGGCCTGATGGCAACAGTGTCCTGGGGACCCCATCCCCTGGGACATTGCAGTTCCCTGCCTGCAAGGGCGTGGGCAGAGACAACTTCAACTCCCTGCCTGTGCTCTTGCAGGCAGGGAACACAGGTTTGCTCCCACCTGGACAAAGCAGAGAAAAGCTGCTCAAGGAGCATACAGATGTAGCCGGCTCCCACTATAATGTGATTGGTGCAGGTAGGGGAGCTGGCTCGGGCCAACAGGACTGGGGACTTCCCTTGGACCGCAATTACTGTGTGTGTCCCAGGTGGGCACTGGAGTATCCATGCAATTTTTTTAAGTGTTGCGGCCCCTGGGAATGGTGTCCCCGGAGCCTTGTAATGGCCTGGGAGGCAGGACCCATGTGTTCCTCTCCAGCTAAAATTGTGATGCAGCCTGGGGCTGTGGAGTCTCTGGGGACTTTAATGGTTTGGGCAGATGGGCCACATGTCCCCCTCCCCCTACAAATGTAGTTTGTAGAACTCAAAAGGGGTTCCTTCAAGGATCTGCGGTAACAATAAAAAAAAAACCTTTTTGGGCCAGCCCCCTATATCTTTTTTCACTTATTTCCAGGACTGGGGACTGAGCCTCCGAGTCATACAATAGCTGCCACCACATCTTTGTTGATGTGGTGGCCAATCAGATCCTATCTCTATATCGGCTCTGCGGATGCTCCACATTCTGAAATATACAGAAATTGTGAACCTTAATTTCTCAAACTGAACAGATTTTCAACATATCACAAAAAGCACACTTTCTGGACCAAAATCTAGCTTTCTGCCAATTTGGTGTAATTCTGTTCATCCACTTTGGCTGTAGTTGTGTCTAATTTTGCAATGGAAAATTGCATTGAGAAAACACTTTTTTGGGAACCCCCTTCTTCTCAGCCCGTGCTTGATGGATCACCCCGAAACTTTCCAGGAAGGAGCTGAGGTGGATCAACTTTTAAAAAAAAGTTTAGTGAAAATTTGCCATATGGTGTCAACGTTATTAGCAAACCAAAAAATTATTATTCTATGGAAACGTGGTTCTAACTATAACTACCCAGAGCTGACCACCACTGGGTAATATAGAAAAGGTATTACAATCTTAGATTACATTTTTTAAAAACTTGAAATTCACTGTATCATTGCAACATCAACAAACTATGTTATTTTAATCATTTTCTTTTAGTGAAGTTCTGGGGACATTTGATCATATTTACCTCTCCCATGCAGAGTCCATATTTTGACCAAGCGCAACAGTGGATTGGCCACAGGGCCTGACCTCTGGTGAGGCCCTGCAGCCACCATGCACTGGAGGCCAACCGCAGGACACCAACCCCCCTCCATGCATGGTTTTCTGCTGTGTGGCAGTGGGGGTTGGCCACATGGCCTGGTACCAGCCAGGCCCAACGGCCAACGCCCCATGGGTGACCAACCTCCCGCCCCACATGGATGTCAATTGAAGTCACCAAGGACGTAATTGCCACCCATAGACCACCTGTAGAGCCACCTGACACTTTTCTTGCATCCCCTGGCTCCCATTACTGTTGTAGCCCACAGTGGTGTTAGACCAGTCAGCCTTAGGGTGGTCTTCTCCTAAACATTTTGCCTTTGCCTCCACTTTTTGCCTAAATGCGTTTTTTTTTACCTTAGCACTTACCACTGCTACCCAGTGCTAAAGTGATTGTGCTTTCTTGCCTAAACATGGTAAAACTGGCTTACACCTGATTGGCATATTTAATTTAATTATAACTCCTTAGTAAAGTGGTATATCATATACCTAGGGCCTGTAAATAAAATGCTACCAGTGAGCCTGCAGCACTTATTGTGCCATCCACTTAAGTAGCCTTGTAAACAGGTCCCAGGCCTGACATTGCAGCCTGAATGCAGTTTTAAACTGCAAATCAGACTAGGCAATATACCCCCTTGCCAAGCCTTACACTCATCCTTTATTGCATATAAGACCACACTAAGGTAGGCCCCAGGTAGCCCATAGGGCAGGGTGTGTTGTAATTAAAAGATTAGACATGTACTTTTAAGTTTTACATGTCCTGGTATTGAAAAACTCCTACATTCGTTTTTCACTACTGCGAGGCCTTCCTGTCCCATAGGATAACATTGGGTTGTCATTACATTTCATAAGTACTAACGTTTGATTGAGAACTAATAAGCATTTCGTGTTTGGTGTCTGAGAAAGTGTGATTAAGTATCCTCTCTAATGGTGATGTTGGATTTTAAGTTACAATTTTAAAAATTTAACTTTTAGAATGTTAGCATTTTTCTGCCCTAAACTATTTGGTGCCTGCAACCCTTCTTGGGTCACATGACATGGTGTCCTTGGCAGTTTATTCCTCCTAGGCAGCCACTCAATAAAGGGATAAGGTGTGCCTGGATGAGCCATCATCTTGCAGGATGGGAGGACGTGGATGGGCACAGCCCCACTTGCAACTGAATAGGCTGTGCTCTGCCTTCACACAATGGACTTGTCAACCCTGCATTATTGATGCAGCCAGTTTGGAGTCAGGGCAGGGGAGTCAGGAAACTTCAAGCAATACAAAAATAATTCAATGAAACTTCTCCTAGTTCAAAGAAGGCACTATAAATAAAAAGGGGAACCTCAGATCCACTCATCAGTTCACTTTCTGGCCCTTCAGAAGGACTCTCAGAGAACTGCCTGCTGGTGCCCTGATGTGTACTCCATAAGACTGCTCTGCTTCACCTGGAAGGACTGCTTTGCTGCAAGGAGGCTGCCTTGAACCCTCAGATGCCTGATGGCTCCTTGTGCCCTGCTTGACTACCTGCACCCAGGACTACCAGAGTGACTCCAAGGACTAGTTTGCTGTCCTACTGGTCAGAGACTCAGGCACAGAAAAGGCTCCCACCATCTTAAACCTGCACCTGGGCCCAGCCTGAGTGAGTCATAACCCTCAAGTGGTACCCCTCCAGTCCTGGATCTTGATAGTGGTTCTAAATGTGCCCAGATGGCCAAAATCCCAAACTTGGGACTTATAACATTTTTGGCTAAAACTGTTCTGAGAACCGAGAGAATACCAGGACCAACCTGCTCACCTATCCACCCAAGGTGCATCGCAGGTCGACCTGACTTTGCAGCAACTCCTGCTACATTCTTCTCCACAGCAGCAAATCTCGTTCAGCGGTCCTTCACCACAAGGGTATCTGACCTCCTGGAACTCTAATAGGCTACAGCATCCTGCCTCATCCCGCTGGAGATTTTCAACTTCCAAAAAAGTGACTAAGTCCAAACGTAGAAATTTTCACTGCAACTTTGTCCAGCGGCTCCTTGGTGAGGACATTTCCTCCTTGGATATCGCCTGCAACCTTGCCCCACTGAATTTTACCTTCTCAGAACATTTTCTTCAAAACATTTTCTAAGCCTGAAGGTAAGCGCGGACCAGGCCTAATTCACTTCTGTTATCTGACCGGCACTCAATCGTGGTCAGACATTTTTTAGACTTTGACCCGGTCTTAAGTGACAAGATGTCCGCGGTTGGCGCTTTGATATTGTAGATGCTAGATTTTTATTTAAACTTTAAAAATGTATAACTCTGGTTCTACTGATTGGATTTTTGTCATGTAGATGTCAAAACATATATAAAAATTTACTCTATTTTTCTAAATTGGTGTGGGATTTTTTGTGTGTTCTATTTTCACTATATTACTGTTTGTGTGCTGCATAAATACTTTACGCATTGCCTCTAAGTTAAGCCTGACTGCTTTTGTGTCAAGCTACCAGAGGGTTAAATACAGGTTAATTTGGGGTATGTTTGTGTTTCATCATGATAAGAATTGTGGTTGTTCCTCGAGTAGGGTTTCACCCCCCTCAACCAGTAACCCAATTTCTTACTCCTTACTTAAAAAAACCCCAATATATTCTTTTTTATTTTGGGCATTTTGACAGTTTCATTTGCTTACAGTTAATTCCAGGCTTCCATAATGAGTACTGTACGTACTACTGGCAGTGTCATGGCAGGGCAGGGTATGGCACGTGCGCTTGTCCTCTGCGCATGTCAATGTAAGAGCGTGGCCGGGCGGGTATGTGCCGGGAGCATCCTCAGCCCATGCATTGAAGTGACTAAGCATGGGTCCTTCCACAGCCGATGCCCTTGACTGCCAAAGCCTACAGCTGGAAGAGTGGGACACCAAGCAATGCCCTGGCACAGTGGCAATGTGTATCCTAGCCTGGCTCTGTCTGCACTGTAGTGTCTCTTCACCCCTGGCAATCAACTCCAATGACTACATCTTCCTGGGAGACCTGAACTTTCACCTCAAGACCCCAAAGACACCAACTCCACCACTCTCCTGGAGAGCATGAACAACATCGCCCTTTCACAGCTGATCTCCACCCCCACACACATCGCAGGACACACTCTGGACCCTATCTTCTCCTCCAGTGACAGAATCAAGTTCTCTCACACAACTGAACTGACCTGGACAGACAACAGCGCCTTCCACTTCACCCTCACCGGCTCCCCAGAACCCCCAACCAGATCATCCACCCGATCCTGCCAAAAGTGGAACATAGTCACAGAACCCCTCTGGACCTCTGCCTTCAAAACAACCAGGCTTGACCCCTCCGACAACCTCAAACTCAAAGTCCAGAACTTCTCTAACTGGATCTCTTCTGCCACAGACACCATCGCCCTCATGAAAGACAACTCCGGCAACATACCCACTTAGCATGTCAGCTGGTTCACCCCCGAACTAAAGGCCCTCAAACACAACTGCAAGGAACTTAAGAGATGGTGACGCTCTAGCAAGAACCCCTCCAACCTCAGCTCATTCTGATACGCCCTCGGCAATTACTACCACCACCCAAGGGAGACCAAAAAGAATGCCCTCACCAACCACATTGAGGCTAGCATCAACCATGCCAAAGAGCTCTTCACCATCGTCAGAGAGTTCTCCTGCCCAGCTGCCACTGAAAACTCAAATTACCCCTTCCAAGCCCTCTGCGACACCCTAGCGGACTACTTCCACCAGAAAATCACAGGCATCTACAGCACCTTTGACCCCCAACCCACCAACTTCAAACACCTCTGCATACTCACCGATGCCGCAGACACCGGTGAGTGCACTTTCACCCAAGGCAGGCTCACCCAGATTGGGCACTGTTATTGGCACAAGAGCCAACAAGCTGATACCCTGTAACAAATATGTCACCTCCTTCAGCCACCCTCTGTAACCTTCATTTTGATACTCCTAACGCCCCCTCCTCCCCCGTTGACAAGGACCATACAATGCGCAATGGCTAATGGCGGACCTCCAGGGCTGTCGCAAACCACTACATTCTCATATTATCTGCTGCCAGTGAGTGTCAGTGACTGTGAGTGTTACTCGATGCCTGAGAAGGGGATGATGGCCACTGATGCGTTTTTGTTGCCTTGTCTATATGGTTTTCTGTATGCGAAGGAAGCTTGCACTGTTAACAGACTGTACTTCTTTTTTGTGAGGGAAACTCTGCATCTTTGGTGTATGTGTAAAGGAAGCTTCCAATAATGATGCCCTTGTGGTATCTGAAATATGTGTTTGGATGACGCTTGCACCGCTGAGACATGTTTTCATCCATGTGCTTGCGTACTAAGAGGCCAAGCTCATGTGTGACACTTTCAACTATTTCCAGCTGTTTAGTGTACAGAGCCGTCTTCTAGCCCTTGTAGTTTTGCTTATTTCAGTAGAACAACAGGCTTACAATACCAGTGTGTAAAATGTTGATTGCCCAGAGCTAGGACGGTATGCAGATGTCACATGCTAATGACCACATGCATGATTTCCCCTATTGTGCATTGCCATGTACACATGACATGCATCATGTAGTGATGTCACATTTACCTTTTTGGACTCGGCTGCGTCCAGTCCCCTGATTCTGTTGTCATAGAACGTTCGTGGCGCGCTGTTCCACTGGTGACAGTTGGTGTTTGGCTGGCGTTGGTTGAACACGCTCCTGTGTTTGCTCTGAGGAACTGTCATTGTTGAAATAAACATCCGTTCCTGTATTCCTTGTGTGCGGTGTCATTATTACATTTCTTGGCGACGATCGCCAGCCATATGTAGTGACACCAGCTGAGCTGAGGGAAGGAGTGACGTACTCCTTTGATGCTAAGGCGCAAAAGATATCACCTACAAGGAAGGAGCAGCCTTGGAATAGAAGTAAGCATACGGGAGGTCGTATGGAAAATCCTGTGTGGGAACGAAAGCAGCGTGGCGGACATTCATAATTGAAGCGATGTGAAGCGGGAACGGACACCGCGTTGAAAGAGAAATATTAGCACCGTATAAGGAGAGATATTTATCTGGAGAAGTGAAATGGTGCGGAGTGTGCGTGTCTGAGTTTTGGCACATCAATTATTCAGTGCGCTGACTGGAAGATGCGCGTTCGTGACGGAGCAGCTGTTTGAGAAAGTGACGAAGAAAATAGCATTTAAGGTCATCTGTAACGTATCGTAATATTTAAAAGCAGCGCTATACAAAGGAATCAGCAGAGTGTTACAAGACCACTTTAGGCTATGCGTCTTGTGTACCTGACAGGATTCGGCTGTCTTCCGTCATCGTAGTGACTTTTCAGATGTTGAGTAAAGAGAGTTAAGCGGAGTGAGCCCCCCAGTGGCTTATGTGCGCATTACATGCGAACAAGCCAGAAGTGAAGATTTGTTTTTATTATCATATGGGAGAAAAGTTGCGGAGCAAAGTTAGTGGGCAACTTTTGAGTCACGTTGGCACACATAAAGCAAAATAGTTTTTAGGTAGAAAGGAAAAAAAAAAGAAAATGGCTACCTCTTCAATAGTGATTCCTCCTTCATTCATGGCACAACCAGGGCAATCTTCAATGCCTTGGGAGGAATGGATTGACCTGTTTGAAAATTACATAGTAGCTTTAGATGGCAAGGAAATTCTCTGCAGAGAGGAAAAAAGCGCTACTACTGGGTACCATAGGGAAGGAAGCACATCGCATCTTTAAGTATTTACCACAAATGCTGGGAAGCAACAATCAACCGGTGGAGGATGTGTTTGAGGAAGCAAAAAAACGTTTGGAGAAACGGTTTGCGAAAGAAGAGAACGTCGTGCTTTCAAGGTACAAATTCTATACTAGACCACAGAAAGCTGAGGAAACTATGGAAGAGTTCGTATCAATATTGCGGGAGCTGTCCATAAAGTGCAACTTCGGGCAAATGACGGATGAACTTATTCGTGACCAATTCATCGTACATTGCCATAGCAAAAAAGCACAAGAGAGGTTATGGGCAGCTAAAAACCCAACATTGAAAGATGCGTTGTCCATTGCAAAAGTAGTGGAAGAGTCTGAGCGGTGCATGTTGATTATGAGCAAGAAGATGCCGTCGCTGAGGAAGTGACAGCAATTGGGCGGAAGGATTACCCAATGAAGTCAACGACAGATAAAAGCAACCCAAGAATACAGAAAGACAGCAAGCACAAGGGATGTGCAAGATGTGGAAGTTTAGTACATTCAAGTGACTCGAGATGGTGTTTTGCGAGCAGACAAGAATGCAGGAAGTGTGGACGCAGGGGTCACTATGCAAGAATGTGTAAGACGACGGACCGGTCAAGGGTTGCCGTTGCAGAAGATTCAAGTTTAGATGGTGATGGTGATGAACGCGTGTTGATGGTCCTACCAGGCAACGGTATCGAAGGCAAAAGAAAATGTCCAAAAGCTGTATTTTGCATACAAGGAAAACAAGTAGAACTGATGGTGGACTGTGGGTCTTTGTACACCATTGAGCCTAAATGGATGTGGAAAAAAGAGTGGCCACAAGTTTCACTGGTACCAAAGGACATTGATCCGCGAGGGTACCAAAGAGAGACTATCGATGTAATCGGCTTCTTCACCGCTCCTATCATTTTTAAGTCAAGACAAACTGTGGGCAAAGTCTATGTCGTGGAGGATGGACCTCCTATTCTGGGGTGGTGCCATCAATTTGATCTTCACATAATCATAGACCCACATGCTGAGGGCCAAGTACTTAGCTTGTCTGACGCGTCTACCGACGAAATTCTGAGAGAAATGGAGGGTGTATTTATAAAGGAGCTTGGTGAACTTAAGGGGTACACTCACAAAATAATTTTAAAGAAAGGCACAGTCCCCGTCAAGCATAAATTGAGAAGGGTACCTGTTGTGGTGCGGGAGGAGGTGAAACAATTGATAGATCAAATGTTGAAAGATGGCGTAATCGAACCGGTGGAGGCCTCCGAGTGGGTCTCTCCAGTGGTTATCAGTAAAAAGAGTGATGGGAAGTTGAGATTCTGTGTTGACTTGAGTAGTTTAAACCAATATATTGTAACTGACACTTTTCCCCTTTCCAACATTAATGAATTGTTACTATTGCTTGGGGGTGGTAAGTACTTTTCAAAACTCGATTTGAAGAGTGCTTACCACCAGATCAAACTAGATGAGGAGTCCAAGAACTTCACGTCATTTATCACCATGGGGGGAACCTTTAGGTTCAGGAGACTGCCTTTCGGGCTGTCTTCAGCAGCAAGTGTCTTCCAACGTATCATGACAGAAGTGTTGAGGGGTGTTGAAAAGGTAAAATTTTTTCAGGATGACATTCTCGTGTTCGGAGAGTCAATTCAAGATCACAACAAATGTTTGAGAGAAGTATTGGGTAGGTTGAGGGAGGCTGGCCTGACCTTAAAGAAAGAAAAATGTGAGTTTTTGGTGGAAGAAATTGAGTACCTGGGACATACCATCTCAGGTCAAGGTGTTCGTCCAAAAGTTGACCTTATTGAAGCAATACGTGATGCTCCTGTTCCGAATGACAAAGACAAACTGAGATCGTTTATGGGCCTAATTGAGTATTACGCCACATTTGTAAGTGGCTTTGCCACCAAGACAGAGGCTCTTAGAGTATTGTTGAAGAAGGGATGTTCCTTTTCATGGGGGGAGGAGCAGCAAGCTGCTTTCGAGCTAATCAAGAAAAGCATTTGTGAAGCAGGGGTCTTGGCACCGTTTGACACCCAACTCACCACCTATCTTACAGTTGATGCAAGTGCTTGTGGTTTGGGGGCTGTCTTGTCCCAAACCTATAAGGGGCGTGAGAGAACTGTGGCATTCGCCTCCCGAAGTTTGACTGAGTGCGAGTGTAACTATTCAGTAATAGAGCGGGAGGTGTTGGCAGCAGCATGGTCTGCGGAACATGTCAGGACTTTCTTGTGGGGTCTTGAATTTTGCATCCACACAGATCACAAGCCTTTAATCAAAGTGCTGAGTCCAGGTGGGGCTGGCAAGGGGTCAGCAAGGTTAGCCAGACTTGCATCTCGCTTGCAGGAGTACAGGTACAAGGTGACACACATTCCTGGGTGGAGAAATGCACAAGCAGACTGTTTGTCTCGGTTGTCTTTGTGTAAGAGAGGTGGCGTAAATGAAAGCAACGCGTGGGAGCAGGAATGAGCGGTTGCCTCTTTGAGCGATATGGCTGAATGTGTGGGAGGAGCAGTTACGGCGGAGGAATGGAAGTTGGGCATAGAACATGATTCATGCCTTAAAGAGGTGGAACGTATGTTGATCACAGGGTGTAGAAGAGAAAGTACTGTGGTGCCCACTGTTAGACCTTTTGTCAAGATCCTTGACGAGTTGAGCATGAGCGAGTCCAAGGTGTTAATGAGGGACGACAAATTTGTACCACCATGTGCTTTAAGACGAAAGATAATAGCGCTAGCTCATGAGGGCCATCTAGGCCAAACTTTGACCAAGAAACGTGTGAGAGAGAACTTTTGGTGGCCCAGTATGGATGAGGACATTAACGCTTGGGTGGTTAATTGTGAGGTGTGCGTACAGAGTGAAAAAAGGCTCAAGATGGGTCCTAAGTCTAACGTTGGACATATTGAAGATCCAGGATTATCATGGAGTACCGTTTGCTTGGACTTTATTGGACCAATACAAGGAGTGGATGAGAGACTTAAGAATGCGTTGGTCATGGTTGATGTCCACTCTAAGTGGCTCATCGTGCATTTCATGTCTGAAGTCACTACTCATAGTACTATAGAGAAACTTAAAGTCATTTTTCAAGGGGAGGGCCTTCCAAGAGTCCTTGTCACGGACAATGGGACCCAATTGGTATCTAGAGAAATGAGAGATTTCCTAGACAAGTGCGGTATTACACATCATCGCACCACTTTGTACAACCCCCAAGCCAACGGTATGGTTGAGCGGGCTAATCGAATGGTTAAAGGTACCATTTCCATGGCCATTCAGAGTGGGAAGAATGTGAGGAAGATGGTAAATGAAATGGTGTGGGCGCATCGTACGACTGTGCACAGTGTGACTGGGTTTTCTCCGTTCGAGAAGAAGCGTGGTAGGAAGCCTGGAACCAAACTCCTACCTAATTCGTTTCACCTAATTTGGCCATAGTGAAAGAGGCTGGCCATGGCACTAGAGCTTCGGGTATCAGTACCGGTGACTTAGTTAAAATCAGACATGGCAGGACTGTCCGTGGCCTGTCCAAGTTTTGGGGGCCATTCAAAGTGAAGCAGGTATTCAAGAACTATGTTGTTCTTGACAATGGTAACAAGTGGAATAAGCGTAGAGTTGCTTTGTTCCGCAAGGGAAGGGAGTTGACACCTAAAGTAGTTGGTGATGATGTGAAAAGTTCTGAAAAGATTGCTAATGACTTGTGGCTTTTGAGCGATGTTGGCATCAAAGCCAACGACTTAGGTGGAGGTGATGAGGGCGGAATTGGGGATTTCACTGGGGAAGCTCACAACTTTCTGCCTGGTACCTCTCCTGCTTCTGCAGGGGATGAGTCTTCACACCCTTGCCGTGACCGCAGACCGCCTAGTTATTTGGCTGACTATGTACTTACATGATTTCTTTGTTGCACACTTTCTAACTGTTTTATTTCCTCTCTTTTTGGGTGAAGGGAAGGGGGTGTGTAGTGATGTCACATTTACCTTTTTGGACTCGGCTGCGTCCAGTCCCCTGATTCCGTTGTCATAGAACGTTCGTGGTGTGCTGTTCCACCGGTGACATAAAGAACATTATACAAGAAGCATACCTTACGAGGATTTTTCTGTTGGGACGACTGTATTGAACTGTGGAAAAAGGGAAAATTAGAATTCCCAGATTAATTGTATATATATTGAACGCTCCTTCCTTATTGTACACATCTACAGTGTGTTTAGTGTATTTATACTGGCGATGCTTAGTAGGGTGAAATGAATAAGAGATGCTTGACTGCAGCTGTGCTGAACAAAATGTATTTTTATACATGCAGTTGAAGAAAATGCCCCAGTTACTTACCGGTAATCTTCATTACTCCGAGTCCTAGTCTTCCTCGCCACAGTATAGATTCCCATCCCTCCCTTCCCTGTTGCATATGTCTTCATTTTTTTGTGATTGAGGCTTTGGAGACAGGATGTGCTGTGGGTGGACTTCCTCTTTATACGAGGAAGAGGAAGTCAGCCATATTGGAGGGATGGTAGGCTAGTATGCAAATCTTTGACTTGGGAGTTTCTGTGGGAGGCTAAAGCTCATTGTGCAATTACTGTGGTGAGGAAGACGGATAAGGAGGTAATCTAAATTAAAAGGCAATGCAAAGCAGTGATTTGAAAATACATTTGGTGTGTTTTAAAACTAAGCATGGATGTAGCCATCCTGGGGAACCGTAGCCATCCTGGGGAACCATAGCCATCCTGGGGAACCAGGTTCGAGTCACGGCAACGATGCTCAACACCCTGTGATCCTGGGCAAATGACTTAATCTCCACGTGCCTAACAAAAATGAATGTGTTCATCTGTAACGAAACTGGTGCTCATGTAAAGCACTCTGAGACCTGATGTCTTGGGTCTAGTTCGTGCTATATAAAACGTAAAAAAATTTTTTTTTTAAAAAAGCATTATGTTATGCTTATGTCAAGCAGTACCTGATGCGAGAACACTTGGGTTTAGCAATATCACTCATTATCAATCAGTTCGTAAAAATACAGTTTACATTGTGAGTCAACACAGCAGAGACTGATCATTGCAATGCAGCAGAATTCTCTCAGAAACAGGGCTTTGAGCTTCAGTGCGTCACTTCCAGGCACCAGTGATTTAGAAGCCCTTAACATTGTAGGTCATCTACTTACTCAGAGCAGAAGACCCTACATTGCACAAATAGAAGCAAGCAACTGATAAGAAATTGCAAAATCCGTGCTTGAGAGCAAATCAAAAGAGAGTGCTGAGGCAAATTAATCATTACCCTTCAAAACCAGGGATTTCATTTGGCCATGACAGCTGATGCTATAGACAGCGTTGGCCAAAACGACATTTCATAAACACTTTTTTTCGCAGCTTGTTTAGTGAACATTTGTTTGTCAAGGAAACAACTTCATATTTTTGTAAACAGTTGTTTATTCAGAAGTGATCCTTTTACACAGTTGTAAGGAGTTTGGTTTAGCTGCACGAAAAGAAGACTTTCCATCAACACTGAGCATTTATTCAATAACTGCATTTTTGCTTATATTCTTTGACCTGCTAAAAGTTTCATAATTTGAGTTATTTTGATTGGATGCGCCAAGATTGTATTTATCATGTATGTAATTATACCTAGGCTACGTGTAAAAAAAAAAATATATATATATATATATTCACTGAAAAAACCATAGGTTTCAGACACGTTATAGTTAGAAATTAGCATTTAAAAAACCTTTGAAATTCACTGAAAAAACCATAGGTTTTAGGGACAGTTATAGTTAGTTGGACATTGCACTCGTACAAAACCCGTGAAATTCCCCGTTATAGTTAGTTCAGCTAACTATAACTCGCGCTCCGCAATGCACTGCTGATGACGTCACATATTACATCACTCATGACATGGTCAGTGACATCACTGATGACATCACTGATGACATCTCAAATGACATCACTGATGACATCATCCAGTGACTGTGTGTTTCTGTAAAGTTTAAATATTTTTAATATATATAGGGAAAGGCGTATTGAAGAATGAGTGGGTGTATAAGTGTCTGTATGGATGATTTAGTAGGTGCGTGACTAATTCTATAAGTGAGTGATTAAACGTATCTTACTGAATGCATGGGTTAGTGACTAAACTGGGTGAATGTCCGTATCTGTCTGTTGCTGTGTAAGTGGCTGCATGGGTTTGTGAATAGCTACATGAGTGTCTATAAGAGTTATTGATTTGTTGTCTGAGTATCTGTATGGGTGCCTGAGTGTTTGTGTGGATGGGGTGTGTGCGACTGTGCATAGATGTGTGAGTGGGTGATTCACTGGGTGGATGGTTTCAAGAGTGCATCTGTGATAGACTGTATGGGTGGGTAAGTGTGTGTAAGAGTGTGTTAGTGAGTGAATGTATGTCCCAGTGGTACATGCGTGAGTAACTACATATGTGAAAGGCAGTATATATGTCTGTTAGAGTATATAAATAGCTATAAGCGAGAGTGAGTGATTGTGATAGTGGCTGTATGGATGAGTGTGTGCTTGTATCAGTGATTGTATAAGAGCGTAACAATGTGCTAGTATTTGTATGATTAAGAGAGCTGGTGTGTGTATAACTGTATAGGTGAGTAAATGGCAGTGTGGTTAATTATTTGCATGACTGACTAGGTGTGTGAGTACCTCTATGGATGAGTGGCGGTGTTTGAGTGTCTATATAGGAGTAAGAGTGCATATGATAGTCCTGTACTGAGTGACCATAAGTATGAGTGACTGTACGGGTGAGTGAGTGGATGTGTGTGTGTAGTCCTAAGAATCAGTGAGTGGGTATGTAGTTATTGGTGTTGGAGTGTCTATGGTTTTGCGAATGGCAGTCTGTAATTTAGATTGGGTGTATCAAAGGTTATATTAGGGTGTGAAGAGCTGCATCAGATTATCACGTGGATGATGTCATCAGTGATGTCATTTGAGATGTCATCAGTGATGTCATCAGTGATGTCACTGACCATGTCATGAGTGATGTAATATGTGACGTCATCAGCAGTGCATTATGGGGCGCGAGTTATAGTTAGCTGAACTAACTATAACGGGGAATTTCACGGGTTTTGTACGAGTGCAATGTCCAACTAACTATAACTGTCCCTAAAACCTATGGTTTTTTCAGTGAATTTCAAAGGTTTTTTAAATGCTAATTTCTAACTATAACGTGTCTGAAACCTATGGTTTTTTCAGTGAATTTCAAAGGTTTTTTAAATGCTAATTTGTAACTATAACGTGCCTGAAACCTACGGTTTTTTCAGTGAATTTCAAAGGTTTTTAAATGACATTTTTAAATGTATTAATTTTTATATTAATTTTTTTCATACTGATTTACTACATTTTTACAAACAATTTCTTTTACATATTTTATTTTTTAAATTACATTGTAATTACATTATACATTACATTACAAAAAATACTTTCTCAGAATGAATTACTTTAGTTTAAATACTTTGCACATAGGCAATAGACTTTTAAGTACAGTAGTTACAGTTGTTGCAATGGGCAACACATTTTCAAACACAATGCAACATTCAGCTCAATGTGAATTTCTAGTTAAATGCAATTAGTTACTTTATGGATTACTTTTCTAACCACAGGACTGGATCCTAGATTCAGTCCTGGGACATCTCCTGTAAACAGTTGAGTAAAAGCGTTTTGGTTACAGTCGTGATTTTTAAGGAATATTATTGTATTTTAAAAGTTGACACTGAAACTTTTCCTCATAGAATCACCAATGTTATCCTATGGAAGGAAATTCACTTAGCAGGTAAAAACTGTTATCGTTACTTTTTCTTACTCAGTGTTGGATCCTGGATCCAGCACTGGTGCATCTCCTGTAAACAGTTGAAAAAATGCGTTTAAGTCATACAGGCGATTTTTAAGGAATATTTGTAGTTTGTGAAAATCGACACTTTGAAACTTTTCTGCTGAAAACCAGACAATGGATTCCTATGGAAGAAAAGATAAGTTACTGGTAAGTACGGTTAAAATTACTTTTCAGGGTCAGTGCTGGGCTAAAAGATGCAGCACTGGGTTCTCTCCCTGATAACAGGTGAGTAAATCGGAATTCGTATTTCGGCTGATTTTAGAAGAATAATTTAAAGTTCCAAAACTCCACACTTAGAAGAATTTCCAAGTGAAACCAGTCAATGTTAGCCTATGGAAGGAAATTCAAGTTACTGGTAAGTACGGTTAAAATTACTTTTCAGGACCAGTACTGGGCTGAAAGATGCAGCACTGAGGTCTCTCCTGATAACAGGTGAGTAAATCAGAATTCGGATTTCGGCTGATTTTAGAGGAATATTTGTATGTTTCAAAAATCAACACTTAGAAACTTTTTCAGCAAAAAGCAGGCAATGATATCCTATGGAAGGAAATTCAAGTTACTGGTAAGTACGGTTAAAATTACTTTTTAGGATTAGTACTGGGCTGAAAGATGCAGCACTGAGGTCTCTCCTGATAACAGGTGAGTAAATCGGAATTCGTAGTTCGGCTGATTTTAGAGGAATATTATAAAGTTCCAAAACTCAACACTTAGAAGAATTTCCAAGTGAAACCAGTCAATGTTAGCCTATGGAAGGAAATTCAAGTTACTGGTAAGTACGGTTAGAATTACTTTTCAGGACCAGTACTGGGCTGAAAGATACAGCACTGAGGTCTCTCCTTATAACAGGTGAGTAAATCGGAATTCGTATTTCGGATGATTTTAGAAGAATATTTGCACAATGGTGAAGGGAGGGGCCGGGGCCTGAGGTGACATCTGTGCAAACGCGCCCCGTGGCGCTGCTTTAAGTTGGGGATTAAGTCCCTTGAATCCTGAGGGTCTCTAGGGGCCAACTAGCCCACCAGGAACCTCCAATATGCGCCAGGGGCTGCGTTGCAGAGACGTGTAGAGAGGCCACACCCCTTTACACCTCTCTGCAACGCAGCTCTGTGGCGCTTTCTGGATGTACCTGTTGGGCTAGTTGGCCCCAGGGACCTCAGGATTGAAGGGATTTAATCCCCAAATTAAAACGCGCCACGGGGCGCGTTTGCACAGATGTCACCTGAAGCCCCGCCCCTCCCTTCACCACTGTGCAAACGCGCCCGTGGCGCGTTTTAAGTCAGGGGATTAACTCCCTTGAATCCTGAGGGTCCCTGGGGGCCAACTAGCCCATCAGGTATATCCAAAAGCGCCAGAGAGCTGCGTTGCAGAGAGGTGTAAAAGGGGCGTGGCCTCTGTACACCTCTCTGCAACGCAGCCCCTGGCGCATACTGGAGTTTCCTGGTGGGCTAGTTGGCCCCAGGACCCCCAGTATTCAAGGGGATTCGTTCCCTCTCTGCAAACGCGCCAGGGCGCGTTTGCAGAGTGGTGAAGGAAGGGGCGGGGCCTGCGGGCCCGATCGTTTTTTTTTTTTTGTCCCCTGTGTGGCCCCCTTCCTTTTCCTGTTTTTGGGCCCTGGGGACCCCATCCCCAGGGCCTTACCCCTTTTTTTAATTAAAATGTAAAAAAAACGGGAAGGGGCCGCGTGGCCCCCTTCCCTAGGCCTGTATTGGCCCCGGGACCCCATCCCCGGGGCATGGCCTCTATTTCTACATTTTATTCTTTGGAGGGGGCTGCGTGGCCCCCTCCTCTGGCCATTTAAGGCCCCGGGACCCCATCCCCGGGGCCGGCCATACCCTTTTTTTTGTGTTTTTTTTTTTAAACTTTGGGGAGGGGGCTGCGTGGCCCCCTCCCGGGCCACTTATGGCCCCGGGGACCCCATCCCCCGGGGCCTGGCCTCACGTTGGAGACTGTGTGGGGTCCCCAATCCCCCACAGTCCCGCCGGCTCCCCGCGTCCCTTGGGAGCCGGCATTGCTTTTCCACATGGGGAGCTGCTAAGATGCAGCTCCTCATGTGGAAAGCAATGTGCTTGGATATTGGAAGAGAGAGCAGGTTTCCCTGCTCTCTCTTCCAATATCCAAAGCAGTTTGCTATGGCAGGACGGGAGCCGCGAGGCTCCCGTCCTGCCATAGCAAACTACAGTGTCCCGAGGGTAGGCACCCCGGGACACTGCAGGAGCCGGCCCTGGGGGTGGCGGTCCCCAGGGCCATCAAGGGCTCCAGGAGGGGGCCGCGCGGCCCCCTCCCTTAAATTGCACAGCCCCGGGGAGGTGGTGGTCCCCGGGGCTCTGAGGGTCCGTAATGGACCCCCACATTTATTTATAAGTGCCCCGGGGAGGTGGTGGTCCCCGGGGCATGTGGGGGTCTGGAGCCCCCCACACCTTATTTAAATAAAAAAGAAGCCCCGGGGGTGGCGGTCCCCGGGGCTGCGGAGGGCAGAAGAGCCCTCCCGCACCATTTTTCTATAAAGCCCCGGGGGTGGCGGTCCCCGGGCTTGGGGGCCTTTGAGGCCCCCATACAAACAATATACCCACCCCCACCATGCCCCCGGGACTTGGGCCACCCGGGGCAAATGCAATCGAAGCGCGGAGACCGCGCTTCGATTTTCTCGGCAGGATTCGCGCACCCTGAGCGCATCCTGCCGATTTTTAAAAAAATTTTTTTTTTGCCCAGGGGTCCTTGTGGGACCCCTGAGCAAACCTAGGGGTCAGGGTGTTTCTACCCTGCCCCCTTTGTGCGCTTTGCGCACTTGTTTCTGTCCCTCGGTTCTACCGAGGGACAAAATGGCTGCCAACATTTCCTGAATCGGAATGTTGACAGCCAGCTGACAGCCAATTAACATGCAGCTCGTGATCGGGACGGTGCGCGCAGGGTGCGCTGAGGGTACGCGGACCCTACTCGGCCATAGATATATCTATACTTTTACTTTTGATTTTCTCAGCAACTACTGAACGGATTTACACCATTTAACAAAAAGGGTTCTTTCTGAACCAAGAACTACCTCTTTGCCAAATATGGTGTAATTCCGTTCAGCAGTTCAGGCTGTAGCCGTGTCTAAAGTTTCCTATGGAAAATTGCATGGGGAAAACGCGTTTTGGGACCCCCTTTTTCTCGGCCCCCGCTTGACGAATCCCCCGAGACTTTCAGGGTAGGAGCGGACCGGAGCGCCCCACAAAGTTTGAAAATTTTGCGAAGATACGTCAACCGGCAAGAGAGTTATTTCAAATAGAATATCGCGGATTTCCTATGGATAATAGGTTGTAACTATAACTATCTACTGGCGACCGCCAGTAGATAATATATATGTATATATATATTTTTTTTTTTAAATCGGCAGGATGCGCTCAGGGAGCGTGGATCCTGCCGGAAAATAAAAAAATCGAAGCGCGGTCTCCCGCGCTTCGATGTTAATTGGCCCCCGGGTGGCCCAAGTCCCGGGGGCATGGTGGGGAGGTTTTAATTTATGTAGGGGGCCTCTAAGGCCCCCAAGCCCGGGGACCGCCACCCCCGGGGCTTTATTTAAAAATGATGGCGGGAGGGCTCTGAGCCCTCCCGCAGCCCCGGGACCGCCACCTCCCGGGGCTTCTTTTTTTTTTTTTAAACCTGTGTGGGGGCTCCAGCCCCCACATGCCCGGGGACCGCCACCTCCCCGGAGCACTAAACATTTAAATATGGGGGTCCGTTACGGACCCCAAGCCCCGAGGACCACCACCTCCCCGGGGCTGTGCACTGAATGGGAGGGGGCCTCGCGGCCCCTCCTGGAGCCCTTGATGGCCCTGGGGACCA
Organism: Calotriton arnoldi; assembly: GCA_963921515.1. Lineage (NCBI taxonomy): Eukaryota > Metazoa > Chordata > Amphibia > Caudata > Salamandridae > Calotriton > Calotriton arnoldi. The sequence goes on from CAWUFW010012821.1 coordinate 476,027, forward strand.
CCACCCCCAGGGCCGGCTCCTGCAGTGTCCCGGGGTGCCTACCCCGGGACACTGCTGTTTGCTATGACAGGATGGGAGCCTCGCGGCTCCCGTCCGGTCATAGCAAACTTGGTTTGCATTTTGAAAGAGAGAGCAGGAAACCTGCTCTCTCTTTCAAAATGCAAACCAATTGCTTTTCCACATGGGGAGCAGCATGTTAGCTGCTCCCCATGTGGAAAAGCAATGCCGGCTTCCGCAGGAGGCGGGGAGCCGGCTGGGACTGTGGGGGATTGGGGACCCCCACAGTCTCCAACGTGAGGCCAGGCCCCGGGGATGGGGTCCCCGGGGCCATAAGTGGCCCGGGAGGGGGCCACGCAGCCCCCTCCCCAAAGTTCAAAACATTTTTTATTTTTAAATAAGGGAAAGGCCGGCCCCGGGGGATGGGGTCCCCGGGGCCTTAAATGGCCTGAGGAGGGGGCCACGCAGCCCCCTCCAAAGAAAAAAAAGAAAAATCGAGGCCATGCCCCGGGGATGGGGTCCCGGGGCCAATATAGGCCCAGGGAAGGGGGCCACGCGGCCCCCTTCCCGTTTTTTTTTAAATTAAAAAAAAAAAATGCTCAGGCCCCGGGGGATGGGGTCCCCGGGGCCAAAAGTGGGCAAGGGAAGGGGGCCACGCAGCCCCCTCCCATTAAAAAAAAAAAAACGAAAAAAAAAACGACCGGCATCGTGCCGGAGGCCCCGCCCCTCCCTGCAGTACTCTGCAAACGCACCCCCTGGCGCGTTTGCAGAGGGGTAACGAATTCCCCTTGAATACTGGGGGTCCCTGGGGGCCAACTAGCCCACCAGGAACCTCCAGTATGCGCCAGGGGCTGCCTTGCAGAGACGTGTACATAGGCCACGCACCTTTTACACCTCTCTGCAACGCAGCTCTGTGGCGCTTTGGAGGTATATGGTGGGCTAGTTGGACTCCAGGGACCCTCAGGATTCAAGGGGACTTAATCCCCCAACTTAAAACGCGCCACAGGGCGCGTTTGCACAGTGGTGAAGGGAGGGGCGGGGCTTCATGTGACATGTGTGCAAACAGGCCCCGTGGCGCGTTTTAAGATGGGGGATTAAATCCCCTTCAATCCTGAGGGTCCCTGGGGGCCAACTAGCCCAACAGGTACATCCAGAAAGCGCCACAGAGCTGCGTTGCAGAGAGGTGTAAAGGGGTGTGGCCTCTCTACACGTCTCTGCAACGCAGCCCCTGGCGCATACTGGAGGTTCATGGTGGGCTAGTTGGCCCCTAGGGAACCTCATGATTCAAGGGGACTTAATCCCCCAACTTAAAACGCGCCACGGGCGCGTTTGCACAGATGTCACCTCAGGCCCCGCCCCTCCCTTCACCATTGTGCAAATATTCCTCTAAAATCTGCCTTACTACGAATTCCGATTTACTCACCTGTTATCAGGAGAGACCTCAGTGCTGCATCTTTCAGCCCAGTACTGGTCCTGAAAAGTAATTTTAACCGTACTTACCGGTAACTTGAATTTCCTTCATAGGCTAACATTGACTGGTTTCACTTGGAAATTCTTCTAAGTGTGGAGTTTTGGAACTTTAAAATATTCCTCTAAAATCAGCCGAAATACGAATTCCGATTTACTCACCTGTTATCAGGAGAGACCTCAGTGCTGTATCTTTCAGCCCAGTACTGGTCCTGAAAAGTAATTTTAACCGTACTTACCAGTAACTTGAATTTCCTTCCATAGGCTAACATTGGCTGGTTTCACTTGGAAATTCTTCTAAGTGTTGAGTTTTGGAACTTTAAAATATTCCTCTAAAATCAGCCGAAATACGAATTCCGATTTACTCACCTGTTATCAGGAGAGACCTCAGTGCTGTATCTTTCAGCCCAGTACTGATCCTCAAAAGTAATTTTAACCGTACTTACCAGTAACTTGAATTTCCTTCCATAGGATATCATTGCCTGCTTTTTGCTGAAAAAGTTTCTAAGTGTTGATTTTTGAAACATACAAATATTCCTCTAAAATCAGCCGAAATACGAATTCCGATTTACTCACCTGTTATAAGGAGAGACCTCAGTGCTGTATCTTTCAGCCCAGTACTGGTCCTGAAAAGTAATTTTAACCATACTTACCAGTAACTTGAATTTCCTTCATAGGCTAACATTGACTGGTTTCACTTGGAAATTCTTCTAAGTGTGGAGTTTTGGAACTTTAAAATATTCCTCTAAAATCAGCCGAAATACGAATTCCGATTTACTCACCTGTTATCAGGAGAGACCTCAGTGCTGTATCTTTCAGCCCAGTACTGGTCCTGAAAAGTAATTTTAACCGTACTTACCAGTAACTTGAATTTCCTTCCATAGGCTAACATTGACTGGTTTCACTTGGAAATTCTTCTAAGTGTTGATTTTTGAAACATACAAATAGTCCTCTAAAATCAGCCGAAATCCGAATTCTGATTTACTCACCTGTTATCAGGAGAGACCTCAGTGCTGCATCTTTCAGCCCAGTACTGGTCCTGAAAAGTAATTTTAACCGTACTTACCGGTAACTTGAATTTCCTTCATAGGCTAACATTGACTGGTTTCACTTGGAAATTCTTCTAAGTGTGGAGTTTTGGAACTTTCTAATATTCCTCTAAAATCAACCAAAGTACGAATTCCAATTTACTCACCTGTTATCAGGAGAGAACCCAGTGCTGCATCTTTTAGCCCAGCACTGACCCTGAAAAGTAATTTTAACCGTACTTACCAGTAACTTATATTTTCTTCCATAGGAATCCATTGTCTGGTTTTCAGCAGAAAAGTTTCAGTGTCGATTTTCACAAACTACAAATATTCCTTAAAAATCGCCTGTATGACTTAAACGCATTCTTTCAACTGTTTACAGGAGATGCACCAGTGCTGGATCCAGGATCCAACACTGAGTAAGAAAAAGTAACGATAACAGTTTTTACCTGCTAAGTGAATTTCCTTCCATAGGATAACATTGGTGATTCTATGAGAAAAAGTTTCTAAGTGTCAACTTTTAAAATACAATAATATTCCTTAAAAATCACGACTGTCACCAAAACGCTTTTACTCAACTGTTTACAGGAGATGTACCAGGACTGAATCTAGGATCCAGTCCTGTGGTTAGAAAAAGTAATCCATAAAGTAACTAATTGCATTTAACTAGAAATTCACATTGAGCTGAATGTTGCATTGTGTTTGAAAATGTGTTGCCCATTGCAACAACTGTAACTACTGTACTTAAAAGTCTATTGCCTATGTGCAAAGTATTTAAACTAAAGTAATTCATTCTGAGAAAGTATTTTTGTAATGTAATGTATAATGTAATTACAATGTAATTTAAAAAATAAAATATGTAAAAAAAATTGTTTCTAAAAATGTAGTAAATCAGTATGAAAAAAATTAATATAACAATTAATACATTTAAAAATTGTCATTTACAAAACCTTTGAAATTCACTGAAAAAAACGTAGGTTTCAGACATGTTATAGTTAGGAATTAGCATTTAAAAAACCTTTGAAATTCACTGAAAAAACCATAGGTTTCAGATATGTTATAGTTAGAAATTAGCATTTAAAAAACCTTTGAAATTCACTGAAAAAACCATAGGTTTTAGGGACAGTTATAGTTAGTTGGACATTTTACTCGTACAAAACCCGTGAAATTCCCCCGTTATAGTTAGTTCAGCTAACTATAACTCGCGCCCCGCAATGCACTGCTGATGACGTCACATATTACATCACTCATGACATGGTCAGTGACATCACTGATGACATCACTGATGACATCTCAAATGACATCACTGATGACATCATCCACGTGATAATCTGATGCAGCTCTTCACACCCTAATATAACCTTTGATTCACCCAATCTAAATTACAGACTGCCATTCGCAAAACCATAGACACTCCAACACCAATAACTACATACCCACTCACTGATTCTTAGGTCTACACACACACACATCCACTCACTCACCCGTACAGTCACTCATACTTATGGTCACTCAGTACAGGACTATCATATGCACTCTTACTCCTATATAGACACTCAAACACCGCCACTCATCCATAGAGGTACTCACACACCTAGTCAGTCATGCAAATAATTAAACACACTGCCATTTACTCACCTATACAGTTATACACACACCAGCTCACTTAATCATACAAATACTAGCACATTGTTACGCTCTTATATAATCACTGATACAAGCACACACTCATCCATACAGCCACTATCACAATCACTCACTCTCGCTTATAGCTATTTATATACTCCAACACACATATATACTGCCTTTCACATATGTAGTTACTCACACATGTACCACTGGGACATACATTCACTCACTAACACACTCTTACACACACTTACCCACCCATACAGTCTATCACAGATGCACTCATGAAACCATCCACCCAGTGAATCACCCACTCACACATCTATGCACAGTCGCACACACCCCATCCACACAAACACTCAGGCACCCATACAGATACTCAGACAACAAATCAATAACTCTTATAGACACTCATGTAGCTATTCACAAACCCATGCAGCCACTTACACAGCAACAGACAGACGGATACAGACATTCACCCAGTTTAGTCACTAACCCATGCATTCAGTAAGATACGTTAAATCACTCACTTATAGAGTCAGTCACGCACCTACTAAATCATCCATACAGACACTTACACACCCACTCATTCTTCAATACGTCTTTTCCTATATATATTAAAAATATTTAAACTTTACAGAAACACACAGTCACTGGATGATGTCATCAGTGATGTCATTTGAGATGTCATCAGTGATGTCATCAGTGATGTCACTGACCATGTCATGAGTGATGTAATATGTGACGTCATCAGCAGTGCATTGCGGGGGCGTGAGTTATAGTTAGCTGAACTAACTATAACGGGGGAATTTCACGGGTTTTGTACGAGTAAAATGTCCAACTAACTATAACTGTCCCTAAAACCTATGGTTTTTTCAGTGAATTTCAAAGGTTTTTTAAATGCTAATTTCTAACTATAACATATCTGAAACCTATGGTTTTTTCAGTGAATATATATATATTTGTATTAATTTGTCGGGATAAAGATCAGTTCAATATTACATCGTTTTATAGAATCGTGTTTGTATTGGTTGCATAATTCTATTTAAATGCAGGGCAGTAATAATTTATGCATAGAGCCTTCTGCACATCTATTTGCATTAAGATTTGCTAATTTGGTGTCTCAATTAAGAACGACCAGGTGGACACACTGCAGGGATTTCCAAACACTATTGTATTGCTTAATGTTTGAGTTATCAGTGAGTGAACATCTGAACATAATCCACAAACACTGTATTTATTTATTTTGAGGTTTTGCATTGTGCTGCACTTTACCTGAAAGATACTTCAGAGTCCTGTAGAGTCAATATTAAATGTACAGGATTCTAGGGTAGCAGGGGTCGTATCATCGACAGGGAATAGCGCTGAGATATTCCTCATTCAATGGCAACATTTTGGGGAATTACTGAAATGCTGTTGTGAACAGTTCAGTTTTTAGGAGTCTGCTGTTGTGCACACTGTTGTTTTGTGATCTCACGGTCGAGTTGAGAAAAATCCGCAGCTTTGGTGCTTGAAGTCCTTGGGATCTGTCTTCATGGTTCTGCTTCTTGAAGGGCTGTTGAGTGATTTGATGCAGTGCAGCTCCTCAGGGATTGCTTGGTTCGGTTAAAGTGTGGGGCAACATTTTGCTTGCATTCCAGACTTCTCTTACAAAAGTCCAAAAAGGTCTGAGATTGACAGCATTTTCTTGTCAACCCAATACATTCACTTACCAACTTATAGTGGACGATCGCTTGCTCCCAGGTCAGCACTATGCCTACGTACACATTCAGGGGAGCACAGTAGAAACAGGGCCAACATTTCATAGAGTGTTTATTCAATCTACAACCACACCAGCCCTAAAAGTGACAAAAATGACAAGCACATCATTTATCAATACAATAAAAGTGTGAAACAATTTCTAATTCCATAGGTACAGCCCACCCAATAGCTGCTCTTCATCAAGGTAAACTTTGATGCCTCATACACAACAGTGATTTACGTTCATTTGACTTTATTCAGTGCACAACATATCTCTCTCTGTTTCTGGGTACACTTTGTAGGCATACAACATTTCACACCGCGTGTGGCGTGCCTTCATAGTTATAAACAGATGGATGCAACAGGAGTAAGAGGAGGCGTAGCCCCTGGCAAGTAGTTGGGGTGTAAAGTTTTGCTCCTCGAGTGGTATTTCCTCTTTGTTGGATCACCTGTGCTCACCGTACTGTTGACTGTGGAGTGTTTTGGAAGGTAGGCTCAGAAGAAGAGTTGAGAAAGACTACCTAAATAGACTTGAGAAAAATAACTTGAGAGGAGTCCCACGGCGCACAGCCAATGTTTCAAGACTCCATGACTTTTAATCATGAATGAACACACTGATCGCACTAATACCACAGTTTTGTTTATTTTAATTTGTGTTTCTTTTAATTCATCACAGAAAACTTAAAACGTGTGTAGAACTTCCAAATTGATCCACATTTTTGACACAATCGATCCATATCATTACAATTCATATCTGATTCCATTCCACAGCAAATTGAGTATTAATGCCCTTTAACCCTCATCCGAAAGTGGCCAAGGGAATTCATTGGGGATTGCAGTGAAAGGAGTCAGGACCTGTATATTTCAAAGATGTCTATATCCACTCATTTCTAGTAAGTCTCTCCCTTTGCCTATACAATATCAGCATTCCAAGTTTCTAGCCACATTTATATCATGTTAAGGCCATAACAATATTTCATTTTGCAGTTTAAAGCAAATCAATTTTCATCTTTCTTATTAGTGTACTTGTCCATAGGTTTATCTGTATTATTCTGGTTGATTGACAGTGAAGTGTGTATTCCTTGTCTCCTGCATTATCTACTGGCAACAACCTTGTTCCTTCATCACATTCTAAGGGAAGCCATCATCTCCTTCCGTTCTACTTTCTCTGTGATTGTGTAACAGTATTCCTGATTGGACTGCACAGGGTATGCACAATTTGACAAAGTCATGTTGGTGTTTAGAGTTCAGAATTCATGTAGATCGGCTTTCGCGAAATTCAAACACTGGAAACATTTCACAGGGGAAATCCCAAAAATGTTTTGATTGTAATTGGGACGCTTGCTCCAGCTCCACATGGCGTTCTGTTGTATCATCTTCAGTACAATATTTATCGATTTGAGAGTTGTCTTACGGTTCAATACTTATTTCTGCATGGAGGAATAGATTGTTGAAGGTGATCAGAATCATCAAAACATTGTTTTAGCAGACAGACATGGTTTAATTACGCTTTAATATTTAGTCTTTCTCTAAAAATAAATATTAGCTTAATAGTTTTGTAAAAACATAATTTTTATAATTTCGAAATAATGACACGACTTGTAGCTGAGAAACGTAGATGGAAGAAGATTTGTCACTGCATTCCAATGTAGGGAAGTAAGACAGATTGTTGGTTAGTTCCATGCCAGCAGCATCAGTATAAAAAAAGAGATGTGCTCTGCCGGGTTACGAGAGACAGCGGGTCAATGTACCACACTATATGAGAATGACCTGTGCTAAGATTGTCCAGTGTTGTTCCTGAGGGGCCAGATCCATACCACAATTTCAGGACATCCACATAAGATTATTTACATAGGATGAAAATTAATTTACTTTGTCCATGGTTATCCTGAAAACTTGGCATAGGTTCCGACCTGTCCGACCTTTGTTGGATACCCTTAACCTATGCAATAATGTATTTAATGGTATTGCTCATCGATAGAGATCTTTGGAGTTCTATAAGCAGATCTGAATGTCACAGCTCAGGGACATTCAGCAGCATGTAGGAGGGTATGATTGCAGAAGGGATAGTGTCTTAGTTCATCACACATTGAAAGCGCCTTGATGGTGATGATATCAGAACAGCGATGGTTTAAGGGGAAGGCACAAATTGGGACACAGAAATATTGAGATCCTCATCAGAGGTAGTTAAAGGTAAATCATCTATTCAGTGACACAGGAAGTAAGGTCACTTAAGATGCTCCAGGAGGCAGGTCTGCAGAAGATGGGGGATCTATATATCAATGGCACTTTTTTAACGCTTGCTGAACCTGGGGCGCAAGCAACAAGCTCTCCACTCTTTACGTTTATATATTATAGGCTAAGAGCGGCAATACGGGCACACCATTCTTGTTTTCCAGAAGAGCCCCCATCTTTAGGACATCCAAACACTGCTAACCATTAAAACTAGCAAGCACCTAGTGACTAGGCTATACAATGCGGCACAAACGGAGGACAATCAAGGAGGTGGTAAATCAATGGCAAAATGGAACGCAATCTTAGATAAGCCAATGGGAGAGGTTGAATGGAGGAAATGCTGTGCACAATTGAGCATGTTAACGTCAAACTGCAATTTATGGATTATTCAGTTCAAATATTTGCATCAAATGTATTACACCCCACTACAATTGTATAAGTACGGTCTGCAGAGTAACTCAAATTGCCCTCGCTGTGGGGGAGAGGGGGCTGATTTTATTCACCTGCCTTGGAGTTGCCCGACTGCAAATAGATTCTGGATGCAAGTTACAGAGGTGTTGTCTGCCATGATCGAGAAGAAGGTAGAATGTTTATTAGGCCTGCTGAATGATTTCCAGGCGACTGCAAAGAAGCTGTCATTAGTATGTCTGATGGTTGCAAAACGTAGAGTGGCACTACATTGGGGGCGTAAGGTTAGTCCCACGAAAGCAGTATGGCTTAAAGATTTGGCATATTGTAAGACACAACTGGAACTTTATGCGGAGGAGCTACCAGGGGCATCGAGGCCTAAAGACTACTGGGGTCCATTGTTGAATTACATGCACTTAAAGGTGGGAAAAGGGGGGTAGGCTGTACTGGGCGATATATATCTGTTAGCTGTATTAACAAATACAAAACTGTACGTACATTGTAAATCCGGGACTGTTGGCGGGTAGGCATTGTAGGGATGTCTTCAAATGCTGGGCAAAGAAGTACAATTGATCATTTGCGCTGTGTGCGGTGGTTCTGCTGTGGTCATTTACGCTCATTGAAATGTTCTATGTTTGTATGTAAGTTTTATTTTGCATAAAATGAATAAAAAAAAAAAAAGGTAAATCATCCAAAACAATCTACACTTTTTTGACACATTTAGCACCATGGATAACAGTGGAACAACTGAATCATTACACACTGTAAACTGAAAACAATACTCATGTAGTTGCATCGACAATCACTTACTGCATCCTGGCAACTGATGAAAGACTCTGCGCTTCCTGAAAGTTAACAACTACATAAGGCATCTGCTATTAATAAGAGAATCAAAGGGAAAGGTGTTACCATAGCTTCCATGTGTTCACCTAAATACTGGCTGCGTATTGTGTCTTGTAGTGATGTAGGGTGCTAAAATCACACTGTGTCCTATGGTGATGTTCTGTGCTAACATCAAATAAACAAGTAAGCAAAGAGCGAACACTGTAAGATGACTCCTCAAAGCCATTTATTTATGTAAGACTAATGTAAAAGAGCAAATAGGTGTATTTAAGGTATTCAGAATTGTGAACATGCTAACATAAATCCCTTAACTCATGCCATGTGTTACACCAAAGTGTGAATATTGTGTGAGTAAATACCTCTCAAAAGGAGGTGGGCATTTCAGGGCAGGGGTTCACTGTTAAGCTTGGGAACTCCCACAAATTTCAGATTTTGTGGTTATTCTCAAACTTGTCTGAGATCACTTTACACCCTGAAAATGGTCAGAAATTCACTCTTGCGATGGGCAGGAGTAATTCACTTTACAGGTAGTAGGAGGAAGGCAAGAGCCCTAAGCTGGTGTTGGTGTACCAGAACAGACAGTGAGAGGCATATTTACTAAGATATCACGCAGCACAACACAGAAAGTCTACCAGTATTAGTAAATTTGGGAATGCTTCAGAATCCATGGGTGGATGTGTGGGAACACCCATGCTCCACCCATAGAATGCCTACCCAGGCCAGAGTAACGCAACGCAGGAATTTGCGCTGCATTGCATTACTCAGGATTTACCAAGCCTTTCAGAGTACCGCAAGGTGAGCTTGCGTGACTTGATAACTCCTACTTAGGTTTTGCGTTGCCCTTGTATGGCACAAGGGCGACGCAAAACCTATATAAGTATGTCCCTTAATATCTGAGCAAGTGTCCCATAAATCACGAAAAGCCTGTGATAAACGACCCAGTAAATCTTGGTCAGGTTTTTCCCATTCTGAGGGCTTTAACTCACATTCTTGGGGCAGTAGCACTCTGACCCACTTAACTCATAGGAAGATAGTGGCCAGAAGCGTAAATCCCCTCTCTGGTATCTACCAGTGGAGTTAACAAAGACCTTGTGGCCAAGGTGCACCCCAGGAAAGGCTGAGGCTTTTGCTTTGGAAGGGTCCAGCCAGCAGGCAAGAAGATCAAAGAAGTCCAAGAGAAGGACAGGTGGTCCATTGCAGTGTGATCCCTCGAGGAAGGTTCCCCCGAACCATCCTTGAGGTGGGTCAATCAATCAATCAATCAGGGAATTGTAAGAGCGCTACTCACCCGTGAGGGTCTCAAGGCGCTGAGGGGGGCGGGGTCCGCAGATCTGTTTAGCCGAAGAGCCAGGTCTTGAGGGCCTTCCTGAAGGTGTTCAGGGAGGGGGCACGTCTGATGTCTGCCGGTAACTCGTTCCATTCTTGGCTGCAATGTGAGAGAAGAATCTTCCGCCTGCTCTGGCTCTGTGGATGCGCGGGGTTTCGGCCAGTGCGAGGTTGGAAGATCGGAGGTTTCTTTTGGGTGCATGGAAGTTGATTCTGTCGTTGAGGTATTTGGGTCCGTTGTTGTGTAGGCATTTGTAGGCGTGAGTGAGGATTTTGAAAGTGACTCTTTTCTCCACAGGGAGCCAGTGGAGACTTCGTAGGTGTTGGCTGATGTGTTCGTGTCGGGGGATGCCAAGGACGAGTCTGGCGGCGGTGTTCTGTATTGTCTGGAGTTTGCGGAGTAGGGACTTGTTGATGCCGGCGTAGAGTGCGTTTCCATAGTCCAGTCTGCTGGTGATGAGTGTGTGGGTGACTGTCTTCCTTGACTCAGGGGGGATCCACTTGAAGGTCTTGCGGAGGATGCGGAGGGTGTTGAAGCAGCTGGAGGTGACGGCGTTGACCTGTCGGTTCATGGTGAGTGATGAGTCGAGTACGATGCCGAGGTTCTTGGCGTGGTCTGAGTGTGTAGGTGGGCTTCTGAGGGCAGTCGGACACCAGGTGCTGTCCCATGCAGAAGGGGTGGTACCGAGGACGAGGACTTCTGTCTTCTCGGCGTTGAGCTTCAGGCAGCTGTTGGTCATCCAGACTGCGACGTCTTGCATTCCTTTCTGGAAGTTGAGTTTGGCAGTGGTGGGGTCTTTGGTGAAGGAGAGGATGAGCTGGGTGTCGTCGGCGTAGGATATGGTGTTGAGGCCGTGTTGTCGGACGATGGCTGTGAGGGGGGCCATGTAGATGTTGAAGAGGGTGGGGCTCAGTGATGAACCCTGTGGGACTCCGCAGGTGATTTTCGTGGGGTCAGAGAGGAAGGGTGGGAGTCTGATCCTTTGGCTTCTTCCGGTGAGGAATGATCGGATCCAGTCCAGGGCTGTTCCTTGTATGCCTGCCTCATGTAGTCTGGCGACTAGTGTGCGGTGGGAGACGGTGTTGAAGGCCGCTGATAGGTCGAGTAGGATGAGGGCTGCGGAGTGGCCTTGGTCCAGGAGGGTGCGGATGTCGTCTGTGGCGGCGAGTAGGGCGGTCTCTGTGCTGTGGTTGCTTCGGAATCCGGATTGGGATGGGTCGAGGACGGCGTTCTCTTCAATGAATCATGTCAGTTTCCTGTTGACTGTTTTCTCTGCAATTTTGGCTGCGAAGGGGAGGAGCGAGATGGGCCGATAGTTCTTGAGGTCGGTGGGGTCAGCTGTGGGCTTCTTGAGCAGGGGTCTGACTTCTGCGAGCTTCCAGTCGTCTGGGTAGGTGCCTGATTTGAAGGTGGTGTTGATGGTGCGTTGTAGTTTGGGTGCGATGGCGGCCGCGGCTCTGTGGTAGATGTGAGGGGGGCAGGGGTCGGTGCGGCCCCCGAGTGGATGCTTTTCATGGTCGAGGCGGTGTCTTCGGCCGTGATCGGTGTCCAGTTGGAGATGGTGGGCTGGCTGGTGTTTCTGGGGGGCGGGGGGCCGTCTGTGGCGCCTGGTGGATGGTCGATGAAGTTGTCGTAGAGGTTTTTGATCTTGATTTTTTTTTTTTTTAAATATTTTTTTATTAGTGCATGATATCGAAATTTCATGTATCAAAGTTCATCTTTCAATAACAATTTAACGCTTATACATAAAAGACATATATCAAAGCATCTATTTCTTAACTACATGTACCAACTATCAGCTTAGGTTTACATGAAAGACATATTTTGGTGTTAAAACAGAAAATAATAAGATCATCAGGCACAATTTTGTTAATTTATTTCCACCCACTACCCACCCATCCCTCCCGCCTGGAGTTGTACATGGTCACTTATCTTTGGATTGAAGATAGATTAAGAAAAGAAAATGAAAAATTAAAAGTAAAACCTCCCCAAAGTCTGAGAAACATTTGGGGAATCCTCTACCTCTCAAGCCATCTAGTCAGTGGTTCCCAAATTTTTAGGCCTTTTGATCGGGACCGTAACCCTCTTTTTTCATAAATGGCTTTTTCAAAGTTATAATTAGCCAACAAACGAGACAACCATTGGTGAAAACCTGGGGGAGTTGGATCTAATCAAGCTGAGGCCAGACATAAGCGTAATATCGCCATACCAATAAAAAACAATTTTTCTCCTGGCTTCCCTTGCAATTCCTGGTCCACCCCAAGTCCAATCAGGGATGGAGAGAGAGAAAAATCGCTCCCAAGCACCTCTTTAAAAAAGGTTGAAATCTCTTGTTTTAAATTGCTTAGAGCGTCGCAGGAGGCAAACATGTGATTTAGATCCGCCTGGTATAGTGAACATCTGGGACATAGAGTCCCTCTCCCTGTCCCCCATTTCGCAATCTTTTTCGGAGTATAATAGAGTGAGAAGCAGGATTTATAGTACTGGGCTTGGAGCCGGGCCGGGATCAACAATCTTTGCGCTAGCTCAGTTGAATAGAAAAATAGGTCTTCCGAAATTCCTATTTCTTCTTTCCACTTTATTGCTCGTGCCTCCATATCATCCGGCATTAATGAATTAAAAGAATTATAAACAGCTCCAATAGATAATGGTCTACTCTTTCTCAGGTTATCTATGATATGGTTTTTAGCAAAGCCAGACGGGCCACCACCTTTTTTACTTAAAAAATTGCGTATTTGGAGGTACTTGTAAAAATCCCTCCGATCTAATTCATACCTCTCCTTGAGATTTTCAAAAGAAACTATATCAGTTAAAGAGTAAAAATCACCAAGCTTGGATAGGCCTTTATCCTGCCACTTTCTAACTATAGAGTCTTTGAAAATTTCCGGCAGGTTGGGATTGTTACAAATCGGTGTATAATAGTTCAAACGGCCCAATCCTAGCATTTTACGAACCGACTTCATAATTCTATATCCACCGGCCAGCGTCTTAAAACGTACCTTCTTGTAGTGGCAATCGTTCAAAAATCTCCAAACCCATCCCCATGCATCTTTGCCCATTATAAGTTCAATAGGTGTCGGTATATCTTCTAGAGGATTATCTGTTGGCTTATCAGTGATAAGAGTTAAATTACACAAAAGAGTAGTTGCCCAGTAATAAAATCTTACATTTGGTAAAGCCAACCCACCCCTTTCTTTTGGCAGAGATAGATATTTATAAGCTCTTCTGGGCTTTTCATATGCCCAGATAAAGCGAGAGAACAAATCTTCAATTTTCTTTAAACAGTTGGTGGTGAATTCTAGCGGAATTGCCATTAAAAAATACAAAAACTTGGGGGGAAAAAGCATTTTAATTACATTACATCTACTTATTATTGATAAATGTCAATTATGCAATCTTACTAACTCAGTTTTGGTTTTAGCTATCAGGGGATCAATATTACCATCCACGATATTTTCTACATTGGCCGTAATATCTACTCCAAGATACGTAGCCTTATCAACCTGTCTAGTATCATTGCCCATGCTGACATTCTTGCAAATAATTTGAGTTTTAGTGCTATTAAGGGAATATCTTGATAGTTGGCCAAATCTCGCCGCCTCTGCCTCAACCTCACACATAGATGCTCCCGGGTTAGAGGCTACTAGAGCAATATCGTCGGCATAAGCCAACACTTTAGTTTCCCAACAATGGGAAACGATGGGGCTGATATTAAGATTAGCCTCCAGCTGTCGTAGAAAAGGATCTATATAAAGTGCGAACAGAAGCGGCGAGCTCGGGCATCCCTGCCGGGTGCCACTAGTTATAATAAATGGGCCTGTGAGTACTCCATTTAAATATAATCTTGCGGTGGGTTGAAAATAGAGCATCTTAAATGCCTGTATAAATCCCTGGCATATTCTGACCCTTATAATCACACCAAGAGGGTCAAAAATTGGAGAGATCAACGTCTACGGAATCGCTCCACATGAACTACACTCACAAACAGAAACCGGACGATTTGGCTACTAACCTAAAGATGTAAAAAGTGGGGTGTAAAAAGGGGACAACCCCACGGACTTGACACACAGGAGGCAGGCTACGAAGATATAGAGACCTGCTGTCAAAGGACCTGGTTGGAGGAGGAGGTACATTAACAGTACCGTTTTGACGGTGGTTGAGAAAGTTACTAACACCACCGATGGATGCCATTCATTAAAGTATGGCGTTGTATTTGTATTTTTACTCGTTTTTCACAATGACAAGCAGAGTGACAGTAAGAAGGTCCTGATGAATGCCACGAACCTGATGGTCAATAGGCAGAAACATGTTGACCAAGTTATAAAAAAAAGGGAAGTATCTATATCCCCCTTTTTTCACTCCGCTTTTTAATTCTAACTACTGGGGACCCTAGTAAATTTGTTTAGTCCATCAGTAAGTTAGTTTTAATTCACAATTTTGTTTAAGTTTTGCACTTTGCTCCACACTCCCAGTATCATTGGATGATCAAAACACCTCACGCTCCTCTCCTGAGGGAGAGTTGTAGCCCACACTGTGCACCTTGCGGGCACAGTGTGCAAGAGGGAACCCAATGATGAAGCATGTCACCTGCTGGTGAGTGAGGGTTCTCGTCTTTACAAAATGAATTGTCCCCTTTTTACACCCCACTTTTTACATCTTTAGGTTAGTAGCCAAATCGTCCGGTTTCTGTATATTCTGACCCTTGCCAGGGTCTCCCATAAAAAAGGCCAGGAGACCCTGTCAAAGGCCTTTTTGGCATCAAGCAAAATAAGTGCTGTTGGATCCCTGGAAATATTGGCGGCAT
This sequence comes from Calotriton arnoldi, assembly GCA_963921515.1. Lineage (NCBI taxonomy): Eukaryota > Metazoa > Chordata > Amphibia > Caudata > Salamandridae > Calotriton > Calotriton arnoldi. Next base: position 491,505 of record CAWUFW010012821.1, read on the forward strand.
CAAATAGTGAGATAGCCCTTCTGATGTGATCTGTAGTGCCACGTCCTGGAATGAATCCATGTTGTCTAGGTGAGACTACTTTATGGATTACCCCCGCCAACCGAACAGCTAAAATTTTAGAATAAATCTTGCTGTCGGCGTTTATCAGGGTTATGAAACGATAGGAACCAGGTTCTAGCGTTTTTTTTTTTTTCTTCAGGAAGACTATTATTTTTGCTTGAGACCACGATTCAGGCGGCCTCCCCCCCTTATATACATGTTCAATTAACTGATGTAAACCCTCTTTCAACTCGTCGAAAACTTCTTATAAAAATCAAGTGGAATGCTATCTAAACCAGTAGCTTTACCACTAGGGAGACTATTGATACATAGTAGAGTATCAACCCACTGGGGGGCTCATCAAGTTGTAGCTGAGCTTCTTGGGATAGTTGGATAGCTGGAATTTGATTAAGATATAGCTTAATATCCTTCGAGTGATCAGAGGTGGTCTCATGATATAAGTCTTGATAATACAGATAAAACACCTTCCGAATACCCTCTGGATCTATAATTTTACCCCGTGTAGGATCATTAATTGCAGCAACTGTATTTCGTGTAGCTTTTTGTCTTGCCCTAATCGCTAGGTGGTGTCCGACCTGCTCGCTACATTCATATGCTTCCTGCCTCCATGTAGCTAATCTATCTGCAGCCCTTTTAGCTGTTATCTCCATGATAGAGGACTTAGCTGCCATTATTTTTGCAAGTGCGTCTGCCGGATCCCCCCCCATCATGGATTATTGTAATCAACTCCTCTTCTGCAGCAGCCAACCGACTCTGCTTATCGCTTAGCAGTCGACGTTTCTCTTTATTCTGAAAAAGTGAAAAGCTGAGTGTCTCTCCTCGTATTGCTGCTTTCAGTGTATCCCACACTACATCGATCTCTGTGCTCCCCAAATTCTCTTTAAGGAATTGGGGAATCCACAACCTCATATGTGTGCAGAATTCATTATTTAGGAGCAAAGATCGCTCAAAGCTCCAGTTGGTCATACCTCTATTTCCAGGCACTGCCCCTCCAAGTTCAACTATTAAGGGGTTGTGGTCTGCAACTATACGAGGGGCTTTCTCTATTAAACAGGTATGGAGAATAGAATGGGATGCAAACATAAAATCTAGTCTCACAAGCTTGTTGTGTGGAAAGGAATAAAATGTATATCCAGGGTCTAGGGTATGTTGTGAATGTCAGACGTCAGTAAGTGCTTGTTCGCAACATAATGTCTTCAAAGCTCTCAATACCTTTGGTTTTCGACCGCTTTAGATCCAGTTTTTATCGGAAATTAAATTTTTATTGGCGGGCAAGTTTATATTAAAATCGCCACAAATGATGATAGGTAGTGGCCATGTGGCCAGTTCATTATTCATATGATCAAAAACTACTGGATCATCTAAAGTACTTCCATATATTGTACCTATAGTGAATAAATCTCCATTCTCTCTATGACATTCTGTAATAACCCACCTCCCATTGTGATCAACTGCTGTGCGTGAAAATTGGATCCAGCGATTGGCCGAGAGAATTGCTACCCCGCGAGTCCTTGTATTTTGTGTCGTAGGCCCTATAACATGTATATCCAAGTGTATCTAATAGGTGAATCTGGGCTCTTTCAATATGCATTTCCTGCATACAGATGATATCAGCTTTAAGCAGCCGAAGCGCTGCAGCAGTATTCCGCCGTTTTTTAGGGTCGTTAAGGCCACAAATATTGATTGTTACTATTCTTAGTTTACTCATTGCAATTAGCGAGGTTATTCAGACTCACATGGTCAGTACCAAAGAAAAGAAAAAAGCATGAAAAGAAAACGAACCCCCTTAGTGCCAACCCCTTCCTCCACCCTGCGCCTGCCCCCCCCTCCTCGGACCCCACCCACCACCCATCACCAACCACTGAGGCTACCGGGCTCTGCAAGAGCCAGGATGAGAGCATCTGAGCAATCAGAACCCCATTCCCCCATCCCCGGCCCGACCCCCACCCTTAACATTTCCTCGTTATAAGCCCGCCCTTCCATGTGTCTATTTCTTATTCAATAATATTTCTGTTACTATATTATCCTGCAAAAGCCCCTTTAGTCTTTTAATCTTTAGTTGTGTCCCTTCTTGCATCTGTAATCTCACGTAGATAAGACTGGGCCTGGATTTCGGAGATAAAGCTTCGTGTGGCCCCCTTATATATAACTTTTAGGCTGGCAGGGGTTTGTAGATATACGGTTGCACCTAGTTGTTGCAAGGGAGCAAAGAGTTGTCTCAGCCTCCATCTGCGCTCGACAGTGGCATGGGCAAAGTCAGGCCTTGTGAAAAAGGTAACACCATTGAATTCCCTCTTGCTTGCTGGCCTTGCTAGGTCGTAAAGTAGCTGGCGCAGAAGGAAGTTACCAAAGTATAATAGCATAGCACGTGGGTATTGTGCTGAAGATACCGGGCGTTTGGATGGTGTCAAAGGAAAACGATGAGCACGTTGTATCTCTTTGTCCCAGTCCCAGGAGTGCAGTTCAGGAAAAGCACCTTTGAGGAGCGTGATCATAAAAGCCCTTGGATCGCTCCCTTCCGCTCCCTCTGGGATGCCAAAAACACGAAGATTGTTGCGTCGTAGTCTATTCTCCTGCTCCTCAACTTTAAGCATTAAGTCTTTAACTATGCCTTCATGCTCATCTCTTTGCGCCTTCAAGGTGGAAACATCCTTTTGAAGGTTCTCCGTGCGTATTTCAGCTGAAGCCATTCTGTCAGCAATTTCGATACATGTTCTACACACTTTCCTTATTGTTCCTTGTAGTTTTTGCCTGGCATGGCGTGATCGTCGATTATCCAGCTTGACCTCTTCTTGAAAGCTTTTGATTGAATGTAGCACCTCTGAGAGAGTGGGTTCGTTCTTGCTTCCAGAGTTTCCATCTCTCATATCACCCATTGTGGTCTGGTTACCTCCAGAACATACCGTTGAATCAGATGGAGACATTAGTTGTGAAGATGAATAGTCCCAGCTTGGATCTGTTGTATTACCTAGGTCTGAGGTACCCCCCCTTTTATACCTTTTATGCCTGCTGGATTTTTTGGTCAAAGATTTTTTTTGTGCGGCTGTTTTTAACGCAATTTCTGAGTCTATATTACTATCCATACTATCCGTACTACTATCCACGTCGTGCCTCCCTCCATCACTGGATATAGATGTGCCAGTTTCGAATATTTCTGATTTATCTGATAATAAGTGAGATTTTCCCATGTTATCCATGTTATCCGGCGTTTTAGGCTGAGGGTATGCTAGCTTAGATGACTTAGATGGACTCTTCGCTTCATTCTCTCCAAGGCTGGCAAAGTTAACAATCTCATTATCAAAAGTCGCAGTTCCAGTCTCAGTTGCTTTAACATCAAAAATTTGTAGATCTATTGAGGGATCAATGATTGGAGAATTGGAGGCACCCTCACCCTCAGGGGCCATCGATACCTCTACAGCATCATCAGGGGAAACAACAACATCAGTTGGGGTGGTTTGACCCTCCGGTTGGCCCCCTCAGCTATTTCCTGATTATGCGTTTTTCCTTCAATCAAGCCGAATATGTTAGAGATTAGGGGCTGGATATTACGAACTTGGCTAGAATCCGTGGTTTTGGTGCTTTTGAGTTGTGTCTTTTTTCCCTGTTTTACCACCCGGTCACTCCTCTCTGGGGAATTAGATCTTTCAACTTGCTCCCGATTTTTTGCCCCCGTGTCTCAGGGCGTTTTTGGCAGTTTTCTAATGTCGATACAAGATTAGGCTGTGTAACTTCGTTTGTGGCAGGGACTGGCAAATGCGTGTTTTTATGTTTCAATGATTTCGCCCCTCGCCCCGTCATCCTTACTTGTTTGTTTCCAAAGTCCTGGAAACAATGTATCCTTCGTTCCCAGCTTTGTTCCCAGCTCGTGTGTAGGAATCCACTGCGGCGTCTGGGAGCCTTACTCGAATCTCTCGAAACTGTCAGGAGGCTGTGGAGGGCCGATAGAGTTTCCTTCAGGCAGCACGTCGAGGGAAGCGGCGTAGGGAATCGCCGCAGGGCAGCACAGGACGAGGATGCTGGAACAAAGCAGTCTGCCGCCGATGTTCTGGTAAGATGCCTCTTTGCAATACGGAGCCCGCTCTGACCCCTGCTTCGAGCGGAGACCACCGCAATCTGAAGACAGTGTACCCGATCCATATATCGGGGATTTAGCAGGTATTTACCAATATTTCAAAGTTCGAGCTGCGATGACATCGGGAGGGCTTTACTATTTTCTGGAGTCGGGCAGGCGGAGCTGAGCTAAGCGGCTGCTACTCAGACGCCATCTTGCCTCTGCTACTCAGACGCCGAACCCGTTGTCTTTCAAGGTTTTTGATCTTGAGTTGGAAATAGGTTCCAAGCTTGTCGCAGAGGTCTTGGGATGGGGTGATGTCTGTGGCTTCGCTGCGTGGGTTGGTGAATTCTTGAATGACACTGAAAAGTTCCTTCGAGTTGGTAGAGTTGGCCAGGATTTTGTTGTGGATGAAGTTCCTCTTGGTGGCTCTGATCTGGTTGTGGTAGTCCGTCATGGCGTCTTTGTAGGTGGTGTGGTTTTCGGTTGTCTTGGTGTTTCTCCAGTTCTTCTCCAGGCGTCTGCAGGTGTGTCTGGCTTCTTGGAGAGCGGTGGTGAACCAGGCGGCTTTCCTGGGGCGTTGTCTGTCGGGGTTTCGTAGCGGGCGAGCTCGTCTGCGCAGTTGGAGATCCAGGTGTGGAGTTCTCTGGCTGCGTCGTTTGTGTCGGGTGCCCAGGTGTGGTTGTCTCGGGTGAGGGTGGAGTTAAGTTGCTCGTCGGTAACCTTGCTCCAGTTTCTTCGAGGTGGGCGTGGGGCTGGTTTGGGTGTCTTGGGTTTGTTGATGGCGAAGTGTACGCAGTGGTGGTCGGTCCATGGCGGCTGCGTTGTGTGGCTGAATTGGACGCTGTTTCCTGCCGCGAAGATGGGGTCGAGGGTGTGTCCTGCTCTGTGGGTCGGTGTGTTGACGAGTTGTTTAAGTCCGATGCTGGCGAGGTTGTCACGAAGGATAGTGGAGTTGGGGTCGCTGGGGTTGTCGAGGTGGAAGTTCAGGTCTCCAATGAGTATGTAGTTTGTTGAGGCGATGGCGTGGGGTGTGATGAAGTCGGTGATGGTGGTGGCGAAGGGTGTTCGGGGGCCGGGGGTCTGTAGATGAGGGTTCCTCGGAGTGTGGCTTTGGGGGTGGTCTGGATCTGGAAGTGCAGGTGTTCGGCGGAGGGAAGGTTTCGCTGGAGGTGGTGAGGCGGAGGGTGCTCTTGTGGGCGATGGCGAGGCCCCTCCTGGGTGGTTGGGGCGGTCTTTCCTCTGGATCTTGTATCCGTCTGGGATGGCGATGCTGATGTCGGGGGCGGAGGATGCGTTGGTCCAGGTCTCTGTGAAGAAGGCAATGTCGGGTGAGAGAGAGTCGAGTAGGTTCCAGATTTCCATGGCGTGTTTGTGTGCGGAGCGTACGTTCAGGAGGATGCATTTTAGGGTGTCGCCGGTGCTGGCGTCGGCGGTGTTGGAGGCCGGGGTGGCGGTGAGGGTCTGGCGGCAGTGGAGGCAGGAGAACTGGCCGTGGGTCGTGTTCGGCGAGGCCTGTTGGCATTCTCTAAGTCTTCCAGGGTTGAGTGCGAGGAGGGTGGTGGTGTCGTAGCGATGGGTAGTGGGAGGTCCAGGGTTCCTGGCGCTGGCCGCGGTCAGTTCGCGGACGGGCACAGACGGGCTTGCCTTTGGCACGCCTTCGGCGCGACCGCGCAGCGGCCGCCATTAATTAGGGGAGGTGGGAGGGAGGAGAGGCTGGGAGGCGGGAGCGGGGGAATTCCGGGGGGGAATTCCGGGGGGGGAGGGGCCGCAGGGGCAGCAGCGGCGAAAGGCGAAAGGAACAGGCAGGCATGAGAAAATAAAAACAGTGGTGGAATTAGAGCAAGACACAGATGGGCACAATAACAGTGGCACAACAGGGAAAAATTAAGGGAAAAAAACGGCTGAGAAAGGTTACGGTGGTTGCAGGCAGTCTGGTCCCAGTTGGAGTGGGCAGCAGGCGCAGGAGCGGGCAGCAGCCTCGAACGTCCTAAGGAGGAGGTCGGGTCTGGAGGCAAGAGACGGCACAGCGGAGCTGCGGGAGAGAGTGGACCTAGACCGAGGGTCGGAGGTGGGTGAGCCATTCATGTTGATTATCGACCCTCTGTCTGAGTTGGGCACTGGGACAGTTTCATACTAGTCTTTCATGGATGTTTACTCTTTCTACTCATGTCAGGTGCTAGTCCATATGTCAGTCAGTCAGTCAAGAATGCTTTATTCGACAACTTAATGTCATAAAAGAAAACATATCATGCAACCATACGTTTCTTTAAAACATTTGTAAAAACTCAATTTTTTTTTTAAATATCAGCCAGGTAACCAAGGCTTAAAATACATACACGACAATAACAATTTATAAAATACATAGTGCAAAATAGACAAACAATATTAAGTACAAAATAGGCTACTCTTGTGTTATTCCTGCAAATGACCAGAAAATCTAGCCCTAGGATACATACAGTACAAGAACATTTTATAAAGTGCAAAGTGCAAAAAGGAACAAGCTCAAAATAAAATATTCCGCATTTGTAACACTCCTATTGTCAGTCAGGGGACCAAGACCAGCTAAATTTACAGTACCGAACTTTCTATAAAGTGCAAAGTGCAATAAAGCGGACTCAATCAGATAAAATAATCCTCTTTTTTAGTGGGCCTCTAGATAAAAACATATAAAAGGTATAATAACAATTTAAAAAAACAAATTTTTCCTGTGCCTAATGGCTCCCGTTAGAAAACTTGCAACCCCAAAACAGACCATGGGGAAGCTAACATCTGGAGATATAATAGGGCTGGCCTAGCTTGTACAAAGTGACAATCTCTGAGTAGTGGTAATATAAATTTCTTGCGTAAAGAAACATAATAATCACAGAAAAAAATAAAATGAAGGGTATCCTGTTCAGAGAAATTATCACAAGGACAGGGTTCTAAGGTGCCAGGTTTAAAAAGCCCTGAGGAACTGACAGAAACCAGGGAGCCATTTGCAAACGAAATCTTATTAAAACAAAACGATGGAAGGGGTTACCAACAATTAATAAATAAGGTTGGACTTGGTTTTGCATCAATAAAGAAGCATGGCGTCTTACCGTCGGTTTTAGCAACTCCTTTTCTTCCCTTATTCCCTGGCGCTTTATCAAAAACTGATATTTAATATTTCTAATTTTAATTTTGCCCATGGGTTTGGGGCTTATAAATAAATCAGGGCAACCTAGCCAGCTTGTCAGTTCCCTTAAATACTTTAACCAGGGGATATGTTCAGCTCTATCTAGCGCTACACAATCAGTTATTATTGTTTGGTTTAAATTTGTGATGGGACTTGCCCAAACCCTAAGCCAGCGCATTAATGGAGCCACTGCAATATAATCTGATATATAACCCATCCCTAGTTCTTCATGTATTATATATGCAGGGGTGGATTGCGGAACTGCCAGAATCTTACGTAGGAACTTGTCTTCCTCGAGCTGAATATCCTTTCCTTCTTTGTATCCCCAAAGGTCACTACCGTAGGTTGCCATGGGGATGCATTTTTCCTTATATATCTTCAGCAAGGCCGAAATGGGTTTTGACCCCAATCTTTTGCAAAATTTAGTGTTGCCCCTGTAGCTCTGGCAAGAGTGTAGTCCATATGTCATAAATGCCGACTCATGAGCAGGGGTGCATAAAAGCTCAACATGAAAAGAGAAGTTGGTGATATCTTGCTTCTACTACCAATACCTTGTGTGCTGAGATCAATATAGTACAATATGTAAGTGGGGTTAATGTCAGTGTTAGTTTGAACTAGACCTCTTTCCAGGTAGGCCTGGGAGGCTGTCATTCAACTGCAAAGGGTCCACTTGCTTGTGTCTCTTGATGAGTTTGCAGTTCGCAGCCACTTATGTAACATTACCGTATATACAAATTATTAGTCTTGTGATAAGATAAATTCTATATTCTCTGATTTCTGGTAAATCCAGAGAAGGACTAGGCAGAGATGTCCATTTTTCTTGTGGGTTTTCAGACTTTTTATGCAGCTTCTAGTGGGTTTGATGAAACTATGATTTGATGACAGTGGAATACGGGGTGAAGGGCTAAGTCACATAATTTCCATGTCTACTGAATGTTTATACTGTATGCCAGAAAACCATCGGTGTCTATTCTGGGTAGGTTCAAATATGTGGAGGTGTAAAGCCTGTCGCATTGGTTGCAGCTGCATTGTGCAAAATCCATTATGTATCCTCTTCTTGAGTGTTAATGAGAAAACGTATCTCTGTGAGAAATTGGGTTGGTGGTTGAGCAGGGTGAAACCCTACACAAGCAACAGCCACAATCCTTTTCGGGGTGAACCACAAAATGTAACTAAATTAATCTGTGCTTAACCCTCTGATAGCTTGGCACCAAAGCAGGCAGGCTTAACTTAGAGGCAATGTGTAAAGTATTTATGCAGCACTTAAACAGTAATAAAGTGAAAACCCCACACAAGAAAACTCCCACACCAATTTAGAAAAATAGAGTAAAATGTAATAATTTATTTGGCACCAAAACAACAAAAATCCAATCAGTGGAACCGGAGTTTTTAAAGTTTAAAATGTAAAATAGTGCCTAAAATATCAAAGCACCAACTGCGGACATCTAGTCGCACCGGGTGAAGTCAAAAGTTAGGGCCGACCACAATGGAGCACGGTTCGAATACACGAGGTGGATTGGGCCCAGTCTGCACTTACCTTTGGACTTAGAAGAAATTTTGGAAGAAAAGGTCTGAGAAAGTCAAAGTTCAGCGGGGCAAGGCAGCTGGTGATGTCCAAGGAGGAGACGTCATCATCGGGGAGTCGCTGGGTGAAGATGCGGTGAAGATTCCTACATTCGGACTTAGTCTCTTTTTTGGAAGTTGAAAATCTCCAACGGGACGAAGCTGCAGGCTGTGGATGGGGAGGGCTCCCTTCTGTGAGGAGCCGTAGAACAGGATTTGCTGCTTGGAGAAGAACGTAGTGGGACCTGCCACAAAGTCAGGCTGACCAGTGATGCACCTTCGGCTGATCGACAAGCAGGTAGATCATGGTCTCCTCTCAGTTATCAGAGCACTTTTTTGGACAAAAAGTTTCTAAGTCCTCAGCTTTAGACTTCAGCTATCCAGGCACCTTTAGCACCACTTCCAAGGGTCGAGGCCTGGAGAGACACCACTTGGAAGGCCAGGACTCACTCGGGCAGGGTCTAGGTGCAGGTTCTAGATGGTTGGAGCCTTTTTCTGTCCCTGAGACTCTGATCAGGAGGCCAATCAACTAGCCCATGTCACTCTCAAAGACCTGGGCTCAACTAGAAGAGCAGGGCTCAAGCAGCAGAGCAGACCTCTGGGGCTCAGAGCAGGCTTCGAGAAGCACAGTAGTCTTCTTGGTGCACCAAAGCAATCTTCTACTGAAGTACACAGCAGGCCACAGCAGCAGACAGCCCTCTGAGAGTCCTTCCGCAAGCCAAGACAGTGAACTGAAGTCTGGGTCTGAGGGTCCACTTTTTATACCTGCTGCCCATCTTGAGGTGGGAGAAACGTTTGGAGGGTTCCCCACACAGAAGTGTCTGGAATTTCCTGCCTCCCTGCCCTGGCCCTAATCTGTCTGCAGGCACAATAGGCGAGTGTGAAGTCCTTTGTGCGTCTGTGAGGTAGAGTCTTTTAAAGTGCAAGAGGGGCTGCTTACAGCTCCTCACCCACATCTTGCTTGAGATGGTGCATTCAAGCATACCTAGTACAGATGGAATGTGAGGGAGTGTTCATAAGGCCTTTTCCTTATCAGTTGCATTATTTTTTGATTTCCTTCACTTTTCCTTCAACTTCTTTTTTCTAGTCCTTTAAATGCCCTTTCCCCCACTAGGTGAATTGACTTTATTTACATGTATTTACTTTTAATCTTCAGTGAGCTTGCTGATTTCAAATATCCCTGAACACTCCTGTGTTTGCATTTTTGGTTAATTTTGTTCATTTTCAAACATACCATTCCTATACCCATTCTAAGCCATTTAGCAACAGACTTGCATGTTCAGTAAGCCATGAAAAAACTGCATGCTAACATGTGTTATCCACAGATACTACATAATCAAGTAACAAAGAGTCCAAAGATACAAAAGTGTGTATATTTGAAATTTGAGTGGTAGGTTTTTATGTTAAGCAGTTGAAGATGAAGAATGGTGCAGATGGTAGTGTGTGATGTAGGAAGGTGTGCAAAATAAAGTAAGATCAGTGATCTGGTGGGTAGGTAGTGCCAGACCCCATTTGGAGGGCAAAGGGGCAGGCAGGGGCAACTGGGTCTCAACCGCAGGGATTGGCATCATTTTCCATTGATATCCTGGGGCCCATCCTACTATGGCTCTGAGAAACTTGGCCAAGAACAACACCTTCCGTATTGGACTCCAAGTCAGCATTCAACAATCACCCACCAAACACAATAAGGTTGACGCCCCAACCAGGGCTTGTCTTTACAAATAAGGAAGCACTTTAATCATGCACTTGTAATAAATACTGCACACTTCAATTAACATACAAAAGTCAGGTATCATGGGCACTCTATGGTGCAGGTGCTACAACCAGCCTGCTCCGTCTATGTTCCCTACCCGCCGATCTCTATGGGTTCTGGGTTCCCCCCCTTTTACAGGTAATCAGGAGTAGTGAGAAACTGGCTCATGTGCAGTTATTTGGTTCCCACAGGTCAAATGCTATCAGTCTTTGAGTGATAATACCCCTCCTCTAGAAAGGTAATGTAGCTTGAGTCTTTTCCAATGCTGGTAAAACCAGGGTGGCCCTCACCCTCTCTCATCGAGGGCAGCAGATAATGGGCAAAAATGTTAATGTTCACTAGAGCCGGGCACGGGTCATGTTTGGCAGTAATCCTGCTCAGGCTCTGTTGCAGAGTTTGCAACACTGGGTCTTATGTAGATAAGGTCACTGGTTCAGCTGTAAAGCAGGTGCAGCTCGTGGGTTGGGGAATAGCCAGTCTAGAAAGGTGTTGGTCCTGAGTGGAGAAAAGAGATATCAGCCACAGGTGAGCCAACAGCAAACACACAGGTGAAGACCTGATCTGGGCCTACCGCAGTCAGGAAGATGTAGCCTTTACTGGTCCTTTAACAATTAGGAAGTTGTAGCTCCCATTCAGACCTACTGTCAAATAGGCAGATGGACCCCAACCGGGCCTTCAGCAATCATGCAGCTGATGCATTGCAGGTCCCGCCAGAAACTGAAGTAGGAAACTGGTGGGGGTAGCATGGGCGCCAGTGTCCTCCCTAAATTGCTCTTGAGCAGACTTTTCCTTCTGAATGTACACTAACCACTGGAGACAAACTGCACTTCACTCTTCTGGGACCGCCTTTTCTCCTGCATGACCAGACAGACTCTTTTCCTCCCTCAGCAGGCAGGCATGCTTCCACACACTTCAGGGCTTTGTACAAAGCTCCTCCAGTTGAAAAGCTTGACTTTAGGTAATGTACCTTTAGCTCTGGGAGACTAACTTTTAGGCAGACACCACCATCAAAAGTCGATTGGATGGATACATGTCCCGAACGGAATGCGTGAAACCTGGGTTGCCCATGGGGATGACCGTATTTTGGCTTGGATTCTATTGAACCAGCACAAGGGGGTCTAATTTGGGAAGTTTTAGAGTGTATATAGAAATCATGGCAGCACTAATGGGAAACATCCTTTACCCCGCATGCTTTACTCCGCATGCCATTACCCTGCATTTTTTACTCTGCATTAACTTTTACAACGCAGGGCTTTACACCGCAAAACTGTTACAACGCATTCCCCAAAGTAACGCCCCCCTGGAGTTAGAATAGTAATTGCGTTGGAATGGGGAATGCGTTGTAACGAATTGCGTTGTAAAGCCCTGCATTATAAAAGTTAATGCGGAGTAAAAAATGCAGGGTAATGGCATGCAGAGTAAAAAATACGGGGTAAAGCGTCCTATTCAGCACTAACATCTTAAATCCTGCCAAGGATATTTAAGGAGAGTTGCAACCATCTCTTAAGATCAATCTCCTCTTGGGTCATCAATGGGGTAATAGTTTGGGACCACCCAAAGTCCGGGAGTGTTGAGGTATACCCCTCCAAGTATTTGAAGCTTACTCTACGCACCAGAATTTTAGCCTGCCAAGTCGTTATGCCCACAGGTCCCGACAAGGGGACAAACAGGGACTTGGTCCAGCTCACTTGCAGCCCGGAGGCCTGACCATATAAATCAAACATTTGTAGTAGATGTGGACCAGTGACCTCTGGGTGGGGTGAAAAAACATAACCTCCTCAGCATAAATCTCTATACTGTCCTCTGCTCCCCCGCCCATCAAAACCCTTCTAATAGAGCATCGCATCTGACCCACGTTGCCAGCGGCTCAATTGCCAGTGCAAACAACAATAGGAACAAGGGGCATCCCTGCCTGGTACCACATCTAATAGAGAAGGGATATGATAGGGCCCCATTGGCAATCACCTGGGGCCTGGGATTCCTGTATAAGATTTTCACATAATAGATTAATTTAGGCCAAAATCTCATGCAACGCAATACTTCCCATAAGAATTCCCAATCAAGAGCATCAAATGCCTTCTCAAAATCTACAAGGAGAAGCCCGTTTTCCCCTCATAGTTGCCCTCTGTACGCCACAGCAGTAAGCACTCTTCGGATGATGTATCGGGTGCTGCGATGGGGCATGAAGCCACCCTGGTCTGCATATACCAGCTTGAGTTTGACCCGGAGAAGGCTGTTGGCTAGCATTTTTGCATATATTTTGAGTTCACAGTTACTGAGAGAAATTGGCCAGTAAGAGGCACATTCCTCAGGATTTCGCCCATCTTTATGGAACACAACTATGGCCACCACATCTAGCCCCTACGGCAGATGGCCTTGCTGATGGCTTCCTTATATACATTAAGTAAGGGCGGCAGAAGGAACTTTCTAAACATCTGCTTTACTCGATGGGAAACTCATCGGGCCCAATTGTCTTGCCTGTTTGCATGCCTGATAGGGCTTTATTTAGCTCCTCCGTTGAGAGGGGTAATTCTAAGTCTCCTCTGTCCAAGTTGGACAATTGCTTTAGAGGCAAGTCTGTAATTAGGGGAGATGAAAATTCCCTCGGGGTGTCGTTCACGTCTAGCATACAGTGATGTGCAATAATCCGCAAGCGCATTGTCAATTTCCGGGGCCTTCTTGGCTTCCTCACCATCGGCTTGAGCACCATTGGAATGATCCACTTTGTTGCACCATGTGTAGTAAGCCAGTACATCAGTTTACTGGACTTATCCTCCCAATTCGTTTACTCTGTTCTGTGAGGCATTCCAGCATTGACGTGCCTCGCTGAGGCAAAGCCATCTCAGTGAAGCTCTAACAATTGTGAGCTGGTGCCCCTCTGTCTTGTCTCTGCCACCTCTCTGCTCCAGGTGTATTATACAGGCTTCCAGGTCTGCTCTTGCTGGGTTGATTCCCAATCTTTGGCCCTAAAAGGTAACTGTGCCACTGCCAGTAAGTATGCCTTACCCAGTCCCCTAATGATGCCTTGGAAGTCTACAGATCACTTGCTCAAGTGTAAAATACATTTGAATTCGAGAGATACACAAGCGTCCACAAGACGCCAGGCCCCAAGATGCCAGATCGGCCTATGCTCAGACTAGGTATCCTAATATGTTTCCGGCCAAAGTCATCGAGAAGACCGTCAACGGACAGCTTGCCGCCTTCCTCGAGACGAATGGATCCCTCGACCCCTCGCAGTCCGGGTTTCGGGCCAACCACAGCACCGAGACCGCCCTCATCGCAGCCACCGACGACATCAGAACCCTAACCGACAACGGGAAACAGCAGCCCTCATCCTCTTGGACCTCTCCGCGGCGTTCGACACCGTCTGCCACCGCACCCTAGTGAAGCGCCTCAGCAACATCGGAATCCGAGAGAAAGCACTGGAATGGATCATCTCGTTCCTCGCCGGAAGAACCCAGAGAGTCCGCCTCCCCCGTTCAGATCCGAGGCCACTGAAGTCATCTGCGGCGTTCCACAAGGATCTTCACTCAGTCCAACGCTCTTCAACGTCTACATGAGCCCCCTCGCAGCCATCGCACGCCAACACAACCTCAACATCATCTCCTACGCCGACGACACCCAGCTGATCCTCTCCCTCACCAACGACCCCACCACCGCCAGAGCAAACCTACACGACGGGATGAGAGACGTCGCCGACTGGATGAGGAACAGCCGCCTTAAACTAAACTCAGACAAGACGGAAGTCCTCATCCTGGGCTCATCACCCTCCGCCTGGGACGACTCCTGGTGGCCCCCGGCCCTGGGCACCGCGCCCAAGCCAACGGACCACGCACGCAACCTGGGCTTCATCCTGGACTCCTCCCTGTCGATGACCAGACAAGTCAACGCCGTCTCATCCTCGTGCTTCAACACCCTGCGCATGCTCCGCAAGATCTTCAAATGGATCCCCACTGAAACCAGGAAGACCGTCACCCAGGCACTCGTCACCAGCCGACTGGACTATGGGAACACCCTCTACGCCGGAACCACAGCCAAACTTCAAAAAGTCTCCAGCGCATCCAGAACGCCTCCGCACGACTCATCCTGGACATCCCCCGACACAGCCACATCACCGGACACCTGAAAGACCTGCACTGGCTCCCCGTCAGCAAGAGAATCACGTTCAGACTCCTCACCCACGCACACAAGGCCCTCCACGACCTGGGCCCAAAGTACCTCAACAACCGCATGACCTTCTACACGCCCACCCGCCAGCTACGATCAACCAGCCACGCCCTCGCCACCGTACCACGCATCCGCAGAACCACCGCCGGAGGAAGATCCTTCTCCTACCTGGCAGCCAAGACCTGGAACTCCCTCCCAACTCACCTTCGGCGAACCCAGGACCATCTCTCCTTCAGGAAGCAGCTCAAGACCTGGCTGTTCGAGCAGTAACTTACCCCCTCCCCCAGCGCCTTGAGACCCTCCCGGGTGAGTAGCGCGCTCTATAAATGCCGTGATTGATTGATTGATTGATTGATTGAATATGTACCACCACTGGCGAGAGGTTCGATATCCTTCCGGACAGCACATCCGCTCCCATTGTAAGGGGCACATCTGTAGCCGGTAGAAGCAGATCTATATGCGACTGCCTTTAGTGGGAGGCTGATGTGTGACTGAACTCAGTTTCACATAGGTGCCAAATTGCCAGGCATCACAGAGTCCCAAGCTCAATGCCCATATTGCAAGTCTTGTATCTGTCCTTGGACTGTGTTGAGTTGCCTTTGAGCAATCCCTATGTGGGTCCATTACAATGTTGAAGTCTCCCCTGCAATGGTGCACCTATGCAAGAGTCTTAGAAGTGTGGCCTTGAGTGTGTCTAGCATTTCTCCTATCAGTTTTGGGGTAACATTTACACTCACCATGTTGTAGGTCTGCCAAACCATCACCCCCTCCATTTCCACAGACCTACACTATCACAGACCTGGGTCTATTCAGGACACCGTTAGAAGGACCTGCCTGTGCAGAAGGATGTCCACCCCCCTGGTTTCTCGGACGAGATATATCTAGCTAAGAAAGGGCAGTTAGTGTCCATTAAGTGGTCCTCTGGTCCTCCTGCAACATAAGTACATACACTTCTTCTCTTTTCACCCAACCAGGGACTGTTCCATGTTTAATGCGGTCAAATAGCCCATTGATATTCCACGTCACGACCTTGAGCCCATGCACTGGATGGGTGTTGCCTTAAATCTAACCTGTGTGGGGGCCTCCCCTTATGGTGATAACCCTGTATCCCCTGTTGCCCCGCTTTGCAGTGCTAGTCTGTACTCTGGATATTGCACATGCTGACTTGCTAACTGCAGCCAACAGAGCTGGAAATTTCCCCTCTCGCTACCCCCAACTCCCCCACTCCATACTTCCACCTGAAGCATCTGTTGTCCCAAACAAACATAACTCCCCACAAAATGTTTCCATTAAGGCTTCCAAAATGCCCCACCTCATCTGCACTGTCACTGGTGCATTAGGATTTTATGTTGCTGGCAAAATAAGTATGAGTTGAGTTTACGCATCCAGATGGATTGCACAGGTTCCAGACCCATGTAGTTGGTTTAGTCATGGGCCTCCGGGGGTCTGGCCCAGAGTGGTCAGGGTCAGTCTCCCTGTTTCATCTAATTTTCACATCACTTGTCACGTCCTGGGTTGCACCATGGTCTGTGATGCTCCGGGTCCAATGCTGATGATGCAAAGGGTCGTCTGTGCCGCATACGCTTCCGGCGGGTGCCTCTGGCCCCATAAAGCTCGGACTTAGGCCATCAGGTTCTCCTGTTGGTGGACGTTCTGCCCACCTCAGAGGGGCAGGTGAATGGCATCTCAACTCCCTCTGTTCTGTCACTGACTCCCATGCTGCTTCAGGTGTATCGAAGAAATGTGACTTCCCAGCATGGATAATCCGTAATCTGCCCGGGAATAGATGCATATATTGGATCTTTCATGCCCTAAGTTTCGGCTTGACCATGTCAAATGTTTTATGCTGGTGTTGGACCTGGCAGGTGTAGTCCGGAAACACTAGAATCATGGAAGATTGAAAGGGCAGGTCATTGCAGTTTCTAGCCGCATGCAGGATCGCATCCCAAGCCCGATAGTTCAGACCTTCACAATCGTGGGGTGTGAAGGGCCCCTCTGTGGCGGTCACGTTGCCAGTCGCAAAGAGCTTGTTTTAGAACAAAGCAGTCAGATAATTTCTCTTTCGAGGTCCATAACAGGATCTACTTCTCTAGAAACATTTCTTGAGAGGCACCTTCCACTCCCTCCAGAAATTTTATAAAGCATAGATTCCTTTGGCATGCATGGTTCTCTGCATCTTTTGCGCATTCCTCTAGGATAAGCAATGCAGAGGTAAGGAGGTTTACCACCGTCTTTAGCGCTGTCACCGCGTCTTCCAGGTCTGAAATATGCCTCTCTGCTCCTGATATTCTTTGGGTCGTGTTTTGCAGATCCTGCTGCAGAAGTGCCACTTCAGCCCCAACCTCTCCAATTTTAGCCCCAGGCATGAAGCTTGTACAGTCTGTAGGATTTCTGTGGCTTCTGAAGACCCAGTGCACTTAGTTGATGTCTCCTCCTCTCTCACTGACTTACCTGATGACGTTGGTGGGGCTGTAAATTTGTCTATTTTTGGCTTTCCCATATCAGTGGAAGTCTAAGGTCCAGGGACCGGTCATGTGACAGTGAGTTATTGGCTGACCAGAACACCACCTCTTTGCCCTCTTTCCTATGCCCTCTTTTGATGTTCAGTGGGCAGCACTCCAATCGCTTCTCACTTCTCACTTCTCTGCCCTGGATATCTGCTGCGGGTGTGGGCCCCGCGGGCCATCACAGCCCATTCCCACTGGCTGTTTCAAGGCCTGAAGGTCAGTCTTCTCCTAGCAGTTGCAATCCCACAATAGTGGCCACAGAGAGCCTACCCAACTTCCTAACAGGCCTCACGGCAACCCATGGGCTCCCCCGCAGTGCAGCACCACCTTCAGTCAAGTGTAATACAGCGCCATTCCTTGTCCATTCTGTACATGGGGACTGCCTCTGACCCTCAAGCCAGTAGGCCGCAAGACTAGTCAGACCCAAAGGCTCCCCTCTCTATTGATGGGTGAAAAAATGCTTTTATGGCATAGCACTCTTGCCACACCACTCCCTAGCAGGGCCAGTCCCATGCCACACTCCTCATCTTCCTGCCAAGTCCAGAATCCAAGGCAGGGCTGACAGCCTTCAGACCTCTGGGGTGGCTCACCCGATCATTCTTTTCAGGTACTTGCCACTGGCCCTATGGCGGGGCCAACGTGCTGTAATGGGTGATGCTCTTCCCTCAGGGCCACGGCGGCATCTCCCAGAACAGCATGATCACAGGACCCCCATTGGCCACACCGGTCCTGAAGTCCACACCTCTGGGCTGCCACCATCCAGTGTACTGCACACGGATGCAGAGCCACTTTACTTGATCCCTGGGGGGGCCACAATCGGGCTACACTTGGTCCCCAGGCTGCTCCGGAGACACATGTCTTTCTTTCTGGCGTGGGATTGCAGCGACCACCCAAACTGCTCGGCTGCCTCCCTTCTGCTGTCCATGGCAGCAGTCGCCTTCCCTCTGCCGAATGGCCTCCATCTGAGGGAACAGGTCCTCTCCAGTTGCTGAGTGCCTCGGTACACAGTAATGGCTGCCAGCAACAGGATTGCTCTAGATAGTATTGTTGGGGAGCCCGGAGTTCACAGGGATGCATCCGCCATCGTGGTCCTCCAGACCACGCCCACCTGACCCAGATCAGATTTAATATAATTCATATACTGGCATTGTTCCTCTGAATAAATGATTGGTTGTGCATGAATTTTCCCTGTCCCTGTGATGGAAAGGCTGCATAGAGCACTTTGCATTTTCTTTTGTTATGTAGTTTTTACATCCGGTCTAGGAAATATTTTTAAAACTGGTATAGCTGAAACAAATCTTAGGAATTGGAGGCCTGCACTAGCTTTCTGATCAAAGCTTGATTTGGTGGAAAATTGTGTACCTATTATTGGTTATACTAGGGAGGCCTTGCGTAAACGAAAGCATCTTGGAGGCACCCTTCATGCCTGAGCAAGCACCTATTGATTAGATGTTTTTGCCATGTTTTTATCCTGTCTTATTTCTGGCACGGTACTGAGTGGTTTGGGGGTTTATTTGACCTCTAGTCCTTGGGTACACATTGATGTGCTTTGGAGGGGCTCCTTCTTGTATGATCTTCTTGAGTGGTAGGTTATCTGTGGAATGTGTATATTTTATTGCCTTTTTAAATTGGTATTCATGAATTTGTTATTATGATGATGTACTCTTATGGATTCTGCTTTGAATTCCGAAAAATGTTTTAATGATTCAATGATTGATTGACTCAGGTGTAACAACTTCCATTATATCTTTTTCAAAATTTTTAGTAGGGAGCTGCAGGAAAATAATAGTGGCAGTTATAAGTACTGAAAGATATAATGGGATGGCCATCACACTCCATTGGGCAAGTTCATGTAAAATAGATATTAGAGTCCGGGGTGAGATAAAACTGTACATATTAGACTCTTGACCTGATATCTTGGAATTTGGGCACCAGTGATGCCTGAGCATAGTTTTGAGACGACAGCAAAAGAGCAGGTTTTTGTGGTATTTGAGGATGATGGGGGCATGCAGAGAAGGAGAACATGTTGCAATGTCATGTCTAAGTGTTGGATTTTTAACTTTGTGAACTCACACGTTTTAAATATGTGATACAAGTGAAAGAGGGAGTGATACCAGAAACCGAAAATTAAGATGTTTCCTATTAAGTGACAGGGAGGAACTGGCTGAGGTGTTAGAAAGCATTCACAAATAAAGTGTTGCTGAGCCTGGGAAGTTTTCCATTTGGTTGTCTCCTATTGTGGTTGCGCATAAAGGGAAAAACCAACTGGCTGTGTGCATTGACCTAGAAAGTGTAAACCAATCAATTTAGGTTGACGGACATCTTTTGCCAAGGACTGATGATATAGCTAGCACACTGAACAAATTGTGCTGTTTTAAAAAATGTTTTTTCAGGTGACTCTTTGACAAGTGGGCATGACTTTGGTTTCCAGGCTTTTACCAGCCTCTGTAATACCTGAGTAGTTTTCTAATTCAGGAGGGTGTCAGTAAGCTGGGGTTGGCATCAGCTGTCTTTCAAAGTGGAATGCATAAGATGTTGAAACGGTCAAGTTTAGCTCTAGTATTTCAGAATCATTCTTTGGTATAAGGTGATAGCCAGACAGACCACAGCAGGAGACTGAATGTTGGGTCTGGTGAAGCTGGAGAAGAGACGTTTGAAAAGAAAAAGGACAAATGAACACTGAGCAAGGTTGCACTTAAAGATTTGGGACATATATTTGTGGAAGTTATTAAATCAAGACCACACCTGTTGAGGGCAATTGAAGAAGACCGCAAATCAAAGGAGTGGGAAGAGTTACTATAATGGAAATGTGTGAGTTCTATGCTAGTTTGTGAAAATTGTGCTTACATTACTGAGCCGTGGAAAAGATTGCTAGGAAGGGGAAGTATAATTAAAAGGGGAGGAGAGACCAAACCAGCTTGATTCAAATGTCTCTTTTGCATCCCTATATTCCAACATGTGTAGTATTATGCTACATTTGATGCCGGTAAGTATGGACTTGTGTGATGTGGTTCCAAATGCAGAACTTTGGTGAGTATCTGATAGCATTTGCTTCCTGGGTGTTAGGGCAGCGAGAAGACTAGTATCAGGTGTATCTCAGACACTAAGGTGGCAAGATTACCAGTTGGGTGATCAAAAGACAAATGCTATTGTGCACATGGGCTGTTGAAAAATGTAAATCCTATATTTGTGGTATGCAGTTGTTTGTCCATACATAATATAAATTAATTTGTGTACATATTTCATGAAACAAACCTGTACTTTTGTAGTCCATGGCCAGTTTGGCAAGACTGGCTACTAGCTCCTTGAGAATAATTCTGCTGTAAAGCGCTGCTGCCCTGAGGAACAAGGTTGTTTGTCAAAAATGGCATGACCAGAAAGTGCAGAAGTGAAAAGCACAGCATGGCGGAGGATTTAGAATGTTTAGTTGCAAGTGTTGCGTTAAGGGGAGAATACTGTGTTTCAGAAGCAGAACAAAGGCCTTGACTGGTTGATTGATCGAAAGACATTTGATTTGTGGACTGAAATCTTATGGGAAAGTGTCTTCGGAGTTATACGTAGAAGAGGGATTGTTGTTGAAGATAAACAAGTTAGTTCCAACTGCGAATATGAGTTATTTTAACTGGATCTGGCATACATGGATCATTTGACATAACGCTAAACAAAAGGCCATTATGTGAGAAATTTTGGTGGTTATATTTGGATTGCGATTTTGAGAATGAAGCTGTAGATTGTCATGTATGCATACCTAAGTGAAAAAGATTTCAAGTGTGGTGTTCCCCTCATGGAGGCAGTTTAATTGCCAGGAATGATTTGGGAGATTTTTGGACAACTCCGTCAAGTTCATGTCTTGTGAATTGAAAAGTTTTCTGAAGGACACGGCATCAATCACAAACGATGTAGTTCATATTCTTTTTTTATGTCTTTATTTATATTTGTAGAAATACGCAAACAAATCAGTGACCATGCAAAAGCAATAGGCAGTGGACCACACGCGGATGCCGCACCCACACTGTTAGAGAATCTATTTAGGACTGTGTGCACTCCCCGTAGACACCCTCTGCCCAAAAAGTGCCAACCTAAGTTAGCGAAAACAGATGAACATAACAATCAGAGGTGCACCACTTTTGCAATGTCCATGTTAATTCAAAGTATATCTAGCAGGCTGGTTTTTGGCACATACTTATGAAGCAACAATAAAGAGAAGATTTCTAATGGCTACTGGAATTTTGTGGCTATACTTTGAATTAACATAGACATTGCATATGTGGTGCACCTCTGATTGTTATGTAAATTAGTGACCATGGTCTACGCCAGAATAACATAGGTCATGAGCAATATGGAGTCGTGTATTATGAGGAGAAATGGCCTACCGGGAATTCAAGACCAGCTAGACCTCCCATGAGATGCGTGTGGTCATAATAAAGGAAAGATCAATCTTAAAAAGGAGAAAAAGAAAACATCACAAGCAACAAGGCAATGAAACAATGACAGTTAACCATGGTTTCATGTTCAGGAGACAATCTCGCAAGGTACAATCAAGCAATATGCATAGTTAACATAACTGAATGCCAGGAGACCAAGAAGAGATGCCCTTCATAGAGGGGCCCCATTACGGGTTGATAGGTGTAAGTGTGCATACTAATAGTAGAAGGGTCAGGGGGTTGGTGAGTTGTGTGATATTTGCGGTTAGTTCTAAAATCCGCACACATTATGGATCATGTGCGAGGAAAGGAACGGGGTACGCATGGGGTGGGTCAGAATGTGGGGGGGGTTGCATTACATGTGTAGATAAAGAGATCGAGGTAGCGGGGGAGAACAACTGGGTGTTCTAGCGCTGATGTCAACCTGCCACCGGACCTTACAGACCAGCATCAGTATCAACATCCAGGAAGAGCGATCATACTGTAGGTAAACAGTAAACAGCAGTTCTGGCTTGTACTTTATATATGGGCCTCTTAATGGGGGCCTTTTTATACATCTCAGCTATCCAGTCGTCATGACTAGGGAGATGTGGCAAGCGCCAATGATGAAGGATGCAGATCTTTGTTGTCATGAACGCTGTATCAAGGAAGCATCACTTGTGGACAACATAGTTGGCAAGTTTTCCAGGACCATGCATGATGTGCTGCTCCAGTTCACGTTTTTATCTTTGAATTGTGGGACTTGTAGTCCTATTTTATAATGCAACAAGCAAGACTACAAGTCCCAGGTTCAAAGAAAAAGCCTGTACTGGAGCAGCACATCATGCATGGACCTGGGAAACTTGGCAGGGCTGGGACAATCAAGGAAGGGTGGTTAGGTTAGTCACGTTGTGGAGCATGATCAGCTGTTGCGATATTGCCAGCGGGATCTGAATGGTCTTGTTGAGAGTGTTCCCTATCTCATGCCAAAACACAAGAATGTGTGGGCAATCATTCAGAATGTGAACAATGTTGCACCCCTTTTGGTTACATCTTCAGGAGTTTGAGTGTTGAGTGTGGCCACTGTATTCAGTTATTGTGGTGTCCAATACCAATCTTGAAGGATTTTGTATAAAGAAAGTTTCATTTGAGATCCCAGGACCCCCTTTCCAGGCCCTTGACTATGTCAGTATACTCAGAGCCATATATATGAAAAAGTGGCACAGCACAGCAAGTCACCTTGCTGCTCCACTGGGAAAGGGCAGGAATACACTGTATTTAAAGCAATATGGCACATTCCTGTCCTTTCCCCTGCTCTGGCACACATTGGGCTGCCTAGCGCCAACGCAGGTACCCTTGCACCATGGTGCTAGGGTGCCTGTGTTGCATGCAGGATTGTTTGGGTGCAGGAAGGGGCACATTCCTGCACAAAAATTATCCTGAGAGGCTTTTTCGTCTTTCTTGAATGCAGAACACATAGAAAGAGGAAACAACGAGGAGAAATAAAGATATTTCTCATTGTTACACCTCTCCTGGGGAGGCGTATCTTTTTGGCGCATTCCCAGGTTTACCTGTTCTTGTCAATCTGGGAATGCATCACAATTCATGGATGTTGCATAGGAAAACCCACGCAACACCCATGGAAACTCCTCCCTGGTGCAGAGTAATGCAAAGCAGCGATTTGCGCTGCGTTACATTACTCAAGATTTATGAAGCCACTCGGAGCCACGCAAGGTGGCCTTGAGTGGCTTCATAAATCTAATTTTTCATTTGCTTCACTCTTGCACCATGTTGCACGGTGCAAGAGCAATGCAAAGTGTCTCATAAATATGTCCCTCAGTGTGTTGAAGACACTGTCATGTTTCGCCCAATTTGGCCAGCTGACACTAAGCATAGTGGTGAGCTGTTAGTAGGTTGTAGAAGCCGCCATCATGCCTCTCAAAAGACCTCAGTGTGCCAGATAGCATTCCCTAGGGGAATTTAGTATGACTCAAGATGGAGTGCCCAATGCACTCCGAAGGCAATGTCGCTATTGGGCATTGTCCCATCTCTGGCTAGTGAGCAGTCAAAATTTGTGTTGAAATGATCCAAAAGGTTTGAGGTCACCCTACGAAATGAGCTGTTCATTTTGCGTAGTCTAGTTTGACTCTGGCAATAAGTGGGTCGATATTGTCAGATACCATCTTCTCCAATCCCCCCATTAAGGTACACTCTGAGATAACAGAGGGCCAGATTACGATGTTGGGAGGACCACAACCGACCGACTATTGGTTGCCGTCTGCCCGACATCTGCCATTGCCATCCGCCCGCTGCATTACGATGTGGCGGGTGGAGGCATCGGGCGGAGGGACCATCCGACGTGCTTCTGACGGGCTCAAGGAGCCCATCGGAGCATCGGAAACACACATAATCTCATAATGACGGCGGGGCCAGCCTCGGCTCCGCAGTCGGGATTATGATGTCACTTTCCGCCAGTCTTTACATGTCGCCCTTTCCGACATGAAACGGCTGTCGGAAAGTGACTTTGGGGGCCCCTAGGAGGGCCTCTGTCCCTCCGCGGCATCCGCTATGAGGCCTGTGGGGCACCTATGGTGCCCCCTAAACATCCCTTCACCGTTTGGTGCCTGCCGCATGGTGCAGGGGTGTTTCAAAACATCCATTTTACAATGGCAGCTTGTGCTGCGGGCCTTTTCTTCCCACCACACAAGCTGCCATTGTAAAATGGATGTTCCAACCGTCCATAGGGTGATTGCATCCAAATTGTGTTGTTGGAACCACCGACCTATGGTCGGGCGGCTCCAATCCGCTACAGTGTCGGGCAGACGCATATCCACCCGACATCGTAATGATGCCCAGATTTGTTACTTTAGTTATGGATGCCATGGTCATCACGAGCGACAGTGCTAAGGCTTCATTTTTTATCCAGTTAACTTTTCACCCAGATATAGCTGTGAAGTCTGAAATGGTTGGCATGAGCACTAGAGGAGAGTGCCAGAGGCCTGTGAGCGTAAGAAAATGCCATCTGCATACAACAGTATCTTAGAGGGGCCTGCAAGGGGAGGAACCCCTATGATCAAGGCTGATTAGCGAAAGCTAATTCCAATTGCTCCATTGCCAGTAGGATAAAAGGGTAGATAAAGGGCAGCCCTGACGTATTCCTCTCCGTTTGGGAAAGGTATTGGGCAAGAAGGTTCACTGACAAAATATTGAGGTCCAAAATATCAAGCTACAAAATTATTGTGACAAAAATATCTACTACAAAAATATCAACGACCTATACTTAAAAAGATAAGTACAAAAATATCGAAAACAAACATTGTTTTCAATAATATTGTATTAAATATCGATTTTTAAATATATATATATATATATATATATTTAACATGGATGTATGAC